>VXAZ01002624.1:66830-387132 GCA_013399875.1 Gymnorhina tibicen | reverse complement strand
TATATTATTTTCGCTTTGGTAGCATAGAGGAGGGTTTCTTTTTTCTTCTTTTTTTTTTCCTAATTTTTTTTCTCTCTCTTTCTTTTAAGTCGGTGTTTAGAGGCTCTGCGGGCTTTATCCCCTTGTGGTTTTATTTACTTTCAGTGTGTTTTGTGCTAATGGTTTAACTGGATTTTGGGAATGAAAAGGAGCATCTGTTTGCGATCTGTGAGCTTCGCTTAAGCCCAAGATGGTCGTGGTGGCCGCAGTTTCGGATTTCACTTTCTTCTTATTAGTTTAAGGAGCAGTTGCAATTGCGTGTTGTGTGTGCTCTGTGCATAAAGTATATAAATAAAACCATAAACTACATAAATAAACTGCAAGTCTAGATGGTTATGTAGTTTTATAAACACACACGCACACAGAGAGTCAGACACATATCTAGTCCGTACACACAAAGACCTGTGCCCGGAATTTGAGACTAGAGCCGCTGTCGATATCCTAGGAGAGGATGGTAGCGGGGTAGTTAGCTCTCCCTGCAAAGTGACAGGGAAACTACTTGTTTTCCGTCTGTTCATGATACAGTGCATAAATTGTCGTGCAGTCTTTATTCGGGGTGGTGTAAAAGATCTGAGGGTCTCCCTTGTTTTTCCTGTTGAGAAGCACTAGGCGAGTAGCTGGAAGTTGCAGCGAGGTTGTGAACTATGCGGGATATTGGGTGATGTTGAGCCTATGACTCTCCGATCTGCGGGGTTCAGAGACGTGTTGAAAGTTAGCGAGTTTCTTAGCGATATCTTTAACTTTTCTTGCATTATGCAGACTTAAATAAGCGCAATTTAAACGTTAAAGAGCGAATTAAAATGCTAATTACATCGCATTTGAACAATTCGAAACGGTGCATATCTTCTGATTTGCAAATTGGATTTGCAATGCATTAGTGCAGTGAATTGCTAAGTGGCGGCTTTGTTGTATTTTCTATAGCAAAAAAGGAAACATCTTTTGAACCTTTGAGAGAAATGTTGATATCAAGACACTACCTGTAGGGCCTTTAAAATGTCTACCCGGTTCAAAAATTATATTGGGAAATATTCAATTACAAGGAGCTGAAATTAGTCAGAAAGATTAAAACATCGCCGATTTTAAGCGCGTGTGCCTGTGTCTGTGTGCTGGGCGGGGGAAGGAGGGGGGGAATTGTAACTTAATGGCCTTTGGGTGCTGCTACTCCCCCTCATAGAATATGGATACAAGACACCATCCCGGGGAAATACAAATATAACCGCCGATCTCGCCTTGACAACTCACTAATGGCTATCAGCAATAACAAATTGCTAACCCCACCGTTTTGTTCTGTCCAGGGCTCCCCTTACGACGCCCATACGACGGGAATGACCGGAGCCATCAGCTACCACCCGTACGGCAGCCCTGCCTACCCCTACCAGCTCAACGACCCCGCGTACAGGAAGAACGCCACCCGCGACGCCACGGCCACGCTGAAGGCCTGGCTGCAGGAGCACCGCAAGAACCCCTACCCCACCAAGGGCGAGAAGATCATGCTGGCCATCATCACCAAGATGACCCTCACCCAGGTCTCCACCTGGTTCGCCAATGCCCGCCGGCGGCTCAAGAAGGAGAACAAGATGACCTGGGCCCCGCGGAACAAGAGCGAGGACGAGGACGACGACGAAGGCGATGGGGCGAGGAGTAAGGAGGAGAGCCCCGAGAAGATGCCCGAGAGCAACGAAACCTCCGCAGAGGACGAAGGTAGGCGCGGGGTGACTGCGGCCCCGGCGGGGTGGCACCATCCCGCCCCGTCGAGTCCCCCCGGGAGCGGGGCAGCGGGGTAGGAGTTAGGGCGCGGCATTTAACAAAAGCGACCCCCAAACCTGTCCCGTCCCGTCGCCTCCGGCTGCTCCGGTCGCTTGTCGCCGCTCAGCGTCTGTGGCCGAGGCGCGCAGGGGGCGGCTGGCGGCGCCGTGAGGGGCTAGGCGGGGAGGTGCGGGGGGCGCCGCGGAGGAGCCAGCCCGTGGGGATGGATGCTCCTCGGAACGGGAAAAGGCCGGGATGGCTTGAGTCTGCCTGCCCGCAGCGGTGGCGCGGTGGTGGCCGGGCTCGTTCTCTCCCGCTCTGTTTTGCCGCCCTCCTGACTGCCTCTCTGTGCCCGGCGGGCCCCCGCAGGGATCAGCTTGCAAGTCGACTCGCTGACGGACCACTCCTGCTCCGCCGAATCGGACGGCGAGAAGCTGCCCTGCCGAGCGGGCGACCCCCTCTGCGAGTCGGGCTCGGAGTGCAAAGACAAGTACGAGGACATCGAGGAGGAGGAAGAGGACGAGGACGAGGATGAGGAGGAGGACATCGAGGAGGATGACGGCGGCGGAGGGGAGCGCGACCCGCCGACCAAGCCCGCCACCTCCTCGCCGCTGGCGGCCGTGGAGGCCCCGCTCCTCGGCCACCCGCACGCCGACGCCGCCCGCAGCGCCAGCAAGGCGGCGCTGGGCCCCCGCGCCTCCCCCGGCCCCCCGCCGCCGGCCAGCAAGCCCAAGCTCTGGTCTCTGGCCGAAATCGCCACCTCGGACCTCAAGAGTCAGACCCTGGGCCAAGGCTGCCAGGCTGCGCCGCTCTCCTCGGCCACCCCCGCCTCCGCCCCGCACAGCGCTGCCTACTCGCCCTCCTCCCTCCTGGGGAGGCATATTTATTACACCTCACCTTTTTATAGCAATTATACAAACTATGGGAACTTTAACGCTCTGCAGAGCCAGGGAATCCTGAGATACAACTCCGCAGCAGTGGCTTCAAACGAGGGACTAAGTCAGACTGTCCTAAATGCCAGCTCTGTCCACAAACAGAGCAGTGACTCTTTGAAAACGATCACTAACCAGCTAGAACAACATTACAGGCCCTCTAGCTATGACTCTAAGAAAGGTAGGTGACTTGTTTCTGCCGCTTTCTTCCCTCTTCTCCCCCGTCCTCCTTCCCCGACCCGTAGACGTCCCCTATGCACTGCAAGTACTGAAACCTTCTCTGGAGAAAACAGCGAGTTTAGTGCCACCGCTGCCAGAGCAAAGATGGGCACTCGTATAATCTGGGGATTAAAACCGGCATGTTGCCGTCTTATCGGGACCTGCCCCTAAGAACCGCGAGAGGAAATGTAAAAGGCGACTTTTAGATCAGTCTCACAAGCTGCAGATGCAGCTTTAAAAATAATTTTTTTTACAAAAAGGAAAACTACACACAAAGCTATCCAGAGAGCACTGGTGTCATTGCCTGTAATTTTTTTTTCCTGACAAACTGGTTTGACTCTCTTTGTTTCCAGTATTCTCACGGGGTTTTTTTTCAGCTTTGGGTTCAGATAATTGCTGACCTTGGACGTGAAATTACGTGGAGCGTGACAGTTTTTTGTAACTGGTTGCTTCTGGGTTTGTTTGGGTTTTTTGTTTTTTTTTTCTTCGAAAAAGTTTTGCACTAATATGGTTGTCATCTTATTCTACAAAAATACTCGAGATACAGGCAAATATAAAATATGAGCTAGTCTTTAAAAGGATCTAGCTACGAATTCTGCACCAGTGAGGGCTGGGACCTACACAGACTGTATAATCTAGTTAGCTGGCTGTGTCCTGTGACTAACTGACGGTTATATTTTGACAGATCCCACTGAAGTCTGCACAGTAGGAGTACAACCATACCTATAGAAGTGCAATCACACAGCAATGCAAGTAAGTGAGAACATTTTCTATTACACTGATCATTTGGCATCAAGTCTGAAATGTGCTGCACAGTTCTAGACTTGCTTAACGTTAATTTCTTGCTTCATTACTTGAGAGTTTGATCACAAAGTAAAACATTTTTTTTTCTGCTGTTTTCAGAAATCTCTTATGACGACTTTTCTTTCTTGGGTTTGTTTTAATTTTCAAGTCAGGTTAGACAGTTCCCTCACTTTGCATACTCTTCACTTGTGTAAGGCAAAGCCGTAGGGACTACTTAAACCTTACGGAAAGAAATCTTTAGGAAAAAAATACCTTTGAAGGTATTGTTATTTAAAAACAGAGTGCTTGTGCTCACGTGGCAGTGTTAAAATTGTACATCCTGAGTGGGACTTCACGCAGTGACTGCGTATTTAAAATAAAAAGGGACAGTTGCAAGAGACCGACATGAATCTTAAGCAAGGTATGTTATCTGTGATTTGGCTCTTGCCCAGCTAGCAAAGGCACTCTGAATACTTCCACTATTTAGAGCTAAATAAACAGCAACAAAAAACCACCTTGCCGATATTTTTCAACTAACTTTTATTTTTGTTAGAACAAATTAGACGAGTAAGAATTTTGCCTTACTTCCTTTCCTGCCCACCCCTTTTAATGGTGTTAGAGTTTAATTGAAGGATTTTTGGATGATCTGGTTTTTTCCTTGGTCCACAGGTAGGTGTCACAATTGCTTTGAAAAAAGTCAGCAAGCCATCATCTCTCCCCGAGCTAATATATATAACAAATCTCTAAATCCGGATCACATCTGGTGCCACTGTATAAAAGAAGACCACAGAGCACTATTAAATCTTCAGAATCTAATTATTAAACCAGAATTTTGTTGGACATATGTGAGTTTGCTGGTATAGTATAGTTTCCCCAATGTATGTGTGACTTTTGAAAACAGATCTGTTTCTCTCAGGATATCTTGAATTGATCACTTCATTGCCACGGTATCTATTCGATAGGTGTGATAGGATTTATTGTAAAATTTATTTGTAAAAGATGTATACAGTAGAGATAATAAAGATGTGATTGGAGAACTTGAGTCCTTACAAAGTGGAAACAAATTTGATATTTATTTTTGTAACGATATAAAGCTTCTAGTAATTTATGCAAGTTGTATTGCAATGGAATCTGAACTTTTTGTAAATAAATTTTGCCTGGTTTTTATTTGAAACGTTGATGGTTATACAATCTTTGGTTGTTTAACAAGAATTCTTTACTAATTTATATCTCTAATTGTAAATAAAAACAGACTAGTCTGCAAAAACATTGTGTTTTTCGTTCATTTCCCTCAAAATACTAATTTATTATTTAGAAAATGCGGAAAGTTCTAATTTCACTAGTAGAGCTAAGACCATAAAATGAGTAAGCAATTTAAATATGTTGCAAATATATACTTTGCATAAATTAATTCCTTCTGGGTTGTTCCGTTATACTTAAGCCTTAAATACACACATATGACAAATGCGTATTTGTATATATACATGAATTTGCGTAGAAAGGGTGCTGGGAATATATGCATGTTTCTTATAAACTATTTATACTGGTGTGAAGTAGCTCTTTATTTGAGTTATCATTCTTTAAATTCATTATTTCCAGGGGAAAAAATATTATCAGCTATGGCTTAATTCTAATTCCTTTTTTTCTGCTTCTGGCTAAAATATGCAAGGGAAAAAAAAAAAAAAGGATTGTAAGTCCAATACCTGTTTGGGGGTTTTTTTTATGGTTTTCCCTCTTTATATCAGTAAACCATATCTTTACAGTTACATTGGAAATCCGCTTTGATTTGAATCATAAAATTAGCCAAATCGTCATTTTAATTTTTAGTGAAATAATAAGAATCCTCATATAATATCATTTCAGAAAAGAAACGAACAATCATTTATTTTCCCCAAAAGATAAATTGAGTGAATATAACTTACGGTTATAAAACAAGAATAATAGCTTCTTAGATTGCCCTTTAATCAATCATACACTTATTTTTCAAGAGGCTCATCTATTTTATTCCATGATTAATAATGTTCCAGCGTGAGAGCATTATTAGATCCCAGCAGGGGAGATCCTGAATGCTTTTAGCTGCTTTGGAATGGTCAGTTGGGGTTCATTATGGTCTGATATTGAACAATTTATAAAATCTTGTCTAAACATCTGCCAGCTCAGATAGGCTGATGTGTCTGAAGATGGGAAATTGCTGGACCAGTTGATATTGACAAACGGATCTCTCTCCAGTGGCTTTTTGTTCAGTGAAAATTAGTGGCCTCTTGCTCAGGTCTTGTTAGAAAGGGCATTTGAAAGTGATCTTAGATACTTCAGGCATCAGCCTTGGGAATGTTAACTGGATAAAGAGCCCTGCTACTCTGGAGTCCGGAAATATGTTGTGATTATATTAAGTAGGGGGAAAGGAAGCTGTTTTTCTTGAATGCATATACACAATTCCCATGATCCATCTTCCCTTGCACCCCCCTCCCCCTTTGTAATTTACCCCTATAAAGACATCTAACTGACTGAGAAAATGCCTGTGTTTTTCAGCTGAAAGGGCAGAAATTAATAATGTTATCCTGGAATACTCTGGGATCTGTCTAGCTAAATCTAAAGCAGTGAAGATCTTTGCAGCTGGAGGCCTGCTCATACTCTTATGCTGTTTGTGGAATGATGCTTCTTGGCTCCTGTAACATCCTCTTTTTCACTGAGGTAGAATGCAATTGTATCTGCATGTAGTGTGTAGTACAATTAGGCAAACAGCTAAGAAGTAATTAATTTTTTCCCTCCAGTTTAGTATATGATGTAGATTGCAAATATTTACAATAATCATCCTCGACTGTCTTTACTGTGCAGTCCAGGAGGATTTTACGGAGGGACTTTTTATGTCAGGGGAGAGGCCTGAACTTTCTTTCCCCCACTCTTGCTCCTACTCCATGAGCCCCCACCACCCACGTTATATGTCCCAGGTCTCTGCTGGACACAAAGTGTACATTTCAATTGGTAAAAACCAAAAGCTGTGGCAGAGATTAAAAAAGGCTAACGACATTCCTTTGATGTTTATACGCCCAAAGACTTATAAAAGATTTCCATAATTTACCCACCCTTGCTAGTATTTAGACCTGGATTTCTTTCTGGAAAGAAAAGTAGAAAGACTCGGAAAACTCGCTTTCAAGTATGCACTATGTATGTAAAACCCAATGGACTTCTCTCATCCTCTGAGAAATTCACAAACGGTACATGGATGCAGATGGGCGCCACTGAAATGATTTGGCATATGAATTTATTTTTTTAAACAAGAAACTAATGGGCGAGAACTGCATATTCAACATCATTCAAGATTCAGTAATCAAAATTGAAAGCAGGAGGAAAGTGTAACCTTTCTAGATTGTTGGCAAAAATAATGTGATTATTTCAATGTAGCAAGAAAGATGGATGAACGATAAAATACATCACTTTGTGTATGGTTTATTTCATAACGATGCTAATCAGCCCCCTGGGATTAAAATCTCACACCCCTTTCTATATTTACTCCCTCTGCTCCCCACCCCCCGCCCCTCGTTTCTGTGCTCATTTCGGAGCGGGAAAAGCAAAGCCTTCCCTCTTCGGGGCCAGAGGTTTCATTAGAGCTGATTTATTGAAATTCGGGCTTTAATCTCAGGTGGTATCCCGGTGGAATTGGCGCTGTCGTCGAATAGGAAGAGGGTCACTTTCCACTTTACACTTCCTGGGCTGCTTTTTTCCTCGGTCCCTGCAAATGTCAACATTTGTTCTTAATAAGAGAGTTATTGTTTCAGGAAAGCTGCTCACCAACTGCCTTTAGGAGCAGAAAAAAAGCGTCGCCCACCTTTGTTTGGCTGGAGACTGGGGGAAGGGATGGGGACAGAGGTAACACGCAGCTCAGGCCAGCAGCGGACGGACAGACAGACAGACAGACGTGGGAATTTCTGCTCCGCACCAGCTCGCGGCTGGAGGGAAACGGGCCCGGCCAAGGGGAAGTTAATATAAAGCGCAATGGGCATCTGCGTTTCACTACCTGCTCCAGTGACATATTTGCCCCCGACTTGCTCAGCCCCTGTAACAGAGAGGCAGGCTGCAAGGAAAAAAGAAAAAAAAGTAACAAAACCCACCAACACAACGAAAAAGGACTGCCCTCACGAATTTCTACCCGCGGAGGTGGTCTTCAGGTTTTGGGGAGGGAGGGAAGGGTGATTTTTCAGGTGAAGAAAGAAATTGTAAGGTGGACCGTCTGATTCAGCCCTACCTGACAGCACCCACCTCCCTAACGGGCCATCAATCAGCTCCCGACTCGGCGGGGCCGCCAGCCCCGCGGCGAGGAGCGGGAGTGGCCCGGGACGGGCCAGCCCGGAGCGGAGCGAAGCAGCCCGGCCCGACCCGCTCCACTCCGCTCCGTGGTGGCCTCTCCGTGTCCATCCTCACGGGAAAAAAACCACAATCCTGTTACCACTGAAAGTTTCTGGCTCCGTCATATATTACATCTCACTCGAAGGCGGTTCAGACTCAGCGCTCGTCTGAGACCATGGAAGGAATGTAATCAATACCGGGAGGGTTTTATTGCTTATTAACTTTTGAAACAAACAACCCACCCCTACCACCGACGCCCCCTACCCCACCCCCACAAAAAAACCCAAAAAACAAAATCAAAACCAAACCCAAAAAACCCAGGCAGAATTTATATATAGGTTGATTCTTTGCCTTCTGAGTTCAAATATATCTCGGGTACTTAGGCAAGCTTCCCACGATCCAGGTAGCCGAAAAGAGCCTTTCTATTGTAGGAACTGAATAATGATGGTAAAAAAAATACTGTTATTAGAGTAATACTCGACATTAAGTAATGTGGTGTTCACCCCTTTGTTTTTAATCCAGTAACTAATAATTTAAGTATGTTTCCAGCTTCTAAAGAAATAAAAGCGAGGGGTAAAAAAAAAAAGTTAAAAACAAAGGGATCCACAGTGCATAGTCAAAGCACCCATGCATCTAATCCCCGATTATTACTCGGCGTCTCTGAAGCAGAGTATTTATTGAAAGTACAGAAGGAAAGCGCGATCCTCGGGACACACGCTGGCACGCAGGTAGCTCGGAGCTGCAGGCAGCGACCTGGAGGAAGGCGGGCTCAGGGGGAGTGTTTTTACCTGTAAGCGCCCTGCCCGAGGTAACAGCCAGGCTCCCGCAGCCTGGACCCGTGCCCCCCCTCCCCAGCCGTGACTCATGGAGTAATGTCACCATTTCACATCCAATCCCGACCGAGCCGGCTGCATTTTCCCTGAGCAAAAAGTAAGGGACAGAGGGACGCGGCCACTCGGCCTCGGGGGTGGCCACCGTTAATTTAGATCCTTTCGGGATTTAGGGACTGAAAGGAAAGGGCGGGGGGTGTCAAGCCCGGCCCAGCCGCCCTCGGAAAGGCAGGAACGCAGGCAGGCAGAAAAAGTCACTTCTCCACTCGGTCTTGTGTCATCCGTGACGGGGGATTTCAAAATAATCTCGAGTATTTGTGCAGGGGGAAAAAAAAGTCCTACTTCTCCTCGCACGGCGGCTGTATGGATACTGTTGTTGCTCGGGCTCTTAAAGAATGCCTAGGAAATAAAATAAAAATAAGTATGTGCATTTTTATAGGGAGATAAATTGACAATTTATTGTGTATAACTTCTGATCAATTATTAATCGTTAGTGTCAACAACAGGGTTATAATTACCTTCAGTTATTTAAAGGGATATTTATTTTTTCTTCTCTCTGATCTGGTAATTAGTTAATGCTCTGGAGTAATGAATTCAAAGCTGATTTGATAATGATTGAGACAGGGTTTTTTTCCCTCTCTTTTGGCAGCCCCCCCTCTCAGGGAGGGGGAGGGGAGGAGGAGGAGGTGTCTCCCCCCGTTTGCAAAGAGTCCATGTAAAGGCAAATCACTGCGCGTTTCACTTTTCAGACCATAAATAACGATTCTGGGAGTAAAAAGGCAAAATGACAAACAAATAGAGCGCAGCTGGGATGAATAAGGCCGATCAAAGTTAGCGGGGGCCGACGCTTCCCCGCAGCCGCCGCAGGTCTGAGTCCCATAAAGGTGCCAGCAACTCTTACCTCTCTCCCTGAGATCAAGGGAGAGGGCGAGCAGGACATTTTAACCCCCTGACATCTTCCCGCGAGCGGAGGAGGGGAAAGGGAAGAAGGAAACTGCATATTTCTTATTTGGGGGAATCAATGCCTTCACCATTGCTCTAAGGAGGGGGCTTCACCTGGAGCCCGCGAAGCTCCCGCCCAGCCCGCGCAGGATGCACGGGGGACAGAGACGGAGAGGCGCAGCGCAGTGCGGGGCTGGCTCAGCTCCTCGGAGCGGCAGAGGTGCAGTCTGGTGCGTTTAAATGATCCCCAGCCCGGGTCAGCCCCGGGGATGGGGAAGCAAGAAATTATTTTTTCCCCTCCTTGCGGGAGCTCGGCAGAGCTTCATCGTGAAGAAAAGCAGCAAAAGAGCAGCCCGCGGGAACCGTGGCTGCCGCCTTGCTCCTGGGTCTTGGGGCGTGGGTAACCCCCTCCTCCCCGGGCCTGGGACTCGGCAGCCTGGGGGAGGTAACTACGGAAAACTCCCCTTCCACCTCCCCACAGAGGCGTGTGGCGCTGAGCCGAGGTAGAAGCTCCATCGTTGCCTCCCTCCCCGCTTTCCTAGACCTCTACTTAATTTAGCGTCAGGAGAGGTCTCGGAGCCAAAAGGGGTGGGTTTTTTTGGTTTGTTTTTTTTTTGGTTTGTTTTGTTTTTTTTTACCGCGGTGGGGCCCGTCTTACGGCAGCTCTGAGGGAGGTGGAATAAGTGTATATGATATTATATGTAACAGTTAAAGGTTTATATATAAAAATGTTCTCCCAGTGCAACAAAACTGCATTGGGAATTGCAGTGCAAAATGCAAGTTTTAAAATTAATTCATTCTGACAGGTTTGACATCGCCCGGCTCCCTTTTTCCTGCAACTACGTCCGCAAATGAATGCCGCTTCCAGAGTGTATGTTTTAATTTGTCACATCAAGGCAATAAAAGGGAGCGATATATACTTAAGCCAGTTAACATTGTAATAACAGGTTTAAAGGAGCAATTAAATGGTAGTGAGTCGCATGTCTGACTTTCTATAGGCATTACCACATCAATGGTACCTTTTAGGCTGACTATAACTTAGCATGATTGTCTCAATTAGTTTAGCTACATGATAGTTATTGTGAACTCTTTGTGAGTAATCAATGTTACGCAAGCTTATGGGAAGGAGGCTTTAATAGGGGTGAGCAGCAGCTAAGTAACACGGACCTCCTATTTTAAAGAAACACCTTTCTCTCTCTGTGTCTCTATTTCTCACTCTCACCCTCTCTTTATTTGTTTCCTCCAATCCCCAAGAAAGAAACGGTAATTTACAGCCTTATAAATCTGTTTCCAAGATCGGTGTAGCTGAACGTAGATTTACAGGCAAAAAGCAGCTTCTGCCGCGGTTGATCAACGAAAGAGCCCAGCGCGGATAGCGAGGCACCCCCGCTCCGCCTCTCCTTGGCTTTAGTGGTGTGTGTCGTGGCTGCTCACTGTCATGATTAAGCCCCGAGCCACAAATAACCTTGAGGGATGCTCACCTCAAACGGTATGTGTGTGCACAACTCTTACGGGCGCCTGAGCTTCCCCTTGCTGGCACCGGAGCCAGTCGGAGCGGAGAGTTGCGGGGACGGACACGCGTGAGCGTGTAAAAGAGAAACCGGTGTACGCGTGTGTGGGTGTTAAAACGAGGGGCGGAGGGAGGAATGGCTGTAAAGCAGGGTTGTAAATACGATTTAATGCAGAGAGAAGAGTCCTGCCGGAGCAGCGGGCCGCTCGGTAACTTGTTAATTCTCCTCTTACAGGCTCTCTTGCTAAATACTGAGCCACGGATGGCTAATGCAAAATACAGAGGGTTGAAAATTTAGTGGGAGCTGCTTGAACTGCTTCAAAACACTAACAAGTATGTATTGTTTTCTGTCACGGGGGGGACAAAAAGAGCGAGAGAGCGTGTACCACTGAAATTTAAGATAAAAAAATGCAGGGATATTTCTGTTGGTGAAGTTATTCTCATTAGTCCTAACAATGTCTCGCCATTAGACAAGGCTGGAGTCAGGCTCAGTGGTAAGATTTCAGATCTGCAAGCTTTCTTTTCCTTTCTTTTTTTTTTTTTCTTTGCATGCACATTACATTTCTGTCATGCTTTGCTGAAGAACACGATATCCCCAAAGAACCCAAAGAAGAAAAAAAATACTCTGACAGCAACCATTAGTTAAGAGTGCAATGAATAAACCCCTTGCACAAGAGTATCAGGACTAATTAAGATTCTGTTTAGCAGCCCTGGATGGAATGTTAATGTAGCTTTGACTAACTGGGAATAAGCAGGGGGAAAAACTGCATTTTAAGAGGAATGCTGGGGTGATAACATCTCTCACTTCTTCTGTCCAAGGTCTGCCCAAGCCTGTTACAAAGTCATTATCTCAAATTACTCCTGTACTTCATTTTTAGAGGGTTTGGGCAAGATCCCCTGGCGTTGAAGCGCTGCCTAGAGCCTCACAAAGCCAATACTCTCTAAGGGGATAAAGGCTGAATCAACCCACTATCTCTACCTTCGAGAGTTTGCTGGTACCAGTTTCTTGGACAAATACAGCCAGGATTCTGGAGGCAGATTAGGATCTATTGCTGGCGTCTCCTCACAAATCCCTAAAGGGTTTTTGACCCTTTGAAGTTTCATCTATTTTGCTTACACAGAAGTTTACATGATTAAGTCAGGATTTTACAAGGCTCAACAAGGCAAATTTAGTCACCTCGGAACACTCAACACCAAAAAAAAGTAAAATATCCAGTTGTCCTGCTACTCGTTTAGTTCCAGAAACACTAGCATACTGTCATATTTAGACCGATTAGTTTAATAAAATAGAAAAATACCCGCTTCAGCAGGGGAGGGTAAAAAATCCCCCTCCCCCAAGGATTATTATTATTATTGTTATTAATTTTATTCAAGTTATATTTTTTCAGACTTTGATGTAGAATTTCCCCCCCTCCCCATTGCCAATGACTGTTAATGCAGCTATGTTTATCAGAGAGTGGATAAAACTTCCTGAAGTGCTTTCCAGTCTTTTTAACATTTCCAGCCTGTGTTTTCTTCTCCTTATCCAGACAGTTACATTTTTTGGTCGTCAAGCAACAAACCCACCTAATCCTTCCCTCTGAAGTAAACTTTTTCAAACACTTTACTTGTTAAAAGCAGCCTTGCATAATGCAAGTCTTCTTTTCCTGGAATGAGAGGGCTCCGAACTGACAGCGTAAACAGGAGAGGAGGAGCAGGGCTCTTTCTCAGGGAATAGTTACCTATTTAGAGAAGTCTCCCGCAGTCAGAGCAGGAGGGCTGTAGCCAGGGACTGCAGTTGCAGCTGGCCCACCCTACTTCCATGGCCTTTTGTGGAATACAAACAGACTCTCTTTTTTTCTTTCTCCCTTTCTCTCTTCCTCTCTCCCCCTTTCCCACCAGAGGGACGATCACTCTGCTAACGAATTACTCCTGTAGTTATTATCGATAAAGGAAGGCATGATCTGCTTGATTCGTCCAGCCTCTGAAATAATAGTAATAGTGATAATAGTAGTAGTAATAATAATAATACCTGGCAGGCTGGATCAGTGAGTAGCAGGGACAGCAAGGGCAATCAGGCCAGCTGCAGATTTCTCTTCCTCAATTGATTTATAATTAATGAATGGATTTTCTTGTGCAGCTGCAGCGTGGTTAAAATCTATTGAAGAGGTAGGTGTTCTGGAAGGTGTTATTTTGAACGGGAGACAGTTAGGAGTAACTGGGTGCATTTATCAGCAGGAGATCTGAGCAAGCAACACGATTACACTGCTGTTAGTGGCTAGGATTCAACTTTCCATAGGCCTCCAGCACCTGCAGTCTTGTAGGTGACTCACATGGAAATGGTTCCTGCCGGCTGCCAGCCACATGCTGCATCAGGGCATTGATCTGGCACAGAGCTACCCACTGATTTTGGCCAGGAATGCTTTGCCCTCCTCCCAAAAAGCCGTTCACTGCTCTGTTGTGCTGGTGGAAATCGGTCAGGCCTGGTTTTGCAAGAGAAAGGGGAAGAATGTCTTGCAGCATTTCTCTCTCACATTTTAAGGAAGTGGAAGGGATTTTCATACCTTTTAAGATGGGCATATTTCCTATTTCTGATATGACATTTCCCCCTGCCTGTGGGGATGTACCTGGTAGTTAGCGCATTTGCAATGTCTTAAAGAGGCAGAACTTTAATGTGAATATCAAGAGATATGCAAAGCTATTATCAAGCCTCTGGATCGTGGGTGTTTTCCATAGGTCTGGATGAACTTTAGGACCTGGTCCCTGAGTGGGGTTTTTTCCCTACGTTCTGGATTCACATTGTAAACCATGTGGGCTTCAATGTAGTACCTTGTTTTTTTGTTGCTCTTTGGGAAAACAAGACCCAAAAAACTATCATCAGAAAGGACAGGCCTCCAGGCATCAGGACCTCCCTGTGCTGCTTGTAAAGGAGCTTAGGTCTATGTTCAAGAGGGAGACTAGGTGTAAATGGGATAGAAAAATCTTACTTGGCTTCTTATCTTTGAGAACCCGTGGCTTCAGGATTGTACAATTTTTTGACCCTAAACTCACCCAAGAAATGAGGTGGTGTCTTCCCTTATGTCTGGAAAGGCTCAGCCTTACCAAAGGTGAGAAGATTATGCCTAACCGTGTTTAGGACGCTGACCCTGGGATGCTGACCCTCGCATGCTGACCCCATGTCCTTTAAGGGCTCAGGCTGGTATACCTTCTCCAACCAGGCCTAAAACCCTAGCCCCTTGTTGGAGGTGGTCACCTTTTCCAGCATGGGATGGGATTGCTCACACTGGTGAGAGCACAGCACAAACCCAACACAAAATCTCTGAAGTCGGGATAGAAAATGTGACAGCCTCCCGGCCATGCGGCCATGTCTCTGCGCTGCCTCTCCCTCTCCGGAGCTGTGTCTTTTTCTGCACAGCCCCATGAGGAGAGGGGGAGCGAGCAAGCCCCCTCCCGCCCCTTCCCCCTTCTTTACCTCTCTGTGAGAGAGGGGGCACGGAGATTTTCCTGGAGAGGCAGGCGCCAGCATATGGACATTATCTTCCCTGAGCTTGGAGCTGTGTGTGCCTGTGACGGGAGCAGATTTAAGCCACATTTTGCCACTTTTTGTCTTTCCTATGGGATATCTGCACACAGGCGAGGTGGCTTCATGTTCAAGGAGAGGGCTGCTCCGGGGCAGCTGCCGAAATGCAGGTGAGGCCCAGTCCCACCGATGGGGTGGTGAGAGGGAGTGTGAGGGGAAAGCTGCGGGATTTAACGCCTCTCCTTCTCTTCCTGCTTGCTCTTCTGCTGCATGAGAAGAATCTTATTCTCAGCACATATTTCTCCTGAGAAAAAAACAAACCTCTCCAAACCCAAAACCTCCAGTGCCGTGCTCAGATCTGTTTCTTTCTCCGGATCATGAGACTTTCTTCCTTTTTTTTTTTTGGTGGGTTTTGATTTGTCTTCTGATTTTTAAACTTCTTTCACACTAAATTTTACACTCTAAGTTTGGAAGAGGGGTATTAATTTACAAAATCATGAAATGTGGAATACTTACCTCATTACTCAGTTCCATGATCTGGGGCTTAGAAGTAAAAAAACTCCCCAAAGAAATGAGCATGAGATTTCCCTTAAAACACTGAAATCTCACTTGACTTTAAAATACTATTGTCAGCGAAGCAACTGCATAATTACATTTCAATTTCTCTATGTTTAGCTGCTATGAATGTCTGTAAGCTAGATCTTCCCTCTTCATTAGCCCACACCTATTTTAAAAAATTCTTGTTAGAGCTGCAATATGTGCTTATAGAGGAATAAAAATCTACCTTATTTGAATTTTTGTGCAATACATAGTAATTAATTTGAATTGGAGAATATTATTGGTAAACATGTAAGGACAAATAATTTATCTTTCCTATCTGAATATGGAAAGTTTGCTATATCAAACAAATTGTTTTACTTTTTTTTACAGCAGTTACAAAGAACAATATAGTGGAATCCTCCAAACCACCATCGTGCAAAGCCCCTTCTGAATTAAAAACACACATAATTCTACTTCAGCTAACTTCAGGGGGAGTTAAATATTCAAGAAGTAGTACTAAAAGGAAATTTTTGTTATCTGTAGTAGCAAGAATGAAATTATAGTCCTACAATTGACATAATAGGAAAAAAATGTTTACAGAAACTAATAAACATAAGAAACTACTCAGTTAAAAGCACATTTTTTGGGATGTTTTAGAGGACTAGAAACAGTAAAAATGTCCATGGAAATATGGTCCATAATATCCTTGAAAAATCCGTGCAGCTGAGTCCAATTTCTATTATTGTATCCAGTCCTAAAAAACCTGGTAAAATTGAACAATTCATCCTTAAGTTATTTTAATGTAGCATACATATAATATTATTTTTATTAGTGGATTAGGATTAGGTTTGTGATTCTGAAGATAAGTCACACTGTAAGTCCATAGTAAACTTGTTTTCAAGCTAATGAAAGGATTGGACAACAGATAAGTCTACATTTTGTGTCTCACTTTTCTTTTTTGTCCTTTTTCTTTCTTTTATTCTAATCCCATCTATAATACCTGGGAATATTAAATATGAAAGCATTAGGTGTTTGTGTGACTCAGTGGATAATATAGCTTCGGTCGTGTTCTTCCTTTATCACAGTGTCATTAAAATATTATAATAAAAGTATATATTGGATATGCTGTAAAAAAATCAGATGTGGGAAGCAGCCTCTTTTAAAATATGTGAAATCACTTATCAATTAATACTGAGAAAACAGTTTCTAATATTGTTTAATTATGAATTAGCTATTTTTGCATTTAAGGGTAATAGAAGAGTATGCCAGTTCTAAAATTCAAAATCTAAAATGCCCTATTGAATACAAGCCTAAAAATCAAACAAAGTACCATCTTTCTGGTGGAAAATTGCTACCATGGATATCCACCTTTGTACAGAATGAAGAGCAGTCCAGTGAAATAAACCCTGCATGGTTATAGGAATAATAACTTTATTGTAAAACATATGCATAAGAGGATAAAAGTAAGATCCCACAGCCATTACTTATGGGGTATCCACACTTACTAACTGCTTGAATTGAAAGAATAAGTAAAATGAGTTTTTTTAGTTGTGTGGTTTTTTAAACTGCAATACATTGGATTTCCTGAACTGGGTCACGTAATGGCCGAACTTCAGCTACTTCTGGAGCCCAAGACTGTGATGATCATGCCTCCAAGGCATACTGGGCATGTGACAAGGAAGACTATTGTCCTGATCTGAATCTGGGAGTCTTCTGAGATTTTCTGGAAGAAATCTGTTGTGACGCACTCTTCCATCTCTGTCTCTTGTAGCTTCTTTCTCAGTCTGTGATTCCAGACACAGCTGGTTAGTACATCACAGATCAGGTCAGGCAATTGCATTTGATGTGTGGGGGTCATATGTAGGACCCATATGTAAGAGAGAAGGAGATGGGTGGGGGGAGAAAGAGAAAGAAATCACTGCCTTGCAAATGTGCGAAGCACAAGTACTGTTAAAGGGCAATATGTTGGGAATCGAATGGTATGAAATATGTCAGATCTGATACTTCCTCACATATGCTATTTCCACATTTTTAAAAAGATATAAAAATAAGTTGTGCTGTAACTAACTCTTATCACCTATCCTCCTCAGTAAGAATCCAGTATTTTGTGTATACACATCATCAGCTGAACTGAATGACTGATACATTAGGTAGTGTCAGATATGAGGATCTGGGACTGCACTAACTGTTGGGAGCTTATCCTCACTGCTTTCTTTTCACCTCATCTGTCAAAGCCATCAGATATTTCTGGAACAGCATCTACCGGTGGCAGAGATAGACTTTTTGTTCCTTGTTAGACAGTCTTAGTCATCACAGCAATAATTTGATGTGGGGAGTAAAGAAGGGCAACTTTTTTGGCCTTCCTTTGCTTTCCCTCTGGGGGTAAAGTAAATACCTAATACTGAGAACACTCTCAAGAGAAATGTGGTTTGTTTATATACAGGAGAGAGGAGGAGGAAACCACAGCTTTACTAGAATTGAAGCTTTATAATGTTCAGCCAGCATTTGTCTATCTGCTGAGACAGAACTATCAACTTGTAACATAACATTGGCAATGCCCAAGTTAAAGGAAAATTATATTTTTAAAGTATTTTTACACTGAAATTGTGACATCATATTACTGTAGCTCTACATGGTTACATGTTAAACACATTACTCTCTTCAAATATGCTAATAATGCATGAATCAATACAGAAGGATCTATGAGTTGGCTTTAAGGGAATACAGTTGCCTTTATCTAAGAATGTAAACACATTTAGAGGTATAATAGATAAACCATAATGAGGTTAGGTTTTCCATCAATTCATTTAAGATTTATACTTGCATCTTTTGTTATATTCTGTAAGCTTCTCCTACATGAATGCCATGTAAGGAAACCAAAAAATGAAGATATTCTTTATCCAACTATTCAGGGTTTATTGTGATGTATAAAGAGAATGGTATAGAATTTATAGTAATTTGAGAAAAAGTCCTTCTAAATAAGGTGGGTTTTTTTCTTTCTTTTTAAACTGTCAATAAGTCAGGCTTCAGAGTGGTAAATAACTATGTGCTACAGGATTTTGACAAGTCCATTCAAAATATGACCTTGAAGAGGAACCTGGAGCACTGTAAGGTGTTCAAGTAATTTCCATGTCACCACTCCTAATGCACTCCATGTGCATTTACATTTTCACATGAGTATTAAGCATATCTTAGTTGAAAATAGTCACTCATGTTACTCAAAAGAGACTGGTGAATTTGTTCAGAGGAATTTGGCCTGATGAGTTTTATGTGAATTTAACAAGAGAAACAGATCATGGATTTGATGTGATTACATGCAAATCCAGGTAAACAAAAAAACCTTTGAAATGCATGCAAAATAACAATGCTAGCAGATTGTTAAAAATGGATAATGTTCAGTGAACACTTATATGTATATATATGCTGCAGATGGAGCTAAAAGTAAGATCCCTATTTAAAGATGGATAACATTTTCTTATATAAGATTCTGGTGTGGTTCTTATTGTTAGATGTAATCCTTCAGACAAGAATTTTTTATGACTGATGTCAGCCTCACACTGCATGTCTTGCTTTTATATAACAAGAAAGCTTCAACAAAACAGTTTAACTGTTTCCAGGAATGATAGGAAGAAATTGTTTTGTTTGCTAATGTTAAAAATCTGCGTGACCTTACTGAATAAACTGCTTTACAGTAAATGATTTAAATTTAAGAAGGAGGTATCTTGAGGCCAAAAGGAGGTGCATTTTTTTCTTTGCCTGTAAAAATACACACCCATTTGGCAGAATTATCACGGGATATATTTGATATAATAGCTTAGAGTTTAATTATTTGTAGATTTCATCTGTAGTGTGTATGTTCAAGGCTGGCAATCAGAACAGAGCTTAGCATGTCATTCCTTATAATTGTTTCTCTTATGTGCCTCAGTAACTCTAGAAGTGAGGGCAAGAATACTGTCTCTTTTTCTGCTCTCATTCCTCCTTCATTGCCATCCACATCAGTTCAGGGCAGTCTGAAGAAGGACAGATTAATCAGCCTTGAATCAAAGTCTGAGTGGGGAGCAGAGCTGGGACAGGGGCAGATGTCTGCAGGACTTGGGATCTGAAGGAGGAGGCAACTGGCTCTAGAAGAGGACATAGACAAGGTCAAGCAGTAGAAACAATAAAAAAATAGGAAGAGAGGTGAGAACAGTTTGTCCAAAGGAAAAGATAAGGGTGGAACATGACAGGTTAGAAAAGACTGTGAAAGGTCTATGGCCACCAAAACACATCATCTTTCAGGCCTGGGGTAAGACCCAGGATTTCTGTTTTTCAGAGTTCCTCTTCTACTTACTGAATAACTGGGATGTCACTGGCAGTGTATATCTCTTATTCCCTAGACCAGTGGGACCAAAATCACTGCTGATTATTCCCTTGTTTCATGTGAAAAACTTCTGCTGGAATTCAGATTCCAATGCTGTTGTCCACAATGTGAGAATTGGAAAGATTTCATATGATTAACATTTTTTGTCAGACTGAGAAACAAAGAAGTGATTATCTTTTTTCTTTCCTAGTCCTTGCATCATCCCATTTGATTGTCTGTTGAATAGACAGATCTCTCAGAATGAGGCACTGCTTCAAAACTAGCCTTCACTAGTGGATTTCCTAACTTTTTAATGTTTGGCCTCATAGCCCCAGTATTTTGCTTAAACTTGATCTTTGAATCAAGAAGCAAACGCTAGAACAAAATGGCACAAGTGGGCTTTTTTTCACTCGTCATCCATCCTATGACGGTTTAAATGTATGTATGTCTCTGTGTGTGTGAATGTACACATATATGTGCTTTATATGTATATATATATACACATGTATGTGTTCTCTCTTTTCATATGTCTTTTTTGCGGGCTGAAGATGCAAAAAAGTGTAGCGGGGAATTACATAATCCTATAAACAGTTATGTTGGTGAAGTAATTTACCTTATTTGAATGAGGACTGCCAAATCCAGCATGAGAATTTGTGACACTGATGTTATTCAGATGTGAGAGTTTCTAGGATTGCAACTGCTGGCTGTAGTTATTTGGAGACTTTCTGTTTCTTCCAACTGTTAGTGCTGCAATATGCTGTAACTAACTGATTGCAGCAAGGCTCCGTGCTAAATTTACACATACAGAGTTCCATGTCTGTCCAAGAATGTATGCAGATAGCTAGTGTCAGTGCAGGCACTGAGCCATTTGTAAGTTTAAAGTTACTGATTTACATTAATATTTGTAGGATTTGCGCCTTGGTTAATTTGTCATCTTCCTAAATGGGAAAGGGATATGGACACATCAGGGCTAAACTGACAAATGTCTTAGTCCTGCCAGAGAATTCACAGTGTATCTAATGCTTTTCTTGCGTCAGTTGGTTAGTCAGTCAGCGATTCTTTCCCCCAAAAAATTACCCCTAGAAAGGAAAACAAGCCTAAGAACTTAGCAGAAGAAAGGGTTTGTGTTAGAGAAAAATATATTTTTCTCTTTCTTCCTTTCAGCTGCTCCAGAAATAAGACGTGACATAATGTATATGAACTAACAAACATCTAACACTTGATGAGATCCAAGAAGGGAATGGAAAAATAGGGAATCATATGAAGTAAAATTTTATGGAACTTGCAGTTCACAACTATGCTGATTAGTAGTCACACCGGCAAGAATTCAGATCTTTCATGTATGTATACATATATCCCTGTTTCTCCTGGTGTTTTACACAAATGCTGACACACGTGTGCACAGACACTTCTTTCTAGCATAACTGATTCTTATGCAAATCAGCAGCACATTTTGACCTCAGATGCTACGTTTCAGAATATTTGGTAATTTTTGATTAGTATTTATAATAACCAAAGAATTATATCACAGCATTTTTTTGCAACAGTCAACCAACAGTGCTAAAAAAATTCTATTATGCCGTATAAAACCCATCAATCTCAATAATTTACATATCAAATCGGGAGAGCACCGCTGTCTAAAAATTATGCCAATTTAAGGAAGGCAATTGAAATGTACTTGAACAGGCCTGTGCCTGGTAGTGTCTGTGACTTTACAGTTAAAAATTTCTTACTTTAATATGCTCCTGTCTTGCCAATAGCCGTGTGTTGGTCTTCTTTGACCCTGTATAATAAGGTTTCATATGTTTTAAACAAGGGTTGTCTGGGTACAGGAAAGATTGAGATAATAAGCAAGACAAATTTAGGGATAGTTTGCCTGACCTATTAAGTGCCTGACTGTGCCACATGGGACAATGACCTCCGCTGCTTTTGTCCTCTATGACTTTGTCTCAGGCAGGGACTGAAGGATGTAGCATCCAGGGCTGAAGCTGACTACTCCTGGTTGGAGATATCTTTCTTTCTCCAGAGCAGGAAAAGAGCAGTCTTAGGCTGAGCAAATCCCCTGCTCCTGAAAGAAGGCTGGACTGTAAGCAGGCAGTATTGTGTTTGGTAGCATTAATAACAAATGTAAAAGGGCACAGAGATCTAAAATGTGCAGGAATTCACAGCAGCAGAAATTTGGAGGTTTTCTTCAAGACGTTCAAGGATGTTCATTTGGTCTGACTAAGGTCCAGGGGGAAATCAGTTTGCCTTCCCAAGTCTAAGGAGCTTGTGCCTGACAAGGGGAACCGAGGCCCAGGTCTGGGAAGGCAAGCATCCAGGTCTTGCTCCATCCAGAGGGATGGGACAGTTGGGACGGCATCATATGCAGCAGTGTTGTTCTCGGTTTCACTTTCACCCTCCCAAGTGCATTCCTTTAACAATCCCCCGCCTCAGGCAGCTGTTTGTTTTGCCTTTGTCCGTCTTATTTAAAAAAAAAGAAAAGAAAAAAGATGGAAAATTATTAAAATAATAGATAATGTCTCTTAAGCTCCGACTATAACATTTGGCTTAAATATCTCTAGATTTTAGATGTTTCTCTTTATAGATATTATTTGTGTTTTAAACATCAGTTTTTCAAAGATCACAACTAGTATTGTGGACATTTAGGTTATGCTCTTACAATATCCACTTATAGGCAAAAATGAAAATTATCAGGAGCTGAGCAATGAGTACAAAAATTCAAATACTGTTAGAAAGTTTCTTAAGTATCATCAAAATATTGGAAGCCTTGAGAAATGCAAAAAGGAAAAAATAAGACCAATTAGATACATTATTTTCTGCTTTTGCCCTGGAATTTGTTGACACTGTTATTTTTTAATTACTTTATCACAGTCTGCTTTGTTACTGATAGAACTGAGTTCTTCACTATTTCAGTTTAAGCAGTAAAGCCTACCAAACCCAAGAGGCATAACATGCAGTAGCTAGATGTGATGCTTCAGATTTCTGTCAACTGATTAAAGTCAAGTGGGTTGTGCCAGTTTATAGACCTTACTAAAAGTTCACTGTAATTGTCAGAAAATCTCTCTTTTATTTAATTGGGATGTAGATGAAATTGTAAGTGGAAGTATATTTTCATATTTAAAAAGGTCTGATAAAACAATTTGAGTTGTGACTTTTCAAACCTTTTCTTGGCTCTAGAAGGGGAAGTGGCTAATGCTGTGACCATTTCAGCTATTCAGGAGGATAATATAGTCAATCAAATTAACCCATTTTACTTGTCCATGACAGATAAAGATGTTTATGCATGCTATTATTTGTTGAGATTTCTTGTTAAATAGCTTTACAAGTGCCTTTAAACAATAATCTCAACACAAATGTGACTATTCAATATACTGTTTAATAGAATGAAATTCCTGTCAGAACCATGTGACTGGATATCAAAGTGACTTGACAGCATTTTGGTGGTTTAGGTGAATTCAGTTTACCCTGGGGTTTTTTTGGTTGTTGCTTGTTTGTTTGCTTGTTTGCTTTATTTTTCCTTTCTTTTTTTTTTTCCCAACTAAAGAATGACAAATCTAGTTTGATCGTTTGACAAAAAATATTTAGTTCATGGCTTACATTATGAAATGATTATAACTGTAGCTAAGAGGGAGGGTGAATTCACACAAAGTGAGTATTTCTTGTTAAGCAAATCTGGAATATAGATCAACTGTAAGTACCAAACGATGAAAGTAAATCTGGAATATCTTATGTGTTCTCTAGTAAAACATAAACAGATGCAAAATGTCCAACATAATATTTTTGGTCACTTTTTGATGCCCATTGTTATACCTAAACTACCAACATCAGGATGAGTTTCCTATATACTGAGGATTCTATATTGTGCAGCTTCACAATTTTGTTCTGAAGAACTTTTTTTAACCTATGACCACTCTGGAATAACCTCTGAGCTTTATATTCATTACAACAGAAAATTAAGAAGGTCCTGACAGCAGAATAAATTCACTTAGCTTATTTGCTTAATTTAGCCATTTGTATGTACTTGGTTGAGGTGAGACATCAAAATAAATCAGTTAATTTGTGCCTTGGTTCAGTGTCTTTAAGGAGTCCTGTAATAATGATAAAAACACTAAGAAATAGAAGACCCTAAGAATTTTTTCCATAGTTTAAACTTTTGTATAAGTTTGCTCCCCAGCTAAATCTCACATAGAGATTTGCCTTCTTTTCAGGACAATCATATTTCAGTAAATCCACACAGGAATATTAGTCGTAGTTCATTTAATCACCAAATCCTAACAACTAAGTATTCCCTTCATTAAAGACACTAAAAAATTCTGGTCAGCTGTTTCCTGCCACTTGGCTGAGGACAAGGTGGAGAAAGACAAGCAATTCAATCCTCGGTAACTCTCAGTTCTGTTAAGCATAATTCTGCTACATAATTATACTTTCATAATTTTATTCCTAAACTAGAATCTGAATACAAGGAGGGTTCTATGACTTATGGGCTTAAATTCTGACATGTTTAAATTCATGATGTACACACAAAAATTTCCACAGATTTTAGTAATCAACTTAGACAAATGTTTTGTTTTGTCAACTGTGCTTTCTGTTCTTTTTTTTTTTTTTTAATACCTTTAAGTTAAAGTAGTCTAATAGATTGAAGAGAGAAGTATAATTAACATACTCTTTGTATATACAAATGACGGGTTAGTTGTTTGCTCTGTTCCTGGAAAACTGTTTCCTGTTCTGGTTCATATACAAAATTCTGGAACATTAAGAACTCTTTGTCAAAGATCAAGATGACTGTATTATGGTGGTTTTAAAGCTGCTAGCAATTTTTGTGTATTGAATGTAAAAAGAAATACTGATTACGACTGAAGAGTGACTTAAAAAATATCCATTTGATTGTATGAACAATCAGGCCTGTTGCCCATAAAAATAAGTGCTAAGATACCAAATAATAAATCAATATTCTAAGGCCAAAATCTAAACAGACATAGGTCAGTGAAGTTATACAGGCTTCTGCTAAGCTGTGCTTATTTATACAGCTGGGTCTGGCTACAGGGTGCTGCAAAAGTGACAAAGTTATCCAATTTGATCGTAATTCAAGAGAACTCTCCCTGGAAACAGAATTTAGCATTCTGTACAGCCCACAGAGAAGATTAGGTATGTCAGAACAGGATCAAAACCTATCCACCAGCCCAGGAAATGTTGAGCAGGGCTATGTGAAATCCTGCCTGTCCCAGGGGTGCAAGCAGCCCAGCTCAGGCATTTGTGGCCACTTGTGCACCACATATTTGTGTCCTCTCTCCAGTATAGGGCTGTTGCTGATTTTCTTTGGAAGAATAAGCAGGATAAAGTCTTTTCAATAAAAGAAATCACCTGCTCACAGCTTAACAGCTGCAGAGCCAGGAAATTTTTGCAAATTTCCTTCTCTCCTCTCTATAGCTCCTGTGCCCGTTCAGTGTCCTCAACCCCTTGAACCAGGGGAGTGGGATGTACTGAGCTGCAGCCTCTATTCCTACTACATAGACTAATTAATGGGATAAAGTGCATTCATTTTGCCTTGCCCTGGGGTTTCAAAATCGAAGCACAGCTTCTCATGATGCTGCCAGCAGCTTGATTTTTATTAGCACTTCCTGGGCATACTCTGTGGGTTGTGATCTGAGTCATGCAGCTTAGCCAGTAGAGACTCATTCAAGGGGCAAGAAATGCTAAGCACTTACTACAGAGTCCCTCAAGGGAGTCAGGACTAATTTGGAATTCCTACCAGGTTAGTAAGCAAGGCACCCAGCTCCTCATCCTAGCTTGAACCAGAGCAAATCTGAACACTGTAAAGTTCACACTGCCTTCAGGGCTGGGCATCAGCCAAGGAAAATTTTTGGGTACTACTTTTGGACTTAAATTTAGCCTAAACTCCACTCAGGTGTTGTGTTCCTAATGGATTTGCTTCTTTAAACGCTTCACCTCAAGAGGTCTTCAGCATATGCTTATAAGTTAGGCATACAGCTCAGATGTTGCCTTAGAAAAAGGATACTTTACTCAACTTGGTGAGTGTGGCTAGCTAGAGCTTTAGGTAAGGATCCTAGAAGGTAGTGTACTGATTTCCTCCAGATGCACTTTGTAAGTGATGTGGTCTGATCTGCTTTTTAGCTTTCTGTATATAATTCTTGGGATTGCTTTGCTCTTGACTATATGGGTTTTGAGAAAGGTTTCCTATTTTTCAAACAATGTTCACTTTTTTTTTTTCACTGTTATATGGTGGAGACAGAAATCGTAACCCAATGCTTTTGTGGAAATTTGTAAATAAGACTAACAAAGAGGAAAAGTAGGTAGGTGGCACTAATACTAGTCTGAAACTTCTGCATAGACTTTTGTTTCTCTCTTGTAGTTACTGAGCTTATACTTACTTATTTGCAACAAAGATGAGCATCACAGGTAAGTGCAATAGTATTTGCTCAAGGTTTCTTTATTTTTCTTCAAATACCATTGTAATGCTGCAGTTTTTCCTATTGCTGCTGTTCATTTAGGGCTTTCATGCCCTAAATGGGCTTTCTCAATGAGCTTTCACACCCTGAAGAGATATAAGAGTTTCCAAGGACCAGATGGTATAAGGATATAAAGCTAGGAGACTTGCTGACTGCATAGATGAGCCAGAAAACTGCAAAACTGTCACCTGCAGTTTGCTAAAGCCTAGGTGTTCTCAGAACAGAATACTGCCTTACTTTCCCAACAGGAAAGATAAAAATGCAAAAATTTTGAATATGTCTTTCCTATTTGGATCTTTCTGCTTCTCTGAAGAGAACTTCTCAAGCAACATGAATGGTAATGATTGAAAGGAAAAAAAAAGCTAGTTCTGCTGTTGGATCCCTGAAGGAATTGAAGGAGGTTTAACAGCCTTTAGTCAGATGCTGAATTTTTTGTACAATGTGAGTGGGATAGTTAGTCTCCTTAGCCTGACTCTAACCACAACCACTGAGCAGATCAAAAAAACTGTCCTAGAACATGTAAAAGAGAAAAGAGTCTTTTATCTTGTGCAGGCACATGCTCTGCTGAGTACTCTGTCAGATCTGTGACAGTCAACAGCAAATAAGGAACTGCAACGCAGAGCACGGGTTGTCATTATCAACTGAGCCATTCCTTCCAAAAACTGATGGAGAGAGATGCCACTCCTTATTTTACAAAATGCGTATTGAGAAGGTAAGTAGTACCTGTGAAACTTCCAGTAACTCTTTGCTAAATTTATGACCTCTGAGTAAGCATTGTGTCTTGCCAGGGAGGGGACAGATTTTGGTGTGCACAGTGGGGACTGTGGAAGTCTAGGAAGCTTCATTTCAAAAAGTTCAGATCCCCACAGGTTTTTGTTCTACATTTGATATCTGACTGGCAGATACTAAAGTCTGAGATAATCACGCTGACCTACTCCTACAGTCAGTAGTGGGACAAACCGTGTCTCTAGAGCCTTAGCTAAAGGCCAGAGGACTGAGGGGCATGCAGTTTCCTGGATGCATGGGGAAGCACTGAAAGCACGTATGTTGTTTTATGGAGCTGGGTTCTAGTCACACCCTCAGAAGACGCAAGCACAGACTAAGTTATGTAACCTCTCCAGGCTACTTCTGCCCTGAGCTGCAGGGGTCTCTGAGGTAGGTCAGCTTCCCTTCTCCTCTACTCCATGGTTTCTGGGAAGATTTCCACCTGGAATAAAGTTTCCAGGTACAAAGATATGAATGTCGTTAAAATCAGATGTCAGATTTAACAATTAGAAGACTATCAGAATAGCAGAGAGAGATCAGAGGCCTTGATAAGGTTAACAAAATTAAAGAAAAGGAATAGGAGTTATAATGACAAAATGTTTGCATTTTCATGATTAATTTATTAGACTAAAGAAAGTTTTGTTTTTCTGAGTTCACTTTGTTTTAATATTCCTTTGAATATGGCTTCAATATCAAAGTGAAAAGAAAAACACCCACCAAAATATTCCACCCCAGATATTTTTTATGTGTGTGAAACTGTTGAATCACTCATAGTTTGTCCGCCCAAATGAAGGAGGGCAGTCCTGTTCAGTTGATGGGTGAGTCAAACTCAATGGGTGCAATTAAAGCTTGTAGAGGCCTGTAAAGGATAACTACTTTTTACCATGCTTGTCACCATGCCACTCACTATCTGCATGGAATGATCTACTGCTGCTGCTGTTGCCGACAAATCTGCCTTTTTTTTCCCCCCACATGCTTGTCCTGCCCAGCGGCATCTGTTTCTGTTCAAAGAGGCCTATGCCTTCCCTCACCTTGATGATCCGTTCCTGTATCTTTCTGGCAAAGATCTCAAAAGATTTTGCCAGAAGGTTGCACTCAATCAATCCTGCCTTTAGGGTGTCCTAGAAGTGCTTTCTTGGATCGCCATTGCTTCCTCTTTCCACACTCCAGTTCCCTTCATAGGAGGTGCTTGAACATATGTACATCATTGATTCGAGCCATATGTCCAGCCCATTACACCTGGGCTTTCCATGTGGATATGCTGCAGGAATTCATCACTGGTCAGCTTAGTGTAGCATCTGACTCAGAGTAAGACACATAGGTGCCTCTGGTGGAACTTCTCCAGCTGGCAGATGTGCTTTCTATACTATATCAAAATCTTGACTCTGTTTAGCACAACAGCCTTGTACAATTCTAGTCTGTATTTCTAGCCTGATCTGACACTGATTCCACATTCACTTAGTAAACCCAGCAGAAAATTCCCCTAATTCTATGAATGCAGGAAACTACCTCTCCAGGAACAGTGGCACAGTCATTCAACATAATTTGAATGTAGGTGAACCCATATGCAACAAACAGATCAGTCTCACTGTGTTTTGTGGAAGGGACAGTGTATTCTTCTCCATGTTGATTGACAAATTATCTCGGTTTTTCTCAATTTTATGTGTGGGATTCTGTTGTGAATGCCACTTGTTGGTTTTGCTGTGCCTTAAATTATATCTCCCCTGCTGGAGGAGGATTCTGAAGTCCTTGCCTGGATTTCTACTTAATTAAGGACATCCAGCCTTCTCTGCTTTCAGATAGTTTATTAAGTCTTATCAGAAAAGTTAGAAGTACAGCAGAGAGAAGTGAATGCTTGAGAAAAATGCACAGAATGTCCCCCAAATCAAGATAACACAGCCTTCTTAAAGCTGAAATACCCAATCGGTGTTTGAAACGAAAGATATTTTCACTTTTCTACCAATATTCAACAAATGTTTACAACACATCCACAGGAACTGTGGATTTCTTTATCCAATCACTTTAAACAATTTTTGCCACATTAAATGGAGCATTAAAAGAAGAAGAAGAAAGTTTGAGAACAACAACAATCCTCCATTATGGAGTTTTTGTTTTTTATCTATTTGCTACTTTAACAAACCCAACACCTTTATATTTTCACCCTGTGCAACCTTACATAATATTCCATCATCTAGTTCACACCGCTGTGCGTTCAAATTCTTCCCAGAGAGCTGGCAGCTTTCTCCATGGATGAAGGTCAAAAACAGTGTGTTCCAGGGGCGTAAAACTCCTTAAAACAGGCAGGGAAATATTCCCTGCACTCTGGACTCCCACATTTATGATTAGTATGGTTTTGTCTTGTTTGTCTTGGAAGTAGCATATTTGTTTGTTAAGAAGATCCGAAGTCCTTGCCTGATGTGAGTGACCACTGTGCAATGATGTGCATATCAGCATTCTTGTGTGCTCTACTTGGTAGCTTCTGTTCCGTGTTCAGTTCTCCTGCTGCTCAAAAGTGAGTCCTGATATTTAGGCTGAGGTTGCATTTGTCTTACCTGACTCCTCAGAATAAAAGAACATTTTCTCAATTAAATGCATCAAGGAAAACAGAGAAAAACAGTCCATTTCATACCCAGTGATTTACAAAAACAAAGTTAGAGACTTTCAGGGAGGGTCTGAGTGGCATATGGTCTAAATAGAAAAATTAAGGCAGAAGGAAGAGGAAGGAAAGAAGGAGAGAATTAGTTCAAAGAGATGGATGTGGGTGGTATAAATGGACAATGAATGCAAGGGGGAGGAAGTTGAGGTTGAAAAATAAAGAAGCCTCTCACCATGGCCCTTAGAAAAGAGGTGAATGAAATTACACCACAGCAGTCAAAGCACTGCATAAGCAAGAAGTTGCACTCAAAACCCACTTAAGTAAAATTAAAGGGACCTTTAATTCTGGAGGGACTGCTGGTAACAGCCTCTCAGAAATATTCTTCCAAAAAAATGTTTAAGTGCTGAACATAAAAGATTTATGAAAAGGTAGGTTAAATCATGTCCTGATATTACAGCAGTGACATACAGTTTGACTTTTTTCCTAATGTTAGGAGCTCAGTTACACACCTTAAGACCAAAGACTCTGCAGTGCTAAGCCTCTGTCATGTTAATCTCTGTGTTGCCAATTTTTATAATGTATTTACTAACAGAATGTCAGATTCATCAGTGAATTAATTCAGCTTCACATCTGTGTATCTAATAGAATTTGATCAATGAATCTGGAGGAAGAAATGGATCAGTGGGTTGTGGTTTGTATGCTTAAATATTTGAGGTTTTTGTTTCCACATTGGCCCAAGTTTCAAGACTACTTGAAGTTCTGTGGAGTTCAGACTATGGCTATGCCAAAGAATAGCTGATATAATAACTCTTTACATGCATTGCCTTACCAACAAAATATTCAAGAATGCCTTAATGACAAATAAATTCAAAGCATTTGGCTTGGTCTCTTTTGTTTTAAATAAAAAACAAGACAACATCATGTTATGAAGAATCTAACTGAAGATTTTGAATAAGTAATTATAATAACCCAACAGGAGTTCCAGGGTCTTTTTGAAGCAACATTGTTCTTGCATTACAAAACACTGATAGAAGTCTCAGTGCTGTAAGCCACATGAAGAAAGAAAACCCCAAATTAAGAATGATAATTACAAATCAGAGACACTTCTTCTGCATCTTTCTTTCATCAAAAAATGCCAACTTGGCCATTTAAAAGACATGAAAGAGTGTTATCAGAGTTTTTTCCCATGTGAAATGTTTGCCCAGGAGATGTAGAAACTAATATCATGCAAGTACAATATTTGAGCATGCAACACCATATCACAACCACTTTGAGGAAAGCAGACTGCTTTCTACAGCATTCTGATTTTAGAATGGTCCAATTCCACAATAAGCTTGTCTTTTATAAACAAAGAAAGGAAAAAAATCAAAAGACGTCTTTTCCATTTTCTCTTGCAATTTGTAAGTATTTCTTGCAGATGTTCAAGTGTTCAAAGAATAATTTGAAGCTGTAATCTGAATCTACAGGAGGAAGTTTAAAGTATGTTGACCAAACTGTTCCATATTACAGAAATCATGTTCTTATGATTAAGAAGGATCAAACAAAATAATAATCCAAAGTGACCGAACCATGTCTCCTAAAAAAAAATTTCTAAATCCATATACAAACACATGGATAAAATAAAAATATTTGTAAGAAGGTGAGATTGCATTGATTGCAGTTTGATTTTAGATGTAGCCACAAAGAATTAGGATCCTTACTATGCATTTAGGAGCCTAACTTTAGGCATCTAAATTTACAAGGGGCTAGTACGTTGTGATAGGAAGCTGTTGTACAAGCTTATAGAGATATCTGTGAGGAGATATGTCTGAAGGGAAGGCATTCTTGTTTCGATTAGTGGAAAACTTAATAACCATGTCAAAATCTTTTCAGACTGAATGCCATAAAGTCTACATTAGGCATGGAGATATAAGGCCAGTTGCTACATTCATTTTAATTTTTGAAAAAGCGTAGAGTAGTTGGTAAACTGGTTTGAGCAAATCTTCAACAGATCAGAGTTTGATTATTTTGGAATTAGAATCTTGGGGTCTCAGCTGCAGCTTTTTTTTTTTTTTTTTGATACAGAGGATCTAATGAATTACCTCCAATTAATTTTTCACTTCTGATTTTCTATATATTAAACAACAAAAAGCTCCTTCATAGTTATGCAAATGAGTAGTACAGCAGCAAGGTATGAATAGCAGAGAAATAACTTGAGATATATACAAATCAATTTATGAGAATTCCTTAATACCCCTGAACATATAAAGTGAACTGTATATAAAGTAAAACCTTTCCATGAAAATTGCACAGGATGCAAAATTTCTATGCAACATCCAAAAAAGTCCATATTGCCTTATCTCACAGTAGGGAAATAAAACTTACTATTACAATTAAAAAAAAATCTATTAATTATATACTACTTCATTCCTCTTGGTTTGATGGTATTGAAACGGAATTTAATACAAATTTAAAGACACCTGTGCTTAATGCAAAGAATAGTTCTAGAATCATAGAATCATAGAATCATAACATCAATCATATAATTGGGGTGGAAGGAACCTTAAAGATCATCTAGTTTCAACTGACCTGCCTGGTCCACTGGACCACGTTGCTCAAAGCCCCATCCAACCTGTCTTCAACCTGTTGTCAAATACTTTCAGAGACGTAGCAACCTGTTCCAGGGCTTCACCACCCTCTGAGTAAAAAATTTTCTCCTATCATCTAATCTAAATCTACCCTCCCTCCTTCAGCTTAAGGCCATTCCCCCTTGTCCTATCATTACATGCCTCAGTAGAAAGTTCCTCTCCAGCTTTTTTGTAGGCCCCCTTTAGGTACTGGAAAGCTGCTATAAGGTCTCCCTGGAGTCTTCTCTTCTCCAGGCCGAACAGTCCCAAATCTTTCAGCTTCATCCCTCTCATCATCTTCATGGCCCTCTTCTGGACTCACTCTAACAGGTCTGTTTCTTTCTTGTGCTGAGAACTCTAGACCTGGGCGCAGCACTCCAGGTGGGTTCTCATGAGGGCAGAGTAGAGGAGAAGAATCATGTCCTTTGACCTACTGGTCACTCCTCTTTTGGTGCTGCCCAGGTCTGGGCTGTGGGCACACATTTCTGCTTCATGTCCAGCTTTTCATCCTCTAGAACCCCCAGTTCTCCTCCACAGAACTGTGTTCCATGAGTTCTTCCAGTCTGTGCTCATGTCTGGTGTTGCCCTAGCCCAGGTGCAGCCAGGTCCCTCTGGATGGCATTGCTTGCTTCTGTTGTGTCTGCTTCTCCACTCAGCTTTTGTCATGTCTGCGCTTGCTGAGGGTGCTCTTGATCTTACTGTCTGTGTCTTTGATAAAGGCATTAAAAAGTACCAGTCCCAAGACAGACCCCAAAACTCTGACCTCACTCTGAGGAGTGAGGGACACCACTTGTCACTGGCTTCCACCTGGAAACAGAGCCATTGACCACAACTCTCTGACTGTTGGCATCCATCCAGCCAATTTCTTATGCACTGAATAGTCCACCCTTCAAATCCATGTCTCTCCAATCTGGAGATAAGGATGTCATGTGGGACAATGCTGAAGGTCTAGCAGAACTATAGGTGGTCTTCACTTATTGACTGTTGCAGTCACTCCATCATAGAAGGCCACAAGAATAATTCTAGGATACTGTCACCTCTAGTTATTTCAGTTTGACTGTTTGCAGTGTAAGCTAATACTAATTCTGAGGCTTTTTAAAATCTACTTTATTTTAAAAATATTTGTTCTTAATTCCAAGACTCAACTGAAATTCTAAGCTAATATTTCATCTTTAATGGCTTATACATGAAAGTCTGATGTTGTTATTCTGTCTGATTAAGAGGAACCATATGTTTTAAAATTAAAAAAGCAGAAAAGCAGGGTGTTTGTACCTTTCTTTTCAGAACAAGCATGGTATCTCACTCACACCTCTTTTTTGGATATGTATGTATGTAAACATTTATCACGGTTACTCAGTGCTTTGCTTTAGCTGAGAACTGGTTTGCTGTACATCAGATGGGACAGCTTTGTTTTTTGGCAAAGCAACAGGATGATATCAAGTTCAGACAAAACACTGGAAGCTAAATTATGTAATGTGTCGTTTTCTAACATTTGGGAAATTTTATGCAATGGACAATTTTACTGCAAGTGGATTCTACCAGAAAAGTGTGGGGTTTGGTTGCTTTTTTGTGTTATTTTGTTTTATTTTGTTTTATTTTTTTGGGGGGGGTGTTTGTTGTTTTTGTTTGTTTGTTTGTTTGGGGTTTTTTATGGCTCACTATGACTGAGAATACTTTCTTTACTTGTGGATCTTACTGTGGCACATTTCCTTCAAAAGGAGCAGACTGGGGCTGGGAGCTGCCCTTTTCCTTGAGAGCTATGAGTAGGAAAACTTCACTGGCTGAGCAGCTGAGCATTTGGAGGACAGCAAGGAGTTTGTCCACAATTGGGAAGAGGAGGCAGCACACAGAGAGCAAGGCCTAGCAGGAGGCACAAGAAAAGCCTGCTGAAGGAGTCAGAGGAAATCTGTAGGATTTCCTACTAAATCTGCTTCTGCAGATTTCCAAAAGCAACGTACTGCAGCTGGGTCTAAACGACATCACTGATGTGCATGTATGTAGGGGGTTTGTAAGGATGTTTAATTCTAACTTGTCTTTGGCAGTTTGAATTTCATCTGTTCTAAAATGGTGATTGTCATTTGTCCTAATGTAACCATTCCTTATGTTTAAAGACAATAAATAAAAAATATGTGTAAATACAAGTCCCAGTTTTAGAAGACCTTTTGGTCTTGTGCAGGTGCTTGCAGTTGTACCACAAAGCTTCTAAAACTTCTAGTTGTGAAGATAATTTTAAAGTCCTTCTAGGAGCTTGCAACTGATGGAAGGTTTAAGGTTATGGTACTAAATTATAATGAAAAGCCAAATGTATACTTTCAAAGAGAAATATGCTTAGCATTTGCTGCCATTACTTTCAGCACTAAGTTTTGGTATGAAGAGCCTCTGGTGCTTGCCAAGTTTTTATAGGCAACCTGTGGTTTTAAAACCAAAGCAAGAAATATCCCATTTCCTGACCTTTGCCTTTGTTTTTTGTTCTCACACACAAAATATTTGGTTTATGAGAGAAATTTTTAATTTACACTATTAGGCTTTGATTCTTTCACAATTGATGTATGACTTTTAACTTAATATTCTTGTTTTTCTTTACTATTTTTTCTTGGTGTTTTTATTTAAAATGTGTTAAAGTATAAGTCAGCTGACATCCTTCATAGGAACAAAATAAAATAATCATATGAATCTGAGTTTGAAAGAGATTTTCCTCTTGTCCTATTTTCTGGTATTTTGTTTTTATAAGTAACTGAACTGTGTGTTGCCATCAAATACTACGGTCAAACTAAACCACAATATTTTAAACAGGAATTTACTCACTACGCACATACATAAAATGTGCTTCTAGTCCACTACTCAATGTTTTTAAAAGAAATGGCTGATAAAATAGTAGTTTGTTCTCTTCCAAGTATTCCCTCCTGCTGGTGATTTGTTGCACATCACACTTGTGTATAATCCGGCTGCTGGAATAAAGGCTATTCTACACTTTGCACAGTATTTACTCTTTAGGAGAACTGTAATATTTTATCTACGTTCTGCTGCTTGCTGGTTTGTGATCTACACAAAAGTAGTAAAATGATTTAATAGCAGAGATCTATGACAGGTAACTTGTAAAAACAACATCATTACTTTCATAACACATGCTGCAGACAATTTGCCTATAGATTAAACATATTTGCTACTAAATTTGAGTGTGTTTTGTCATGTAGAAAAGGCCCGTTCCTACACAGGTCAAATAAGCAGACAAATTAGATTTCCAAAGGTTTCTTTTGGGTCTTTGTGCTTTCTCGGAAGATTGCAACTCTCTCTGTCAGATATAAACTCTGATACAGTAATCCATCCCTTTGTCACACTGAGATGTGATCTCCACAGGATTTTGTGTGATGGTTTTGAATCTTGTATTAAGTGTGGTTTGAGAGACTGGTGCTCCACCATCAGCTCATCTGTGCCCCTGATGCAAAGTGCAGTGTAAGGCTCTGAGTTTGACCTAAAGGAAGCAGGGTAGAACACCAGTCTCTGTCCATGGTTTCTTACATTGGATTTTCTCTTTAGCTTGTCCTGCTTGCAGTGTTTGAGTGTTTCGTTAGTGTTTCAGTCACGCTGAGGAGCTTAGCTTTTCCCACAGGGTTTTCTGCAGTATGGTGTGAGATATGACTATAGTTCAGTGTTGGTCATTACTACATTTCTGTGCAAAGCAAGCATTTCTACTATGCATATTCCTTGGAGCAGTTCATTAGTATTTACTCATGCCTTAGAACAGAAGTGTGCCATTTAAATTGGCATAAGTAAGTAAGCTGTGAAAGTACAAATAGGTCTAATTTATATTAGTGACACCTAGCACAGGAATTTTCTGTCACGTTTTCATATTTCACCATGCTTTTATCTCAGCTCATGGAAATGTCAAATGAAGAAAACATGATGTATTTTTGCAACTCTGATACAGGGGGAAATTTTCTCAAAGAATATTTGATTTCAAAGAAGCCCACACAGCTGTATTAAAACCTCCTAACACCTCTAAGTGACTATCCTTAGAGAAAATAAACAACTGGCCTCAAGCTGATTTCTGGTTTTATAAAGGATCTTTGTCCTGGGAATACTTGTACTTACCCGGAGAACACATTTCTAAGCCACTGGCCAAGACCCAGTGAACACCTTGATATCCACTGAGTTTTACTACGCAGTTTGTGAATTCAGACTTCGACCGTAGTTAGCGTGAATTATAAATAGTTTCACCTCAATTAATACATTTCCTTTAAGAATAGAGTCCCACTTAGTCTGATTGATCTGTTTCCTAGGAGTCCTGGAGTTTAAGTACAGTCATTGCAAAATCAGGTTTGTAAAAGCTTGTTTAAGTATTTTCTGCATACTAACGCCCAAATACCTCCTCCATCCTCACTGTTCAGACAGACTGTTCTGTTTTTGATGGAGATCATCCATAATTGTATTAACTGACATTGTAAGAAAAATATTCAAAATTGCTTAAAAAGAAAAATCAAATGGCAGTTTGAATTTGATGCATTTGTATCTCATATATTTGTTCTGCATGACTATCACTTTGAGATAATATTTATTCCTTTAAGTGTTCACTATAATTAAAGTAGAAATTAATTTATTAAATAAATAAAGCTCAGTTTGATTTTAATGGCGATAGAAAGAATCTAGCAAGATTAGATGATCCAATCAGAGTACAGAAACAAGATCATGGGGTGTGGGTGACTTCTCACTAACCCTTACTAACAAATAGAAAAATGGTTGTTATAAGTATTCCATCAAATAGTCAGTCTCAACACAACTCATAGATCAAATACGTAAATACAAATGTCCACTGACTTGTGCCAGATAGAAAACCAGTCAGTCATGGTTACCTCCTTGCAGATGGTTCACTCTTTGAGAATGCTCTGAAAGTGGCAAGGTGCAGGTGCCCTTCACCATGGAGAACAGTTCTGAGTAGTTTGTCAGGATTATGTAGCACCACATTAAACTATCTGACAATAATGTGAGACAGTCAGGTCTTAAGTGCTAACACAAGGTTTTAGAATACTTAGATAAACATATAATCCCCATTTTGAATAAAACACTGTTTACTAGTGTTTACTTACACTATTACTCTCTTAGGAGAAATAAATACCTGGATGAAAGCCAGGCAGTTTTAGTTTAGCCTGAGATCAGCAGAACTGATGATCAAAGGAACAAGTGCAACTACATAATGCAAAAGATAGGAATGAGTTAAGGTTTTGCCTTTGTAGTCTGCTTGCTTACATTTTGAGCATAGTTCTTGGAAAGCAATGAGGGTATCAAACTATTTCCTTCGCTATCCCCTCCTCATGTCCACATGTTCCAGCAGACCCGCACAGGTATTTGTGCATGATGTCAGTTTTAAATGACTGCAGTATTGCCTTTTTGCCTTTTTATGATATTTTCAAAATGTGTTTATTCATAGAATGTGTGAATAAACTTTAAAAATAATAGTAGATCCAATCATCTCAGTGCTTAAAAACCAGATAAAATAGGTAAAAATGTATAAACTTTTACATGTATATGTACAGTAAACACTTGATAGAAAGATGGAAGAATGCTCAGTTTTCTGAGATTTTGATTCAACTATTAACACATCAAATACAAGCACATCCAATTAATAAACCAATGTCAATTTAGAAAAAATCTTCCATAAGAACACATAACTTTTATTGCACTTGAATATTTTTATGGGAAGTTAGAAATTAACATTCTTACTTCATTTAGAATTTCCAATCCTATCATGTTTCTTTGGAAAATTGTACTGCCAGAAATCCACATTTTTATTTCTACTTCATTTTCATCCTATTTTGAAAACAAATACAAAAAATGAAAAGCATGGAATTATTTGTTTTCAAATGTCTATATTGTTTTTCCTATTTTCCGCTGTGGAACTTTCTTAAGATCAGAACAATTGCTGATAGGCAAAGGAAGAATAAAAATGTACAGTATTATCTGTATCTTCATGAAATTTGAAGGGAAAAGAGAAAAATACAGAATTATAGAAATGAAACAGGGAAAACAGTCTCAAAGGAGTTTTTTTATAAATTATATTATTTTGTGTTCTTGTAAAAGGAAAAAATCTTTTCCAAAAGAAAAGGAAAGGGTGCTCCACCTTCCTCCAGTCATCTGAGGGTTCCTCACTCAATTGTGATTCCTGAATATTTAATAGCTTTCTTGTATTTATGTCATATTGCCACAAGGCATCCCACTCTTAACTACATTGCTTTTGGAAAGATTGTCTTCTCTTTGAATCTTCCTCTTTTTAGCTCTTGGTTATTATTCTTAAAGTGACAGCAAATTGGCCACTCGTCCCAACTCTTCCCATCCCAAACATGATTTTATCATACCCTGCTATAGTTTTTTTTTATTATCTAAAGTAAAGAAGCTGGTTTACTTCCTTAGTGATCCATATTCTTGGCTGTTCTTGCCATGCTCTGAACCTTTTCCAATTCAGTGATCTCCTCCATGAGAAGGAGAGACTAGAAGGAGGGACCTTTTGCTGTTCAAGATATGGATCAGATATGCATTTGCTGAGTGACATAGTAAAATACTCTTTTCCTCCTAATTCCTAATGGTTTATTTGCTTTTTTGACTGCCAGAGTGCATCAAATTGATGTTGTCACAGAATTTTCCATCATAAACCCAAGATCTCATACTTCATCTTCCTATACCTAAGTTCTATTGTTGAACTCTGCAAAGAGATGTCACATGATTAATTTTACAATGCTAATAAGAACAGAATAATTCTAATAAAAACTGAAAAGGTAAAGGAATTGTCACCATGTTTGTGTAGAAGAAAATGTGATACTTCTCCAATAAGGTTCAATGTGTTTACTGAAAATAAATTGTTATGTTTTGTTTTAAAAGCTTCTCATCGTGCTTATGTAGGCAGTGTCTTAAATTCAGACTTGGATAGTCAGTTATGCTATTAGGTTGTTTCCTATCCTGTATGAAAATTCTGTTCGTTCTACTTAAGTATTAAATGCTTTATTTTTGGTCAATTATTAGCCCATGAAAAATCCTGTATAGAATAACTTGAGATGATTTTTCTGTGTAACAGTTAAGGAAAGGAAATATGAATCTATACTGGACATGGTTCCTGAGAAGGAACAAATAGAAGAAACTTTATAATAAAAAATAGAAGTGTCATAAAAAAGCCAGAAAAGTGCAAGCCAGGATCTCTAAGTGTTAGAGACAGCTGCATATAAGTAGTGGGGAGAAGACTAATGTTAAAAAGAAATTAAGTATATTTAAAATTATAACTGGAGATAGTTAAAGGATTTTCTGTAGGTCATCACTCATTGACAATTTCTAGAAAAAATCATACATTATTATGGTAACAGTAACATGAGAATTCAGTTTTTTCCAACTTGACCATATCCAATTATGTTGTGCTTTCAGCATTCAGCTGTTTTCCTTTTTGCTTCACTTAAGACACAACATCTGGAGGGCCTCATTAAATGAAGGTTAGATAATCTACTAATGAACTATTTAATTAGGAATTCACCAGCGGGAAAAGTACTAAAGCTGTTATTTGTCTTTACTCACACTTATTAGCGAGAGAAAAGAAACTACAGTAGTAGCTGGAATATTTTTCCATATTTGAAAAAAATGCTTTAAAACAATCTTACTATAGTGTTTCTAACTGCAGTAGGAGGTAGAAAAGTATTCTATTGAGGTATAATTTAAAATAGTGTAATAATGTTGTAAAACAGTTTATTTAGCTTCTTTCTGATTTTAGATGATTTTGTCATTCTCTTATCCATCCTAAAAATTTAAGAAACAGTAAAAGGCATTGCTTTTACAACTTATCTTTCTGCACTTTTCATACCAGCATCAGTAGGTAAAATGTTTTCCTAGCTTTTTATACACGACTGGCAGACATTAAATATTCTTCGACATTGAACCTGTAGCACACTCATCCTGGACTGCTTTAGCATGTATTTCAATCATACTGTCACCAGCCTAGTATGAAATACTCCTCTGTGTAATGAAGGTACCTGTTTTGGTGAGAATGCAGAGAGAAGACCAATACTGAATGTCTTCTGAGATGACTGCTTCTGTTCAGTATCAACTAGCTGGAGACTTAGCATGTTTCACTTGTAAACTTTTAAAGCTGTCAGGACGGAATGATTTTCAGTCACTTTGCTGTGCAGTGGATTTAAAATCATGCCCCAGAATAGTATATTAATAGATTAAAAAGGCAAAGTATTAATCTAATGCACTATCTTGCCTCCTTACCCATAATTTATAGTATGACTATCACAAGATTATGGCAATTCTCCAATGAAACAAAGTACTTATATTTTGTTCTCCATAAAGCATTTCACTGACTGGTGCACTTGCTATTTCAGTGGGTTATTCTGTGTGGAGCAGAATGGTCAACCAAACTGACTTTTAAATAATTAAACACCATATGAACATTAGTTTTGATTATTGTTATACTTTTGATATGAACTCAATTATGTGAAGTAAACCTAAACATTAGTTGGAAGAAATAATTTTCCCAGGAAATTAAAATGTGCTCCTTGTACACTGCTGAGTCTCAAGAAGGTCAAGAATGTTTTAATGTGAAATGCCTTCAGTTCACTTCAGGTTTTCCTTAATAGCTTATTTGGGCAGATGGCAGAAACAAACCACTCTGTATGGAATAGAGAAATTATTTTTCCCTTCGCCAGTTGTGATGGAAGAGATTCTGTGTTCACTTGTTTGTTGGTGTGTCTATCTAGTGACTATAAAAATATTTACTTGTGTCTCAAGTATCTAAAGTAATCTCAATTTATGTGTTTTATTTTCAGGTGTTTTGGTGGGTTTTTTTGTTTTTTTTAGTAAAGTAGAAATATCTTATGAGTTTTTTCTGTAAAACTACTTTGCTAGGCTAAGACCCAGGGTAATTAAGCTAAGGAGTTCCCAACCTTCTCTAAAATGACCAACTTCTACATTGAGTTTTAGGATTTTCTTGGAATGGTTTTTAAAAATAAGTCACTCATACATCCATTGAGTTTCATGGTTCCTTCTCAACAACATGAAGAATCCCAGGTACCTGGTATTTTAGAAGAAAGTGGATTTAACTTTTTACTCTGTGGAACAGTTCTTTGGAGTATTACAGGCAAATTGTGGGGCCTCTACTTGTTTTAAACATTCACATCATCTGAAAAGCAAAAACCCTATGAACACAGTGTGCAGCCTATTTTCTGCCAGTGGCTGAAATCTGTGGTATATGGGGTTGTACACATGTCAGCACAGTTTAAATTAAATGTTTGGTGAGACAGAGGCTGTGTATGTAGAGACAAATGTCAGTTGGCTTAAATGTGGAGGTTTGAATAAAACCCTTCTCTGCTCAAGCTATATTATTTTTTATATACTGGAGCATTTTTATATATGCTTCCACGTTCCAGACTTATGAAGTAGAGATTTCATGCCAAACTTTTTCACTGTTTGTGATGGTTTAGGCCAAATTCAGGGAAACGTCCAAAAGGGACGTCTCCTCGAAGGAAGGCAGGTTACAAACCACCCCTTCCCCCAGCCGGGTTCGGGAAAAAACAAATTTTCCTCAGAGGAAAGTGAAGGAGAAAATGGAAACACAGGAAAACAATACTAATAATACTAAATAATAAAATCTCTCGCTCTGGAGAGAGAACCTGAAAGATTTTAGAGTCCTTCTGTGGGTGTAGTCTCTCTCCTCCTCCTCGGAGCTGGGTTGGCGTGGGGGGCCCCCCGCTCCAGGCCGGTGGAAGGTCCCCCGGTGGGGTTCTGATGTTCTGGTGTTCTGAACAAGTCCAGAAGAGAAGAAGGAAAAAAAACGAAGTCCCAAGAGGGAAAAAAAACCCTCAACTCTCCGTCTCTCTCCGAAGAAACAGAGCTGAAGAAAACTGACTGAAAAGCCAGAAGAAGTGCTTCCTCTGCCCGCCGCAGAAGTAGCTAATCTCTGTGTTCTTGAAGCACAAACTGGTTTGAAAAGTTCGCTCAGTTTTTTTTCCTCTGTCTCTTGCATCCAGTTTTAAAGGCATAGAAAGGCTCAGGAATCATGTCTGGGCATAGAGCAATGGTAGGGGATACAACAGCACAGTCACCCCAAGACACTGTTATCTTTCAGGTTTAAGCCACCACTCTCAAAAGACATCAAGAAATCCACAGTTCTCATCTTTCAGTTTGCATTCTCGATGAGTATCCAAGAATTTACATCTCTCTGTGTTTGCACAGGCTGCTGTGCCTCCTCAGTTTAGCAGAGCCAAAGCTTTATTCTTATGCAGAGGGAGAAATGAAAAGAGAATTTTATGATAATTATTGATTTGAACATATAATAAAAGTCAAGAAAGAGTCTAAGAAACAATTTACAAAAGGCATAAAAGGTACTAATAATTTTTCTGGAGTAGGAAGCTTGCCAGGAGATCTGAAAGGACTTCAGAAAAGATAATTTTACAGTGACAAAAGAATTTTTTTCATAAGAAGACTTTTGAAAATGTGAAACAGAATAATTCATATTTATGGGTGAAACTCATGATATCTATCTCAAAATTAAGATATAAATAGGCAGGGTTAAGGAAAAAAATCAATAAACTGAACTTGAACAATTTTAAAAAATCTTCCTCTTGGATTCTATAGGTTCACTTGGATGAAATATTAACTGTAGCATGTAATTTCCCTTGTAACACAGACTGAAGATACAGTTTTTTTACATCATTCAGGAACTATCTTAAATTTCTAAGGTATATGTGTACCCAGAAAATCTGTAAAAATTACAGCAAAGGATTAGATAAAATGAATAAATATATTAAGGATAAATAGAATAAGAACACATGAGGAGTGAATCATCAAAACATATCAGGAAAGAATCATTGAGTTGTTATAATAAGAACTCCAATCAATTAATGATCTAAGACTTCTTTAAAGAATTCAACAAGTATGTAAGTAAGAAAAGTCAGTCAACGTAGCAATTTGGTTTTCCAAAAGAATTTCTGTTTGGAGTTTCTTTTCCAAAAATTCTTGAACTGACTTGTTGTGAGATAAGAGAAAATCTTCTTGCATGGATAAAAAAAATGGTATGAGAAAAATCATGTAGAAATAAATTTTCACAGTGGAAGGAGATCACTGATGAAGATTTACATGGGTCTAGTGGAAGGCGTCCCTGCCCTCGGCATGTGGGCTTGGAACTAGTTGACCTTTAAGCTCTCTTCCAACCCAGGCCATTCTATGATTCTATGATTCTATGATATATGTGCTGTTTATTATCTTAATGAATGATTTAAGAAGAAAGTGAATAATAAGGTGAAAAAAAATCACAGGTTTTAATAAGTTAATCAAGGCTCTAAAAAGGAGAGAGACCTGCAAAGTACTGCAGAGGGACATCATGATGAGGCAAGAGTCACAGTTCAAATGGCAAATAAAATTTGAGTTAGATGTATTTGAGGTGGTATGTATTAGGGAGCACTCATTTGTTAGTTCAAGGAAAACTATGCTCAATGCTAGCTAAAAACCAAAAAAAATATTATGAAATATGATGACAAGTACTGCTCACAATAGCAGATGTTAATGTTCTGCTTAAATCCTCCATCTGCCTCATGACTATTGAATATAGAATTGGTGTTTCAACTTTGAAAGCAGCACAGGATCTGTCAAAGTCAAAGCTGGGACAATCAAGGGTATGGAATATTTTCCATGCAGGTAAATAGCTGAGATGACTGGGACGTTTGTAAAGGAGATGTCATAGGAGAGATGTGACACAGGTCTGTATATTCATGATGGGAAGGCGAGAAGAATACTTAGCACAATTTTTTTCTGCTGCAATAATATTAAAGACATCAAATGAAGAAAGTCATTGGTTAGTTCCAAACAAGGAAGGCAGTTCTTCATATAATGTGTGGTTTGTTGTGCAATTCCCTGCCGAAAGGAAGTTTTTAATGTTAAAAATTTATCTGAGATAAAAAGTGATTGGGAAAAATAATGAACATTCATAAATATGAAAATACTGTTTCTGGCTCAGAAGTTTGAGTTACCACTGAGAGATGCAGATCTTTCAGCAGATACATCAGCATGAGATTTTCCTGTTTCTTAATTGTTCCAGGGGCATCTTCTGACAGGTATTTTCAGAGAAAAGATTACAGGGATCTTTGGTCTGAAAAGGTGTTTCTGTCCCAGTTTTCCCACCTGTTCCTTTCCTTCCAGACCCAGGCTGCTCAGAAGCCTGTGGCTCAAAGGACACGATCCCTCACAGACACCAGACAAATGGGTGTGGTAGCTCAGATGTGAGGTTTGTGTTTATTCTGTGTTCAAGGGAAGAGGTTGAGCCATGTGAAGTCTGACTTGCCATAAGATTCCATGTGTCAGCTGCTTGTTGAGTGAGCCTGATATCTCTGCTGATTTTGCTTTCCATTCACACTGTTAACATGAAGAGGAGGAGGTACAGGAAGACTGAGGACTCAGCACAAAGTCTGCTTTATGGGGAGCTGATGATAGGGAGACCCACACTGATGAGTGCAAGAAGAGAAATACTATCTCCGGAGCTAACTCTCCTTCACATTGCATTGCAGAGACATGAACCAGGAGTGAACTCACAGCTCCAGCACATGTGAGCAGTCATGAACACAGTGAGTTACAGTGCCCCTCTTCAGGCTGTCAGCATAATTCTGTGTGGGTTTCCTCATGCAGCTTACCTCTTATCCCTTATTTCATTCATGGTGTTGTTAAAGCAGTAAAGGAAGAGGGACAAGAATGGTGCGTGCTACTGAAACATACCTGCTATATCTTTCCTTCTTTTCTGCTGTAAAAAACCTCAACACATACAACAGCTTAAAACAGGTCTTTCTCTGTAACAAGTTGGAAATGAAGACAAATTCCTATTGTTGCTGCTGTTGCAGCACCTGAAGAGAGAACTGTGAGTGAGAGACCACAACTAGAGCAATTTCCTGTACTGACTAATGTGAAATAAAATATAACAGGCATGTTTGGAGATGCATCAGTTCACGGAAAATATAAACAGAGGCAAAAAAACCAAAAGGGAGAGAAAGACAGGAAAGATAGCTGCCAGTCTAATGTGCAGTTTACTGGGGAAATAACCTGGCTGAAGGTGAGGAAGGGAGAATTGTTCAAACATTAAGATTTTACACTGTCTTCATGAGCTTTCTCAGCTGCCTGGAGCAAGAGGCCTCCAGGGCACTGGTAGTTTCTAAAGGGACCTTTTTGGAAATCGCATTTCAGAAAAATAAAAAAAGCTTCTTGGTAACTCCAAATCAGCCAAAACATGTTACAGAAGGAAGAGGATGTGCCAGCCCATAAGAAAGGCAAGAAAAGAATGGGAAGTGTATTGAAATTATTTGTTCTTTTTCAAGGAAGACACCAATAGGAAAAGATAAGGGTTATTACTTACTTTCTAAGACAACAAATAGGGGTCCAAAAGATAGCAGAAAGACAACTTGTAGTTTATTGTCCAGCTATGATCTCTGTCATGCTAAGTAACTTTATTTGATACAGGAGTAATCACTTGATATACTAACTCTGACAAAACCCACTCTTTTTGAGCCGCTAAAGATTAAAACATTCCAAGTCTGAATTGGGTATACTCAAGACATAAGTAGTTCTCCCTTTATTAGGCCAGACATAAGTTACATAGCCAGAGGGGATATCACATTGGAAAAAGAAGCATGATTGATTTCTCTGGTGGTTATTCAGATCTTATCTGGAAATGAAAAGTGAGAGATGAGACTGGAGAAGGTAGGCAAAACTGTCAAAGTTGTTTGGCTGTCTTGTGGTTGTGTTTTTTTTTAGATGCAGATCTGTTTTGCACTCTAAACAGACTATTTTGGGCAGGAGTCTAGGAGATATCTTTTTGTAAGTGTTTGTGATGTGAAAAATATTCAATAAAATATGTCTAGAGTTTTTTAAAGTTTCTTCCCCCAATTTAAACATCGTTTAGAAAATAAGGGCCAGGGTCTGAAAGAAGCAGAAAATGTGGGTGATAGCAGGCAACTTGAAGAATATTTAAATGATGGTGTATTCTGGAAGAAGGAGGGTGGTTCATGCTTATTATTAAAATCCAATAATTTTGTTTCAAGAGAAAATGTCTATTGCGTTTCTTAACCTGAAATACAATGATATTTCATAACTGACTAGTCTTTAGAATTTATATAAGTCCATTTCTTTTTGCACTACCCTCATATTTAACTTCCTTTCAGAACTTTGATCATGATACCAGTTTACACTGAGAAAAAATATAGATCCTTTCAGCAAACTGTTAAAAACTAGGTTAGATGGTGTTCAGTCCTGATAGAAGTCTATCTACATGTGTCCACATAGTAAGATCACACCTTGGCAGACAGATCTGATTTTTTTCTAAAGAATCTATATTAGATTTGTTTGATAATCCTATTTGCATAACATGAATTCTCTCCAGCTTCCTGGTAACTTCATAATATATCAGTTTATAAGCATGTCTCCAACTCATCTTTTACAGTTGTTTTTGACTGATATTTTCCTTTTGCATGTGAAAGCTGACGAGCCAGTGGTATTCCTTGTACCTTTCATTTGTTAGATGAGAGCCCCGAGTACAGGATCACAAAGGAAGGGAGGGAGCTGGGAAGCCAATCGCAGACTGTTGCTTCCTATCACTTCAGATCACCTAGATGTGGACTAGCTCCAGCAGGAAGATGTGCAATCACATTAGTACAGCACTGTGCCTGAAGGAATGATCCCTGCTGGATTGAAGTACCTGCTCTGTGTGACGATGTTTGGTTCCTTTGTCTTGCAGTTCCCCCTACCTCTCTGGGGTAGAAGGCGTATGGGAGAGAAGAGAATGAAATGGTTATGCTGGCTGCTGAGGCCTTTTCCCCTTACCATCTAGAAACCTGGGATTGTACTCCATGCCCTTTGGATGCCATAGTCACTGACTAAAATGCATGAGCAGCTTTGAACCTTGAAGAAAAATCTTCCTCACTTTTTCTACCCCATAAATCTCAAGCAAAATCACCTAATCTCTATTCTTTGATTTCTGAAATCTCTAATAAATCTTGCTGTTAGTGCTTATAATGCTGAACTTAAACCAATAATACTCCCTTATAACACTGATCTTAAAGATTAATATAAACTGCTTACTGACTGCTTAGTATGTTGATTTTATTAAGCTTGGGAAGATGAAAACAGTATGATCACAAATATGTTAATTTGAATGTAACTGTGTAGTATCTCAGAATTTATTTGCTGTCTGTGACAGGAAAAAAATACAATCTTGCTCCTACCATCCAGTAAAATTCAAAAAGAATGAAATTTTTTTTAGAGGAAAAAAGAAAAGACAATAATGGTGAGAAAGCAAAATCTACAAAGTGAAATATGTGAGTGAAATTTGCAATCAGAATTTTTATTCTACGTCTTTTCATTAATGAAATCTGCACTGATGTGTTCATATGCTGGTGAGCTAAAGACATTTTACGGTACCCAAAGAGAAAACGCTTCTTAAAGTGGACATACTGCACTGTCTGTAACCACCTCCCAGCCCTGTCCAGAGACAACTAAAGCCCACTGTTTAATGCTGATAACCGCAAGAAAGGACCCATTTGTTAATTGCCCTAATTTTTTTTTCCATCTAAGAAAATTATTTTCTAAGAATATAGTTATTTAAAGACATTTAACAGTAACAAAAGATTTTCATTCATTAACAACAGAACTGTGTATCCATTCAATAATTTACATATTAGTTTATAATAATAGCAATAGAGAATGGTACTTTAATTTTGACCAATTAATTTATTTTCTAGTCTCTTTGCTTTGCAGTGGAAGTGATTTCCACAGAATTGTCAGTAGTCTGGCAGTGAGCAGCCTGCAATTTCTTTTTTACCTCTATATGTGAATATTGCACTGGCTTTAATTCATCTGCTAACGTTTTAGCATAGTTTTTGACTTCCTGTTATTCTTAACAAACAGAAGTATTAAATACTTCAGGTGATGCAGTGATTATTGCTTGCAATATTTTACCATGATTTAAAAGTTGTTCATAACTCTAAATATTTATCATCACCAGTCATAAAAGATAAAAAGAATTTTATCACAAGCTATTAAAAATTTTGAAAGAACTGTTTCTCTGTAGGTATTAAGTGTCAAATACTGTCCCTTCAGTGAAATAGGACTCCACACTACCTTCTGCCTTTATCTAGTGGCAAGTTGTTTCTCATTGTACATTTCTTCTTACAGAGGTAAGTACTTTGGGATTTATCATAAATCATAAAGGACAAGCAGCTGTTTTATAACAAGTTCAAACTGTTCTAATCATTGATGAGAACAGTGTTACTGTGATTCCTGGACAGTGTTTCTTCACATCAAGTACAACATAGCTAGATCCATGTATTCCCACTTCAGAATATGTGCACCTGTTTAGACCTGCCCTTTCCCAAAGAAACTTTGTCTTAAAATGCTAGGGGCTCTGCAAGGTGAAGGTAACTGTTTATAGGAGGAATTTTATGGCTTTTCACCCACACCCACACCGACCTTCTTTCAGCTACTGCTCTGCCAGATGCATTTAATTATTGCCATAAACTGTAAACACTACTGCATGACCATTTCCCCTTTAGCAAGATTGTGTGTGTGAAAAAAGTAAACAGATTGTATAACAAAGTGTTCTCTAGCTGTCAGCAAGGGCTTTGAAAATAAAACACTTCCCTCCCGACTCACAATTGGCTGACAGTCGGCACATAATGAATAATAGCTCCTGGGGACCAGCAGAAAGATGTGTGGGAAAACTTTAATTAAAAGCTTGTCAGTACAATTTTACCTGGGTGACATCACCTGACTGAAATCCTGCTGCCGGGCTTTGTTGTCTATAGGATCGCAGGTAGCGCACTTGTTTTGCTGACAGCAAACAATTCAAAAAGTACTTCAAAACACTGGGGGCAAGACGCTATGCTGCCAGTAAAATATAATCTATTTGTGGTGTTCTAATTTTCTAATTAGCAGCTGTAGAAGGCTCTTCGCCATTGCGGGAGGAGGGTGACAAACAGGTTTTTGTAGCTCGTTATCTATGATGCCCTCTTGATTATGTATTTTCTTGACATTCCATTGCAGAAAATTGTGTTCCAAAATCAAATACATTTCCAAATGTAGACAGCTGGGCTTGAGCCAGCAGTAAGGACCTAACATCAAATTCCCAGCTTGAAACTCTCTTATATGTATTAAATCAGAGCACCAAATCCAAACAGACTAGAGGCTCACAGCAGAGGACTTACAGGCTGTGCAAAATTCCTAAGGAATGGGAACTTCGTGATGGCCCAACACAATAAATCATGTAGTCCAGGAGAAGAGTCACAGTGGTGGGTTGGATTCTGCCCATCTCAAGCTGCTGGTAGCTAACAAAATGAGGTGGCACACATGCTTTTGTATACTTTCTACTGCAAAATGGGAATGGGAATCTGAAAGCCCAAACTTGGCCCTAAAGTTGCAATTAGTAATATTCATGGAAAGAAACTTTCATCTAACACAGCTGAAATCATTAATGCTGGTAAAGCTTGGCTATTTTACAAGTAATTTGTAGTAATGGAGAGTAGTTTCTCATAATTTAATGCTAATTAATTCAGTTACATCATGATCTAGCTCAAGTCCTGAGCTGACTTTAATGGGAATAGGCTGGATCTGATTCAAAAGCCACTGAGGCCAAAGGGAGCCTTTCCATTGATTTTGAGAGAAGTTGGTTTGGGTGTGTAGATGGATGGAATTTACTTACCTGACAGAGGAAAGACTCTCACTGAATTGTGTATTTGCCTTCTTATGAACGTTCTTTCAATTTCCTTAATTTTATGCAATTATGATTTGCCAAATGTTGAGGAAAGTATTATATCTAATTAGTGGTGAACAAAAGTAAACAGGAGGTTTATTTTCTTATTACATGGTAAAATTAACTGCTATTCTTGGGCATGTATATGTGAGTAATAACACACAAAACAACTCCCATGTAAGACTAAAGACAAGGCTTCTAAAGCCAAACATTTCCAGTACAACCTTCCTGCACCAAATGCAGTCTGAAGATTGATGAAAATGATTTTTTTTGGTAGAAGAAGCTCAAGTTAGGCAAGTGGGAAGGAAGACAACTGGAGCAATTACTTAAGAATTTTTCTTTTTTCTTTGCTGCTCTGATGTGCTGTGCAACACCTAATTCTTTAGTAAGCGATAGGCCCATATGGATATTGAAAGAAAAGCAGGTGCTTTCATACTCCAAAGAACAAAGAGGTGTAATGCTAAAATGTAAAATAATTGTCATTTGCTTGTCAAAATTTCCATCACTTACTTGGTGACAAAAAATATTTGTGAATATCAGTTACTAATGCATGATAGTGTATTTATCCAGAGCTAGATTGATCAAGGCACCTTAAGAAGGAGTTTTGCAGTAACTGAGCATTAGGACATTCAAGGGAGGTCTGGACTTGAAGTGCTGTGCATGAGTCAGGAGTTTCTGATTAGGCTAAATGATAGCTGGCATTTAGAGAAAAGTCCTCCAAGTCCCCTTCTAGGTTGGACTAAAATCTATGTGGCCAGGCAGTACCCTAAAAGTCAGGCCACTGAAAATTCATTGGCATCACGGTGTTTCCCTGGTAATTCTTCTGTCTTGGGTGAATGAACAAGTGAATGTGTAAGGAATGGTGTTTGGGGAATGAGAGGAAGGAAAGACAAACGGCAGATCAGGCATTCAGGACACCCCTGTAAGGAGAGAGATACTACAGCTTTATGTATTTGATGGAGCAGCAGATGTAACTCACTGTTCAAATCCTGAACAGGGGAGCCTTCTCCTGGTTAAGTCACTATTTAATTGTGACATAAACAGTGAACAAAGAGTGAAAAAGCTCAAACAGTAGTGCAAAAAAAGTTGCATTGCACCCAGCCACTGTGGAAAAGCTTTGAAATTCTTCCATGAAACATTGTCTCAGGAAATTCTGCATGCAAACACATAACCCAAACCTAGTTTCCTATGAACTTAGAAGATAGAGACAAGTCCACTTGTTGTGCTTTTAGAGTAGTACAGGCAAAATCCCATTCCTGTAGTTTAGGTTTTCCTCAAATATGCCTGTGCCATGTGTTGAAAAGGATGAAATTTTAGGCATAATTCACAACCATTTATCTCATAATCCTCCTTGCCTTCTTCAGTACTTTTTGATTGAATCATCTGAGGAAGCCATGGGTTTTTGGAATTAGCTAAAATGAAAACCAGAATTTTCTCACAGTGCAACATGGAGTATTTCAGGTGGAGGCTCTTTCATTCATCTGTGTTTATTCTGGCTACCAGAATGTTGTCATTGTGTCGTTTGTGCCAGCCATTTATTCTTACATCATTATTCAAGAACTCAAGCTTCAGAAAAAGATGACCTTTGCTGGCTAACAGCAGTAAATCTGAAGATCAGGACAGAGCAATCTGGCAGGTGTGGAGAGCAGGAAGAGTACATCAGTTGTCTCATGAAATAGCTTTATGATTTCTTTCCAGTTCCTGTAATCAAGAATCCTCTTCACAAACTCCGCAATAACTGTGATTCTCAGCAGGGTTCACGGGTAATGTAGTGGATATTCTTTTCCCTTCAAACAGTCTTCCTTCATGGACACATAAATTAGTGATACAGTACAAGAATGGCTGCAGTCTTCCTCGTGCATATAAATCTAATGGGATACACCACTGTTTTGCATAGATGCAGTGATGTAAGAAAACTGTCTTGCTGTTGCTTTTAGTAAGTAAATTCAGGGTCAGGTAAACCACTAGGCCAAGTATCAGAAGAGAGGGTTTCAGTTACTGGCACAGGCTTCCTGTGTGATCTTGAACAAGTAATCTATGGTCCGATTCGTTAAACTGTTAAGTGATAAAGATTAGATGCCTACAATTTAGGGTATTAGCAGCATTTTGGTGGGTAAGTGAAAAGGGTTTTTTAGCTCTTGTGTGTTTTTTCTAATTTTTATGTTTTGTTTGTTTTGTTTTGTTTTGTTTTGTTTTGCTTTGCTTTGCTTTGCTTTGCTTTGTTTTGTTTTTCTTGGTGGGGGTATTTGCAGGGGGTGACTTTTTTGGCATGTAGAATGGGTCAGGAACAGAAACAATCACATGTTAAAGGGACCATTTGGATTTCTAGGCTCAGCAACAAGAAAAGGTTGCGTTGAGTGTACTGGCAGCCTGTTTGAAATTCCCACAACAGCACGGAGGAAAGAGCTTTTGTCCTTTAGATTTGTGAGCTCAGAAGTCTATGCCAAAAGAAGGTGGGTTTAGTAGGTTAAAATATACAGTCAGCAATAAAACCTTAAACTTGTTTCTTGCCTATTTTCTTAATTGCTGGTTTATAATCCTTATCGTGCTTTCTTTATGTAGCCTAGGGATTTTTTTCTCATCAATCCTCTATCTTCCATGAAGCCAGGGAAAAAGAACATGTCCTGTTTTTCCCTTCCAGCCTGCCTGCCTGCATACTTAAGTACGTAAGAAGCGGAATGCTTCTTTGGCATGTGAAAGACACGGGTTTGAAGTCCTCTGAAGTGGAGTGGCAAAGCCTGCTTTGCATGTTGTGGGTGACCATTACTATGGAAAACAAAGCAGCAGTACCATGTTTTTCATAGTAAGTGATTCATGTCTATCTGTTGCAGAGACAGTAGCAGTGGCTGCGGTGTGCTGCTGGGAATATGATGGTTCAAGAACAGATGCTCCAAATAACCAACGGGATCGGGCACATCAAGGGCAGCTGAGATTACTCAAGGGCCTCAGCAGTGACCAACCTCATATTAGTGGGATCATACTTCTACACATGGATTGAATAACTAGGTAACTATGTAACTTACAGCCTTTGAGGTCATCCACTACAATCAAAGTGGTCTTAATAACACATCTGAGAAAAAGTTTTCAGGTGACAGCAAATTCATCCACAGATGAAGATATAACAACCTCTTGCCTAAGTCCTTCTTTATGCACGTAAATCTTTCAAACATTTTTTTCTTTCTTTTTTGATCTATTCATAGGAAGGCTGTGAATTTCTTGTCAATGAGAACAAATATACTCCAAGTATTTCTCCAATCACAATTTACGAGCCTACTTGTGTAGGTGGGAAATATGTCTTTCTGTTGACATTTAGTTATGCCTTGAAGGAGGATTTCAGAGTTCTTAAAACCATGCCAGTAATACAAGTTAGCAGATGATAGTTGTTTTCATCACCACGGGGTTGTTACAGAAGCTAGTAAGAAAAGTATAAGCAGACACTTTTATTTATTATTTACATATTATCAAAGTGAAGGAAGCCTCTTTTAATTTAAGAGAGCTATGAAAAAACCTATAGAAAACAGCTTTACTCTTGGTATTTGATGAACTGCAATCTTTGATTGTACTTGATGATAAATTAGGTGGCTGGTCTCAGTGTTCAGTCTGATTTACAAGAGATTCTTTTGAAGTGATAAATGCCTATCAGCCTGCAGTCTTACACTGTAGAACAGAAGGATCTGAACATACTTGACCAAACAGCACTGTGTTTTGTTTCTGATAGATAATTCAAATGATGCTATATAGAGACATTTTAAATCAGTTGCAAGTAGTGAAACCACTGTGTTGGTACTTTATTTTAAGACTGACAAGTCTGAAAACAGAAGTTAACAGAAAGTCACAAGTCATTCTTGTGACAAGTGCATGAAATCTAAAGAACAGATTCCATATGGTGTCATATTTCAAGTTGTATGTCAATGACTTCATCAGAATGTTATACCCTTCCAGTAGGAGAAATGATACCTTTGAAAACATGTGTGGCTGCATGTAAAAAGTAAGCTCTCCCTGTCTTCGCAGAGAGCCAAGACACTTTCTGCTGAACAGGCAGACAGAAGAGAAAGAACAGATGTAATTATCAATCATACACTGTCATTAGCCCAGCTCCCAGGATCTGCTGAAGAGCAGAGTACATACTGGTCAGTTACTGGTGCAGATTGTAGCTGTCTTCATTATAGATTTCTTGTCTGCTGGTTATACTCCAACATAGTGAAGGCAGGATTAATCTAAATGTCTGACAGTTTGAGCCTGAGGATGGCTGCCAAGTCCAGATGCATTTGTTGCCACTTGGACATCCTCTGCCAACGGCACAAGTGAGATGGTCTGAGTCACAGAAATTACATGCATCACTGTAAACCCTCACCAACATCCTGTCCAAATACTTCTGGCTCCTCCTTGTCATAGTGGACAGTGCACAGTTCAGATCTCCAGAGTTCAGATCTACTCTTTCTGCAATCACAGAAGAATGGTCACCTACAGTGTGGAAATGAGGCTTCATACCACTCTTCAAAGGAATCCAAATCTCTAAGATCCCAAAGGAGTTTGCTAACATTGAGTTACACAGAGCAAATATTTAGTTCATTGTTTTTCCCTGAAGCTGTTTCCAGCATAGAAAAATATTTGTGTCTATGCTCAAACACTAAAACATTGTGGATAATTATATATTGCTCAAGATAAAGATGTACCCAAAAAAGATGAAGCTCAAAACACTTTTCTGCAGAAGTAGAAAAAACAATATCAGTATTTTAAGAGGTGCTTAAGTTAAGTATTTGTATTTATTTTCATTCTGGATGGCAGTGAGAGAAGCAGCTAATTAGGACTATTAAGACTAATTAGATTACTGAGCTCTTTAAATGTGTATTACCAATATGGAGGTATTAATCTCTAAGCATGCATTAATGAAACTGAATTTTATCATCTGTATTTGAAAATACAGTCTAGAATCACTTCCTTGAAGTCACCTTGTCCCTCTGTTTCTGTGTCTTTTGAATTCAGCTGATTTCCTGTAGACAGATACTGTAGTTCCTTAATACATTTTAAAAAAAAATTTAGTTTTGTTTTAGTGGTGAGCAGCATTTTGCAGAATCATAGAATATGCTGAGTTGGAAGGTACCCACAAGGAGCCTCAAGTCCAACTCCTGGTCCTGCAGAGGACTCCCCAAGGGTCACACCATATGCCTGGGAGTGTAATCCAAATGCTTCTTGAAATCTGTCAGGCTTGGTGCTGTGACCACTCCCCTGGGGAGCCTGTTCCAGTCCCCTCTGGGTGAAGAACCTTTTTCTAAAATCCAACCTACCTCACCTGACACAACTTCAGGCCACTCCCTCAGGTCCTGTCACTGGTGACTACAGAGAAGAGATCAGTGTCTGCCCCTCCTCTTCCCCTCACAAGGAAGTTGTAACTGCGATGAGGCCTCCCCTCAGTCTCCTCCAGGCTGAACAGACCAAGTGACCTCAGCCTCTCCTCAGTCGGCTTCACCTCAAGGCTCTTTTCCATCCTCATGGCCCTTCTTTGGACACTTTCTTATAGCTAAAGATCTTTTTTATACTATGGTGCTAAAAACTGCACACAGCACTCCAAGTGAGGCCACACCAGCATATTTACTATGCCATTTATAGGTGTAGCCTGTAGAACTTATACCATAGTGTCACAGAAGTTCTGCAGGAATGTCCTGGATTGCTAATGCCCTGATGTGTTTTCTCACCAACAGAAAACAGGGGTGCCTCCCCAGTCCATCTGTGGAACACCTCATCCTCTTAGTCTCCCTGCTTGGATGGCCTGTATCAGATCCACATGTCTCTGCCCTCCCCTTAATCATAAACCATAAGCTCTCAGTTGGCTCCTCATCGATTCCCACCATGCACTTCAGCTGGTCCTTTACATAGAGGGTGACACTCCCACCTTGTCTCCCCTGACTGTCTTTCCTAAAGAACCAGTATCTGTTCATTCCAACACTCCAGTCATAGGAGTCATCCCATCACTTCTCTGTGATGCCAATAAGATCACAGCCCTGCAGGTATGTACATGTCTCTAACTCCACTTGATTATTCCCCATGCTGTGTGTGTTTGCACAGAGGCATCTAAGTTGGGCTGGCTATGAATCTGACTTACTGGCTGGAGGGGCAGGAATTCCTTTGTGTTGTTCTTGAGGTGCTCTCCTGCTGGCTAGCAATCCTTCTCCTGGCTCTGGACACCTGTTGCTGGACACAGCATCAAACGAGTCTGAATGGGGTGGATTGAAGTTTCTCTCCTCAGGAAACTTGAGTTGAAAGTCCTCTTCACCAACTTGGCAAGCCTATGCCTGAGGATGCTCTTCCCCTTCTCTGATAGATGGACCCCATCAGCCCCCAGGAGACAGGGTTTCTCAAAGCAAGTCACATGGACTAAATAGCCAAACTCCTGGCTGTTTGTGCATCACAAAATGAAGCAAATCCGCCTGTCTAACTTCAGTTCCTTCAAGGAAACATCAAAGAAACAATCAATCAGATCTGAAAAGCTACTCCTACATCCCAAGATTTGTGGAGCAGTAGAAATGAAAAACTATTACCAAAGGCAATAGACAGTTCTCTAAGATAAAAAAAAAATAATAGGGGAAACATTTGCTTAAAGCTCTTCAGCCTGAATGACTTAGTGATGTCCTTGCAGAAAACCCTAAATAACAGCTGAGAACATTATTAGGTTTTAGTGGTCTATAGATGAAACATTTATTTCTGCAACTTTGCACTGAAATTCCAGAAAAAATTATTTCATCTTGGGCTTTGCTCTTGGCCAGAAGTAAATGTGATGGTCAAATATTCTGATAAGTACATGGATACTCTTTTTCTTTGGAATGGTGAATGGACCTATTGCTAGACTGTTTGCTTCAAATTTATACTATCTGCTTAAGTCTGTGATGGGTAATCAGCATAAAACAATAGGGAGATACACAGGTAACGAGTGAAAAAATATCCATTGCATATCAAAATGCCACTTCCTTCAGAGTGGGTTCATAGGTCAAAAGGGCCTGGATGATTATAAAGAGGTCTGAACTCTCCTTTTCAAAAAAAAAAATGAGAATCCATTTGATGGTTCTTGAATTCAAAGCTTTAGGAACAAAAAAGGGGAAAAAATATTTCAAACATATTTCTATGAGATCATGTATAAGCTACTGTCAGACTTGCACAGATGGTTAAAATCTTTGCACAACAATATTTTCAAAATAGAAGTTGTAATAGCTCTGCTTAGCTAGAGAACCTCTTCTATGTTAGAAATAAGCAGTAAGGTGAGCTACTTATATAATTTACTAACCAGAACAAACCTTACTGCCAAAGGCCTAAATCTTATCTTGAGAGTTCTGCTTGAAGTATGTGAGGTTCTGACTTTCTTCTTTAACCACAAGGATAGTTCCAAAGTTTAAATCCTGATAAAACTGAATGGTGAACACTGGTTCTTGTTAGAACATAATTCTTCCAGGGGACTCTTTATAACATAAACATATAATAGTTCCAGGGCACTCTTCATAACTGAAACCAACAAAGATATCTAATGCAAATTAAATAGACAAGGCTCTTCATTTTATTTTAAATTGGCCTGACTTGCTTCATGGCATTCATTTCAATGGTTTCCAAACCACAGCCTGAGAAGCCTCTTAAACTTGTCAGACAGGATTCTGTTCCAGTAAAGTTTTTAATCCTCATGTATCGAATAGACAAATTCTCAATACCAAAAGGCACCACGCACTGAAGGTAGTGTAAATATGGGCACTAGTGAATCTATGTTTTATTGCTGAATATGAATTTCAATATATATGGCTATATATAAATATATATGCATAATTTTATATATGGCTAAACAACCGCATATAGTATAGATATCATTATATGTAGTAAACACTGAGTTAACGTTGGTATGAATCATCTTGTGTTTTTAACAGGAGCTGCCTATGAATATCTAGGAATATATAAATATCAAGGCATGATCTTCAGTAAAACAAAAGCAAAGAAAATCTGTAATCGTAACATCTGTTTTCTCTACACTGTTGTGAGTTTTGTACTTTCGAGGTGTGACATGGATGCTGTTTAGAAATGCTTCAATACCATAGTGCTTTGTTCTTTGCCTCCTTTCCCTTGAAATGAGCACATCAGAAGGCATCCAGTGTCTCATATGGAGTTTTAAAAGTACAGAAGAGAATTACCTAGAAGTTAACATTTTGAAGGTGCAAATGCGGTCTGTCAGGTAGAAAAGTAGTTCCTGCCCACCACGTCCTTGTGCTGCGGGTCCCACCCAGCAACAACCTCTGACTTCTTTGATTGGAAAGACTCCACATATTCCCTTGGTTGTGCTGAGAAATTTTCTTCGGTCACTCCTGATGGTTGGCTCCTTGTGCTCTTCACATCATGTCTCTTACTTTGCACCCTTGCTGCAGATTTCCTACTTGCTGTGTTTCTCCCCTATTATCAGTTTCTCCAAAAGCAGCACACAGCTGTGTGTGTTTGTTGAGCCTATGGAGTGCACAAGCTCCCCTCAGATTTGGGATGTGGAGCCAGGAAAAATCATAGCGGGGGGTCTATGCCCTGGATGCTTAGCTTCATCTTTTCTGAAGATTCAGAATATATGGCAAAATAAGAATCAGACTTATAATCCTTCCCAGCCCCCAGCCCCACATGCTAATATACTTGGGGGTGAACCACAGTGTACAAAGGAAATATCTTCTCTTTTCTAGTTATATTGCTAAGATATATTTTTTTCACCATTTAGAAAAAATGCATTTTCTCTCATTTGTACTTTCATCATTATTTGGTCAGTACTGGCAGGTTTTAAATGAAACTTATTTTAATTTAAAAAAATTTATTTAAAATCTTATCTTCTTTCTCCTGAGAAAAGAGAAGGGAAATTATTTGTTCAAATGATTTAATAAAAAAATTATCTTAGTCTTCATCTTTCCCAGCAGAAAAAAAGCAGGGAAAACTGTTGTGGGGTTTTTCTTCCCCTTGTTGTTTTTTTTCAAGCTTCATTTGGAAATTTTTATATTTCATGACCACTATTCTTCCTTTGTTTTAGCTGGAATGTTTGCAGTGCAGAGGTCCAGCAGTTTGAAAATCTGGTTATAATAGAAACCAACAACTGAATTAAAATTTGTGTAAAAAGTTCTAAAATTCTCCTACTATTTAAAAATATTTCCATAAACATGTTTATCTCATATTTTAAAATATTTCTTTTTTTAATTTGTGAGGATACTCATTAGGAGATGGTTAAATCCAAGCTTTCCCACTAGGGAAAGTTCTGAAGCACCCTCCAGTTCTGTTCAAATGGATTTTAAAGTGATATTTCCCAAGACATTTCAAAGGTCTTAGCTATGATTCCACATGAAGAACCATCATTCACTCGTACTTGCTCCTCCTTCTCCAAGGCAGAGATTTTTCACATCTATACAAGACAGTTAATACAGATCAGCAAAAGACAGTATTTACAATAGGTTTTAGTAAGTAGTAGCAGAGCTAGCTCAAAAAACCAAATACTGGAGGTTTTTTAAGTTTTCTGCTTTTTGTGCACCTAATCAAGTGGCTCTCATCAATGAGGTGTAAGAATGAATTAGGAATGGAATTCAGTTGCTCTGTACAAGGGGATGACTTCTTCCAGAACTTTTTTCTGGGATAGAAGGGTTCCCCATCTAATGATTGGGTTTTCAGTGGAATCAAGTCAAGGAAACCTGTCTCAGCCAGGCGTCTCTTGAATCCTTTACTGAAGAAGCACACACCCCTTGTTTTTTTTTTTTTCAGCTGATATAGTGGCGTGTATTTTAACGTGTCTGTCATTGTTCAGGCAAACTCTATCCTGTAACAAATTTTGCAGAACTAAAAGGGAAATAACAAAGTTGTACCCAGAATTAACTGACTATATCAGTCCATTTGTCATCCTTGTGGTCAAAATATGATCTATTTAATTAGAAAAAATCAGCAATTACTATTATAAATTCAACTTATTAAACTAAGCTAATTTTAAACAGACTGTATGTAAACTGCAGGTGTTCTCATCATACATAAACATGAATTTGGTATTTGTTTAAAAAAGTGTCTTGTAAATTGCTAAATATGTGCTAAATCCGCAGGACCATGAAAATTCAATATCCACCTTTGTACATCTGAAAATGCATTTCAGTACTTTATTGAGACCAAGGAAATTATCCCCACCAAGGAAGAGTGATTGCCAGTTAAAATGGGAATAAACGCAAGAATCCAGAAACAGGTTTCAATTGAATAATTTATTTTGTCTATGGAAAGATCTACTATTTGGAAAGATGTTCTTTCCTTCATTTATGTGATTGCTTTTGTGAAGTCTCATAAAGCAGTTCCCGTGATGGATATGGTAATATTGAGCAATATCTCCTTAGAACTTTATCATAGTGTAATCCAGCCCTTCTGGCATATACTTTACATGTGTAATTTCTTCTAGAAAAATGTCTTATGGTGGATTGAAGAATGGGTGAAAACACACATATTGAGCACATTAACCCAGTAATATACAAATGTGAAAGATTAAGTTGGTTTTACACTCTTGTATGTCTTATTGTATCTTACTGAGTTCTCAAACACTTCCTTTTCAAAGGAAAAAAAAAGAAAATAAAAAAGAAAGATAGTTGGAAATCAGAACATTGGACTTCAAATCTGGTCTCCATTTAAGCAGCATGTGAAATATTCTGTAATATTTTTACACCCAAGTTTAGATTTTCTCCCTTTTTTTTTTTTCACATATTGCCTACTCCTATCTACTTTTGTAGTGGTATGTCTCCTATTTCAGGGAAGCCAGAAGTTTATGTAATGCAGTTCAGGTATACTGGCATTTAAGAAATTGCTTCTTACAAATTTATACCATGTCACAGATCCTTTAAGTGGGATTGTAGGATTCTGATTTTTAAATAGTGTCACCCTTTAAAATGCAAAAAAAATCTCAAACAAAAATTAAATTTTCCAATAAATCTCTGTAATTTTTAGGGGCTATGTGGGGCCTTTTCTACCCTAAAATCTAACCCAATCAAGAGAAAAAAGAATTCCTACATATGTCAATTATTAAAAACTGTGAAAGGCTTTTATATTGCAAATACTGTGGCCTAGATGTACATGTCAGTGTGAACTATAACTTGTCCATGACAATTCTTCTCGACTTTCTAAGTGCAAAACAGAGGGAACTCATTAAAGATTTTAAATTGCAAGAAGAAAGCATAAGTGTGAATGACCAGTAGTTGAATAAAGGAAGAGGAATGACTAAAAATCAACAGCTGTACTGACTTTTTCTTGAAAATATACCCTAGATATGCTCACTGTTTAGAGTCCCAAGATTCTGCCTCTTTCTCTAAGATACCCATAATCTTCACTCACAAAATGCAGTTCAACACAGTGAATTGGTGTTCTTTCTCTTTCTCCATTTTGAAGTGTGATCAAAGCACAAAAAAATTTTTGGGAATTTGGGAGCCTGTTTCTTAGCTAACCAACATTTAGACCTCATCTTTATCTCTGTACAAGAAGCAAACTTCATAGGTGATTTGATTATTTTAATTATTCTTTTTAATAATAGCTGTTCCTGTGAAAATCTAATTGCGACTCACATAGGTTTAATAGCGAAATTATTATGTTTTGAAAGTAGAGGTTACATGTATAAATGAACTTAATGCATTTCCAAGCATTTGTTACTTTATGTATAATTTTTTGTTCTATTAGCTGTGTGTCCTGTGGTCATTATAGCACACCTGATTTGGCACAGTGTTATTAAAACAATCTTATTTTTAAATAATATGAAAATGTATATTCTCAGTAAAATTGAGACCTCTGCATATTACTTGAGAAGTGTAGAGTAGACTTAAAATGAGTTAAGCTAAAAAGAAAGGATTTATAATTTGAAACAATACATTCTACATTTATTTATTAAAGAAAAACAAAACCAAAAAAACAAGACCCTTTTTTGATCTTAAAGAGAGAACAGAACAACTGTGAGGAGTTAAAAAAGTCTCACAGACAAAGCTATGTCTCTTGGTGAAGGCTGGAAAGTGGTAGTTCAGCCAGACCTCTTGAGTACTTCAGCAAAAGAGAAATCATAAAAGTAAAAGTCGAAAGAAAAATTGGATCATGGATGCATTGAAGTGCAGAAGTTAGGTTTTCTGCCAGGATTGAGTAACTGCTTTTTCTTTGTGATTATGATCATGCAAAGAAAGTTCTATGCTGTAAATGAAAGAGTTGTATTTCACTATATAGTTCACTACTGGGTAAAGAACCTAATTAACAGATTTTTCAAGAGGTGGACCCACAGAAAAATATCATTGACAGATAACTGTTCCTAAGAAAGTTGGCTATAAATCATTTATTCAAAGCAGTAACTGGAAGTTTTGCTTGTCAGATTTTTAAAAGGAGAGAAGTGTTTTCTTGAACTTTTGCCTGACTTTGGCTGCCAATATATTACTAGCACCTGGGAGAAGCCTCAGGCTCAAACAGTCAGAAACACATGAAGCTCCATTTTGTTTCAATAAGGGTCCCCTTCCTGTAGTAGATTTTGTTGTGTTAATTTATTCTTCTATTAAAACTAAAAAAAGCCCCCAAAAATCTGTCTTACTGTCAGAAGACACTTGAATGTAAGTTTACAGTAAAAATCGCTCTCCTTATAAAAGGTAGACCAGAATTTACTAGCTTTTCTAATTCTTGTTGAGCCATTCTTCAGCAAATACTGTAAGTAAAGCAGAAAAATCCTGCTTGTGTTAGGAAGAACCACATGTGTGAATGTTACTAGTAGAGACAGTTTGTATATATTTCTGATTTGTAATGAACCCCATTATTATTCATGGCTGCCCAAGAGATCCTGGAGAAGAAATGTCTCCTTTCAGTGCAAAGAGAACATAAAGACTGGTGTACTCTCTGTACTGTACTATATTCCTGACTTGAAGGAGCAAAGAAGTAAGGTAGTTCAATCTTGACACCAACCCAGACCATGGCCTTTTTGCTATTCCGGTGTGATGGTGTCGTCATATTCTATGTACTGGTGGTTTACAAAAGTGTTTTTGGACTAACATAAAAGAAGAATAATACAACACATCTGTGATATGAATACATGGAAGAGCTCAGCCAGCTGAATGTCCCTGTATCTAAAACCACAGAAATTTGCTAGAACATGGGGGTTTTTTTTGCTTCCTTTGAGAATTTCAGGAAGGAGCTGAAGCAGGAGGAAATAAAGGGATAAATATGATCTCATTATTGTGATGCTTCTGACATAAGTTTTGATTTAATTTCCCACTTAATTATCTTTCTGGCTTCTGTTTTATGTGAATAATTTAGTGCATATTCTCAAATACTAAGAGTTCAAATTTGAAGGCAAAATTCCTGAAGATCTCATTTTAGAAATTATTTGAACTTTTTTGAACCCTTCTACTGATAAAAATCTCCTGTGCAACCTTTTGACTACTCCAAAAAAGTCTGATAGTTACTGTCTCACTAAATTTCAAATATGCATTACAGTAAAAGAAATAGTGACAGAAAATTTACTGTCTTTTGCTTATTTTTCCAATATTATTTCAATAACTGTTTACCAATTTGGCCACTCTTTTCAATAATTCACAAGGGTATTTCAGCCAATCATCAGAATGGAAATACTTACGTTCAGAGAGTTACAACATCAGTGGTGGCCTGACTGGCCACTGACTTTCATTTTCCAGTGACATCTGGAATTAAATCCATTAAAATCTGCAATTATGTATTTGAAATTTCAATTGTGCCAAAATATGTCACAATCACAATGTACTCTAAGTTCTCAGAATATATAACAACTGCACTTTCTTTTGTGGCAGCCCATAGCTGAGAGATTGTAAACAGCCTTTCCATTATAAAGTTTTTAAGAGAGTTTTGCATCATGTGAATATCACAAGCCTTTAAAAGCAGGAATAAAACACCCTTTAATGCTATTGTAGGCAGCCATAAGTATCACAGTGAGGTTGCGATTGGAATGTAAATTTTCTGTAGTCTACTTCAGAATGCTAACAATTGAGTTACTATTGGCCTTCATGCAGACCCAGCTGCATAAAAGGATGTTAAACATTTTCCTATCCATACCGATCAACAATAAAATATCATCTGGGATGTATATATTCTCTTGCCAGCAGAGAGGCAATATATAATACAGTAGTTAATATGGATGTTTGGAAGGCAAGTATCTAATTTTTTCCTGTTTAGTACTTTGTATTCTACTGCTTGGAGTAGGAGGAAGTTGATTTCCAAGCATCTAGTACTGTAGACCTTGGTGGGAACAAGTAGTCTAGGAGATTAGATATTTTACAGGCTGCACAGTCAAATCTGAAGATCTGCTTATAATGTGTGCAGAATCAACCACTAGCCTAGTACAAACCCAGCATACTGGTCCAGTCTTCACTACGTCTTAGTTGCAATATTAAGCTTGTTTACAAAAGGAGAGGAGAGGAGAGGAGAGGAGAGGAGAGGAGAGGAGGATGCCTGCATGACTGACACACTAACAGGAGGACATTTACTCTCTACTGAGTAGTTCTATTGGTATCACCTTCATTGCTCGCAAGAACAGCTTCACTGTTTTCTTGGGCTGGCTGCCACATGAGTATATCCAGCTACACACTTCTTCTGCTGACCTGGTCAACTCTTCATAACCACTTGTTCACGAGAAAAGAACAGCAATAAGGTTTGCCAGTGAATAGGGTTCTGCATGTTGAAAGAAGCTGCACTGAAATACATTCCCTTGAGATAAACCACTGATCTGTTTTGCCTTGTTTTTATTCATTAAAATGCCAATGCAATAACTTTGTGGAGTACTAGATTGGAAGTCTTTTAAATCTTGAAAGCATTTCACATTTTCTTGTGAACTTGCCCAACCTGGCACCTTGAAGGAATTTTGTGGTAACCTGCCATGGTTTATGCTGGATAAAGCAATTGCTTCCATATACTGAGTTACTTCTACATCTGAATGTCACTGAAGGACAGTCATTCACATAGTTATGCGTATGACACCATGTGTAAAACCTGTGCTGCCATTTTTGACTACGGTTCATTGATGTAGGGGCATGATAAAGCAAACTCCCCAGTCACAAACCATCCCAATTTTTTTCTCCATCCCAATGTAGTTGTAGTCAAACTCAAGAGCAGCAAACATGAAAGTTCCAGCAGGGATCTGATTTATTCATATGACCACCCAAGTAGGCCTGTTCCGCAGCATGCTTGCATGTAACAGTCTTAGCAATGAATGGTGTACCTGCCTGTTACACCCTTTTTTCACAGTTTCCAGCCTAGGGCCTTGGGTGTGGGTGTATTGGATAGTAATGATTAAGCCTTTCATTATGCTATTTCATTGTCAGCTCTCTTTGCTTTTGGGAAGATCAGAAAAGACATGTAACTTTCTCAAACTGAAGTGGTTTCTCAGTTGGATTTCTCACTTGTCATTGTAGCAATTTTTTGTTCAAAATAATAAACAATTTTTACTAATAGCTCTAGTAATAGAGATGCAATATAACTGGTAAATATTTTCAAATATTATTCAATCAAAAAAACCTGACATGTTAAAAGCTAAACTTTTGTGAAGAAGTTTCAAACTGTTCTCTTAATCATAACATCACTCTCCAGTTGAATTTTGTGTCCATGAAGCCTCTACCTTCATGCTGTGTAGGCTAGTGTAAATTACAGCTTTATCCAATTCAGGACTTACAGATAGATGAAAAATTAATTTATCCTTAGAATGGCATAAGCTAAGAAAATCCTAAAGCAGGCTATGAATCCCAGAGCAGTAACAATTGTTCACAAAACCTTCTGGAGGACCTTGCTGTGTTAGTCAAAATGGGAGAGCACTGCAAATGTGGTAGAAAGTCTGACATGGTTCTTCTGGCAGACAGTCCTTACAGCTATGGAGAGTCTTAGACTTGAGTGCTATGTAGGAGGGTCAAACTCTTCTGTTACAGGAGGGCTAAATATTGTGCCTCTTAGATGCTGGTGGAAGCTTCTCTGGAGATAAACCACTTCTGATTCCAGAGATTAGCCACTCTCTGGGTGAAAAACATTTTCCTGATATCTAACCTAAACTTTCCCTGACTCAGCTTCATGCTGCTTCCTCAAGTCCTGTCACTGGTCACAAGAGTGAAGCTTTTTTGTGAGACAGTTTTCACTTCACAGCTTCTTGGCCATGGGCCATATAACCATGTGGAAAATTTGGTAGTCCTAGTGATTTGTTGGTGATTATTCATAAGAAAACAGATTGAACATTATAACTGTGGAGAATCCTTAACAGTAAAAGATATTGATAATCACGAGAGAAAGACGGCCCAAAGTGAATGTATCTCCTGAAAAGTCAATCTGGAAGAAACATCTTGAAGAGAAGAAAAGAGAAAAGCTGTGTCACATCGTCATGCAGAGGAGCTTTTAGAGATCCTGCAGAGGTAAAGGAGACCCTACAAGTAGGGCCAGAAGGAAGATCCAGGAGCTATAGGCCTGTCAGACTAACATCAGTGCTGGGGAAGGTCATGGAGCAGGTCACCTAGTGCAGCATCACCCAGCACGTACAAGGCAACCAGGGTATCAGGCCTTGCCAGCATGGGTTTAGGAAAGGCAGGTCATACTTGAGTAACCTGATCTCCTTCTATGACAGGGTGGCCCACTTTGGGGGTGAGGGAAAGGCTGTGAATATTGTCTATCTAGACTTTCGTAAAGCCTTTGACACCACTTCCCACGGTTAGTGGGTTTCCCAGTTGGCCATGAGTCACAAGTGTTTTTCCCCAGGGCTCAGTAATGAGGCCAGACCTGATAATTATCTTCATCAATGATCTGGATGAGGGGATTGAATGCACCCTCAGTATGTTTGCAGATGACACCAGCTTGGATGAAGTGTTGACCTGCTGGAGGGCAGCAAGGCTCTGCAGAGGGTTTTGGCCGGGTTGGATTCATGAGAAAAGGCCAGCAGTTTGAGGTTCAACATGACAAAGTGCCAGGTCCTGCCCTTGGGTCACATCAATCCCGTGCAGTGCTACAGGCTGAGAGCAGAAAGGTTGGCAAGAAGCCCAGAAGATAAGGACCTGGTTGACAGACGGATGAAAGTGAGCCAGCTGTGTGCCCAGGTGGCCAAGAAAGCCAGTGGCATCCTGGCCTGTCTCAGAAATAGTGTGGACAGCAGGACTGGGAAAGTGGTCATCACCCTGTTCTCGGCACTGGTGAGACACGTATATGTGGCACTTAGGGACACTGTTTAGTGGTGGACTTGACAGTGCTAGATTAACAACTGGACTTGATGACCTTGGAGATCTTTTCCAACCAAAATGATTCTATGGTTCTATCAATGCTGTCTTAGCTGTAGGACTTTTCTGGCAACTCTCTCTCTTACCTTCGTGTATCCTAGGCATGTGAACGCAGCTCATGTATTAGGAAAACCATTATTGTGTCCACGCAATTTTGGTGACAATACATATGAGCTTTTGACAAATGGCCGAAGCAAAGCCAAACAGTTGCAGATTATGCTTTTCTACTGTCTGAGGTGGGAGAAATCTATAGCAAGGAAGGGATTATACTAGCTATCCCTCAAAAATGAGTACTCTTCAGTCTGTATGCATGGGTGACCTTTGTCACCCTTCTAGTTTGACTTTACTGAAAAATAGTGAGGAAGCACAGTGGAAAAGATCAGCATCTGAGGGGCTGGCTTCAGACCTCATAGAAGTCCCCCTCCTGGGAACATAAATATCTTTGCTTTCTGTCAAGCCTAATGAATTTCAGGTCTGCTTTCTGCTTTCCTTTGCCTTCACCATCCAGGAAGATGGGGAAGCAGAGATATATCTGAAGCCATCATGAAGGGTATCTCATGTTCCTACTACAAAATAAATGGTGCCATGATTACCAGCAGAATAAATGACAGAGCCCTGTTTACACAAGGACCCATGTTTTGCACAGAATTTCAGATTATATTTCCACATATTATATTATATATATCCACATATATCCACAGATTATATTTCCACATGAGTGGAGAAATCAATAAGAACTACTATGTACAACACAAAAAGTTCCAGGCATCTTTGAAAATAAATTATTATAATCTTAGCTTTAGAAAATCATAAAAATGTGAAGCTCTTGGAACTGAACCCGCATATCAGTATCTAGTATGTCAAAGCATTCAAATGTGGCATAGCCTTCTGGAAAGTTTATGAGCTTCAGAGATTACCGGAGGGGAAGCATTAAGAACTAAAAGAAGACATGGAATTCTTTTCTTCCAGACTTACACTATGTTCTCCGCCTTCCCCTCCTCACTACACATTTTGAAACTTGTTAAACCGTCCCTGCTCCACAGTATGCCCCTTGGGAGAGGCACTGGGGGCAGTAGACAGGCATCTTTGCCTTCGGGCAGCACCTGAGACTACTAGTTTCTCCAGAATGTAGCCTGGGGTTATGTCCCAGCTTTCCAGACCTCCACCAGTACTTCCATCTTTCCACAACTCTGGCACTGTACAGCAGGTACACACACATAGCTGGGATGAGCTAAACCTGAGGTAGACCACATAACCATGAAGGGAGCTGGCTTCAGGCAGCGGGGTGGGAGAGCTGGAGGGAATGTGACCTGAATGGCTGGCTATGCCTAGACTAATTCAGAGCTGTCTGATGTGGGTGTGTTCATAGAATCATAGAAGGACTTGGGTTGGAAGGAACCTTTAAAGATCAAATACTTCCAACCCCCTGGCCATGGGCAGGGACACCTTCCACTAAACCAGGTTGCTCAGGGCCCCATCCAACCTGGCCTTGAACACTTCCAAGAACAGGGTGTTAACATCCTCTCTGGGCAACCTGTTCCAATGACTCACCACCCTCAAAGTGAAAAATTTCATCCTTATGACTAATCTAAATCTACCCTTCTTCAGTTTAAGGCCATTCCCACTTGTCCTATGACTAGATGCCTTTGTAAAAAGTCCCTCTTCAACTCCCCTGTAAACACCCCTTTACCTAAAGGGGTACTGGAAGGCTGCTTTAAGATCTCTCTGGACTTTAAGATCTCTCTTCTCCAGACTGAACAGCCCCAACACTCTCAGCCTTTTGTCACAGAAGTGCTCCAGGCCTCTCGTCATCTTTGTGGTCCTACTCTGGACCTGGTAAAACAGGCCCGTGGTTTTCCTGTGCTGAGGACCTCAGAGCTGGACTCAGTACTTAAAGTGGGCTCTTACAAGAGCAAAGAAGAGGAGGAGAATCACCTCTCTTGACCTGCTGGCCGTGCTTCTTTAGGTGCAGCCCAGTATACTGTTGTCTTTCTGGACTGCAAGTGTATGTTGACNTGAACAGCCCCAACACTCTCAGCCTTTTGTCACAGAAGTGCTCCAGGCCTCTCGTCATCTTTGTGGTCCTACTCTGGACCTGGTAAAACAGGCCCGTGGTTTTCCTGTGCTGAGGACCTCAGAGCTGGACTCAGTACTTAAAGTGGGCTCTTACAAGAGCAAAGAAGAGGAGGAGAATCACCTCTCTTGACCTGCTGGCCGTGCTTCTTTAGGTGCAGCCCAGTATACTGTTGTCTTTCTGGACTGCAAGTGTATGTTGACGGGTCATGTTGAGCTTCTCATCCACTGCCACCCCTAAGTCTTTCTCCTCAGGGCTGCTCTCAGGCTGTTCCCAGGATATAGCTGTGTAAGAGTACATAGGGCTGGGTCTTACCTTTCTTTCTGCCCTGTTCCTCCTGCCCCTCCCTGCACTCCCAAAATTAAACTGTGTCAGGAAACAGACAGAAGTGTATCAGCCAGGAGAAAGCTGTGTTCATTCTGGTTGGGTGCCACAGCCCAGTCTGGCTGTGGGGGAGCTCTTTACATGAGTAGGGAAGGCTCTTACACCCTCCTTCCTCTTAGAAAACTTCCATCACCCACCTCTGTAATGAAAACCCAAACTTCAGGACCATGCTGTTGAGTCTACCAAGTTCTGTAAGCCACTTGGCATCCCGTGACATGGATGTTGGCTGTTGAGCTGCCAGCAGTTTCTAAGCTGACATAGTAAAAACCACTTTGCCGCTAATGGTAAGAGCAAGACAAGAAAATTTGGGTGTGTCCTCTCTGGTGTAAAATCAGTGCTTCCCTTATGAGTTCTAATACATAACAGGAAAAAAGGTTTTGGTTTTTTTTTAAATGTTTCACTTTGGTTCTTAGGAAGAGTATTCATGAACTTCAGCTGGCACTTCCCAGAAGTACTTTTCATTATACCTTGCACCAAATTCTTTCTTGACAGTTCAATTAAAAAAAAAGTTTTATTTTGCAAAATTAATTAATGCTTCAGATGAATATATTATTTATGTTGCCAATGAGGGGACTTCTATGAGGTCTTCATGCTAGACTTCTATAAGTTTCTGGGTATTTTATGAGATTTCCTGGCCACTTTTGCTTTTTCATTAATCTTGCTTTTTTAATCAATTCCCCTGAAGAACACAACTCTCTTCCTACATGCAAGGTTATCATAGATTTTGTATGAGATATATATATATGTATATGACACATCAAATGACCAGTAATTTTTATATTTATAAAATTTATTTCTTCTAGAAATTGTTAAGTTATAGATATACTCAAATGGGAAATTCCAAAGCAAAACTTTGTCTGAAAAAAAACCTCTAAGTGATAATTAGCAAGAAATTAACAATAATTTCAAACCCACAAATTTGCTTAGGCAGCCAAGAATCTAGAGAAATGACAAGTGTGAAAATACAATTAAGTGAAACCTTTTTCTCCTTCATCATTAGTTCTGTGTGTGACTGTTCTTTCCATAGTGCTATTAAAAGATCTTAACACCACTCGTAAGCCAACATAAGTTTTAAGACAGATAAACATTACTGACTTGAAATATCTTTCCATTTAAGAAAGAAATAAAACAATTATATGAAATATACATTGTAACACTGTCACAATGAGCTCTCATGCGTCAACAACTTTTACATAACTGTATGCTCTAGTATGCGCTGAAACTGAGTAGTTGTAGTGGCTGTCACACCAAATGTATCTTCTCAGTGAAAACACCTAAAAATCAAGTATCTGTGCTATAATTATACTACTTATATTGAGCCTGCAGCAATAGCTTGATTTTACATTCCATTTAATCACAATTTTCTGTTGTGGAGATGAACAGTTTTCTTTGTATCATCATTTTAATTTTAATTCTTTCAGTATATTACGGCAACAAAAAAGAGTTTTGGTGTTCCAAATTGTATCAGAGTTCATTCACATTGAACTGTAGCTGTTTAGGTTTATGTGATGGAATTACAGACACAGTGAACATGAGATAACACCTTGATTTGAAAATCCTACTGCAAAAATCTATATTATTGATGCCACGTGATATTTTGGAAAGAACATTGTATTTCCAATTGCATATTAGAATAACATAATCCAGTTCATTCCGATGAATAAATGAAAATAAAGAAAATACAAGAAGTATAATAACCAGTTATTCACACTCCAGCTCAGGTAGGAAGACTTGCCAACATTCCCTACATGTTTAGGTATCATTTTTCCAGTTTTTAAATAGCTAACAGCATTGCTTTATTAAATTTCCTTTTTAAAAATAAGCTATTAATTTTCAACCTGTACTATCTTTACATATTTTATGTTCAGTTTGTTTTTATTTAATTCCCCTGGCTTTTGTTGGAACAAATAAACCCTACAAAGCTTTCTTCTTTTCTCTAATAACTTTTCATGTGACCATAACAAGGCACTTACTGTAAACTAGGAAAAAAAAAACAAATAAGCATCAAACCAAATAGAAATAAACATTAAAGAGCATTAAAGAGGTTTTTTCTTTTCCTGAGAAATCTTGCTTTCAACTGCTCTCACGTTTCCCTCTTAATTTTAAATAAATGTTCCAAGGTAGTTGTCTGTACTTCTGCAATGAATAGTAGAGTGTGGAATAGTGTAGTTTACTAACTTACTGCCCCATTAAAAATAAAGCAAACAAATGTTGCAAAGAGATGTTTGGAATAAACCACGGAAACCTATTAGTGTAACACATCACTGAGAAAAAATGTGTAATTCTATTTTAACCATTTCATAAAAAACTTCTTTGTGTCTAGTTAGTCTTTAAAAGTAATATTGATCTATAATCAGTCCTAAGTTTTGTTGGATGTTTTCTAAACTGTAAGAAAACGGGCCTATATATGCATTTCATTTTTAAGTATTATATGAAAGTAAGAAAATATTATCAAATGCCCATTATTTTTGCCCCCATTGAATCCAGTGCCACATTGTTTGTGTTGCTGAAGTTCCAGCTGAAGGTGTAACATCAAAGGGACTGGACTTCTATTCAGGCTGTAGGTGAGTTTCTTACTTTCCTTGTGTTGCATTGACCAGGGAACAGGTAAAAAACTCAAAAGACCTGGCCAATGTTTGTGGCTCTGCTACTGGTTTGTTGGGTTACTCAGTTTCTCTTTCCTGGCCTTTTCCTTTGTGAAGTGGGATAACAGCATTGAATACTGTGTCCTGACATCTGCAGATAAAAGTATAGAGCTAAGGATTGTGTGACATTTTGGTTGAGTTGTGATGACTGTTTCGTAGCAGCCCAAAGCTGTTTCCATAATGCATGATGTTAAAGCAAGAAAGCTCTTGGAATATGTTAACTGTATGGGAAAGTGGGAACGAACAATGTAGAATGGTGAGAGGAGATTTTCACGGCAGCAGATGTTTATGTTTCATGCCAGTCAGAGCACTGTACAAAAAAAGATGTGTGCTGAAAACTAAGGATGAGTCATAATATTTTCTAGTTGAGATGCTGCCTTAATAACACAATATGTTTTATTCTCTAAATCTTTCCTCCCAAGTTTTTAGATTTTTTTTCATATGGCCCGTGGGGGAAAGGAAGAAATGGAAGTATGAAAGGAGGAAAGAAAGATAATGGAGTTATGAAGTCATGAAAGAAAGAAGGCTATCTTGTGAGTTAAAGAGCGGGTGCAGAAAAGAATGATTGGTGGACAGAATGGAGGTGAATGAAGAATAGCAATGATGAGATAGGTAAGGAAATGGAGAAAGGCAGCCAAGGAGGGGGTACTTGTCTGTGCAGCAGCATCAATATAATGCTGATCCCCCACACAAGTCAAGGAAAGGATAGCACTGAACTGATAATGGCTGACAACCAACTGTCAGGCAAAAGAGAAAATCTTTGGAATCTCCTGGCAATAAAGTAAGAGGTGAAGACTTCTGTGAGATTGAAGTTCTAGAAGTGGGATGGTTTCTGTACACTTTCCTAAAGTGTTTTTAAACTAGTGAATAGATAGACTTCATGCACAGCAGATAATACATTTATCACTGCTTCCACTGGTGTAGTTTTACATTTGTTAAAAGTCATTGACTGAGTTTAATGCACTGTGTCAGTGCTCCCAAATTCATACATTTTCCTTCTTCGGTAGTGAGAGTATGCACAGTCAGTTCACACATGCAGTTTATGATAATTCTGTGATTAAGATGAGTGTCAGAAAAGATAAATGCATCTGACTAACTGGTCTCTGGTCAGAACCCAACTCTGTGGCATTTGCAAAGCATCTAGCTAAGTAATTTCACATAGCAAACATGAGCCAGTAATACACTAGGACATACTGCTTGTTGTGACTTTCTTTGCACGGCAGTTTTGAGAAATTATTAATTTTTAAGGAGAAAGAGGAGACAGAAAAAACTGCATGTGTGCCCAATGACACTTGCCTGTTTGTGCCTAATTCATTGGAAAAATTGCTCAAGAACTGTTCAGCCATGTTTGAATATGCTGCCAAGGTCACCGGGACCTTTCCAAAAGTGCTGGTTACATGAGGTAAAAGTCCTTGAGGCAGCTTCAACTTAAGCATTTTTGGATATTTACTTATTTTTTTTGGAAATCAGATAATCTGACTGTTTTGGCAGTCCCATCTCTGAGCATTACTGATAGTATCCCTTGGAAAGCTCAGAAGGGGAGTTTGCTTTGACCAAGTGTCTAGAACCCAGCACTGTATCACAAGGCTGCATAGTACAGATCACCTGAGAGTGCCAAAAGTATATTCAGACACCACAGATTTTCAAGTTAAATTCAATTTTTATGATAATGGTAATCCAGAGACAGAAAACAGGCATGTAAGTGCAATAATTTCTTGTCCTATCAGCATTGCCTTGTAGAATCCCAGAAGGCACCTAGAAAACATGGAAGAGTTGATCCCAATTCCGAAGTGGTCAATATGCATTTGCAATAAGGTATTTTGAAAGCAAAGAAGGAGAACAACAGTACCATGCACCAGCTGCTGCTGGTCTGTGAGCCTCTGGAAACAGTAGCTATGTAAGAAAATCTTCCTGGTTAAATAGAGGGTTTGCGTGTACACTTGTGAGGCTAACTGAGTTGGATTAGAAGGTTGTAGTGAGTGGGAAAGTTGCTGAATAAAACCTGGCCACATCCAGCTTAATTGTCTGCTCTTCCAACCATTGTTTCTGCAATGTGGTTTGGTTATGGCTTCTAATTGTTGCAGACAAAGAGAGGGTCCTTCAGCAGAGCCAAAAGAAGGTTAAAATTGAGAGAAATCCAGCACCTGGTCAAACTTTGAAGTTTAACATGATTCAAGAAGAGAGAACAGTATGATCCTCCTCCCATGAGAGTGAGTGCGAACAGAAGTAGACATAAAAATACTTTGTTTCCCATATTTCTCTTAATCATTAAGTTTGGAATATGTAAGTCTCATATATAAGCAAGGCTGCTTTAGGTGTGTTTTGGTTTCCAACCTGGTGGTTAAAAATCACCTCCAGCAAGATTTGCTGCCCTGGCCTTTGGGACTTGCAATGTCAATGCTTGGCTTAGCAGGAGTTTCCTTTGCCCACAACTTCTGGCTCCTTGAGACTTGGACCCGGAAAGGCTGATGTGAAGCCCCACCTCCGTCCTTGGATATTCTTGGAACTGGATGATATTCCTTTGGCAGGAATATCCCTTAGGCAAAGCAGGGTGATGATACAAGTTCACCTCGTTTACTGGAATGTCACTTGTACCATCCAGTGCTTTTTGCATTGTAATTATTTCCTGGGGGTAATTGCATGCTTTTTTAGACTTTCTTTTGCGCTCCCATGCTTAGCTGAAAAACTGCTGGAGGGCATTGCTGAACTGTTCCCAAGGAGAACGGTAATGTCTACTAGTCGCTCTGACATTACTGTTATTTATAAATTACAAACAAAAGAAGATAAAGGGCTAGATATTGCTAACCTAAATCCATGTGTTTGGGGTACGAAGCAGGTCTTATGGTTGACAGTTCTTTTCCTGTTCATGATATATCTACAGCAGTCGTGTGCTCTGGTGTGAAAACATGGGCTACTTACTGTTCCACCAATGGATGAGTTAGGTGTGTATCAAAGTGGTAAAAAAGTCAAGCATTGCTAGACATCCCTCTTTACATGTGTCAGCTGGGAAAGTTAACCAAAAAGGAGAGTTACATACTCTATGCCCCCAAAGAAGTGAGGGCACATCTATTTTTTCCAGAACAGGATTGGGGTTCAAGGGAGGAATTTTGAATCACAAATTCTTAGATAGTGCTGCTCTCTGGTGCTGAAGCTCAGTACCACCATTGCCTCCCAGCTCTCTCTAGCTGTAATATAAACATTTTGGGAAACTCTTAGTTATCAGTTCTTTTCATTATCTATCAGGATTAATGTATTATGACAAAACAAAATTCAGTGTACCCAAATATTTCTCATCTTCAAAAAAATTTAAAAGTTTAAAGGCCTGACTAAAAGAAAAAAAAATCAATACAAATACAGAACACTGAAATCTAGTCTACCTTGAAGAGGTAAAAGACATTTTGCAGTAATGTAAAGCATCTTACACACTCTGTAGGTGTACATTATAGACCACACCTAGTTATGACGTCTAAGTGGCAACTAAAAATATTAATGAGTAGTAACTTTCCTAAGTGTTGTTTTCACATAATAAACTGAAGAATTATTTTTAGTTTCAAGAGATTACTAGTTCATTTATCTCCCGTCAAGTAGCACAAAATAGCTTAGTTGCTTACTATTTAATAAGAAGTACCACAACTTACTTGGAGAACGATTCTTTTACTGTTCCTGAAAAACTAAAATTATTTAGAGTAATCTGCTTGCCTTGCTAAAATACTCCACATTTAAGAGTAATTGCTACAAGAGAATTAAACACACAGAATCCTCCACAACACTGCAACGCTTCACTGGTTTATGCATTATGAAACTTGCATTGTAGTCTTATGAGTAAGCAATGGAAACCTCAGCTTAGTTGTGTGTTAGTAGTAGAAGTTTACTTCCACACTTAGAAACCTCAACACATCTGTGCTGTATAGCTGTAGTCATTCAGCTTATCTTTTGCTTCTTGAGGGAAGTTATTATAAGCCTTTCCTAGAGTTTCAAAATGTAACAGAATGTTTTGCGGGGAAGAGCTTCTTTTCCTTTGAAAGGACAGTCTTTAACCATGTATGACAAAACTCAGTTTACAGTTCTGTTCAATAGGCAGTTTCATTCTCTTCAGGTTTTATACAGGAAATTGCCCTGAGTTGATATGTTAATTGTACCTTAAGAGTCTGTAAAATCACCTGTGATCTCTACAAGCTGAGCTTACAGTGAGATCTCTTTATGACTTTCCTGAAAATTAGTTCAACAGGAAAGTTTCAGGGCAGTTAACCTCAGTTACTGTGTTTGTATGGGAACAGAGAGGGACTGGGCTAAAAAGAAAGAACCATTAATTAAAAAATAATTTTGAAAGCCAGGATAAAAAGAGAGAAAATTTAGAGTGTCATAGAGGGAAATAATAGGAGAGAAATGTTTTTCTTTTTTGTGTGAGGCAGCCTCTTGTCATTTATGGAACCTCTGAAATATATATGTATATACATATATAGACATGTGGAAGCCTATCCATAAGCCTTTAGTACCTGCTTGCAGCATAATGCCACCCCAAATGCTGCCATACTTGATTTAGAAACTGCAGAGTCTGACAGAGATGGAGCAACCTATTCTGCAGGTAAGGAAAAACACAGAATTGAATGGCACTCAAGAACATACCCGTGCACTTTGTTTAACTGGGGCCTGGATTTTCCTCCTAACTTCAAAATGGCTGAGAACTATAGCCTTTTCTTTGATTTATGATAGGCCAAAGCACACATTTCAGAGCTCTTGGGCAAAACTGAGGGCATTTTTTTAGCTATATATTTTAATAAATAATGGAAAAGATAGCAGAATTAGACCTGTGTAAGACTGACTGAAAACAGTGAAAGAGGAACTACAGGTAAACCCAGCCACCCATCTGACGTACTGCTGTTTTAGAACAGTTTGCTCACTGTATCCAAAATAGTACTATAATTTAAAGGCTGCCACATATGGAAGATGTTAGCAGTTTCCATTGCCTCGTTCCACTTGATAGACATACCCACTGAACCTATGCAGAGTCAGTTCCAAAGTAGGTGTTTTGTGAAAAGTTTTCGTGCTTCTGGTTCTTATAAAAACTGCTACACAACCAAGGTATGACTTTCATTTTGTTTTTGCCTCTATAGCATGAGTATTTTATTTTACAGAAAATCTGATTATAGCATTACTCTTCAGTCCTAACGTTAGTAGGCGGAGATCTCCTGATTAAAGTCTATTTAGTCATTAGTACGATCTGCATGACAAAATGAAAGCTTATTTCTAATACAGAGTATTTACATGATCTTTATCACTTGTAACTATTACTGAAAAATGATAAATTAGGCGTACACTTTCAAAATAACACCTGGAACAGACTCCCTCTATAAACTTGTTTAACCTTTTATTTTTTTAGTGACAGATTGGAATTTATTATTTTGAAAGTCTTGGAGCACCTGGTCTGTGATTTTATCAGAGTTATAAGAAATGCCTTGGAGGCGAGGGTGGGGGAATGGTTAGAGCAGGAACTGTGATTCTTTAAAAAGTGCCTTTTATCTCAAGAGCAAATTTAGTTGAAAACTCAAAGCACTCTGGACTGCAATTCATTCTGACAAGTCAGTTCTTAAGGTGTTACTTATATTGCAGTTAAATAATCCCAACATCCCTGCTGACTGTCTAAGTTTAACCTCCCACCCTGGGAAATCTGATTAAGAGGGAAATGTAGATAAAAACACACCAAGTATTTGTTGCATTTCTATCCCCTATGAAACAGTTATTGGCATAATATTTCCTACATCCAAAATGCAATGATGTGAAGCTAACAATAAATTTAAAATGATGTCAACCATTTAAAACAGTTTAATAGTGACTTATCCAGAACCTGCTGTTTAGGCAAATATTTTATATGAGATTTGCAACTTTTTAGTTTTCTCAGAATCAAACTGCCAACACTTGCAGATGCAATGGAAGCATAGTTAACCCCTTCCTTCCTTCTTTGTCACCAGCACATAATGATGCAAGTCAAGCTTTAAAAATGCCTTAGAGCGGTTTTTCTCAGATGTGCTGCCCAAACCATGGTTGGCCCCGATTCTGCGTGGCACTGGTTACAGTGCTTTTGTCAGTGGGGTTGTTGGTACCATCCCAGGACTAGGTCCTGGGAAGCCTGCCTGTTAAACGTCGTTGTTGCTCTTTGACTGGCTCATTAGTTGGACTTTCACAAAGCTAAGCTTGAGTGATCATTTCCATTTGAAACTTTTTTTTCTGTTAAGAACTGCCTGTCTTCAACACTGGACTCAAACTGTTAGTAATGCAACTGGAGACACAGTATTTTTGTGTTAACTTAGATAGATATTAGGCTTACTGCTTAGAACGTCTAAAATTAGGCTGGCATGAAAGTTCAAGAATGCAAATTAGCACTAAATCCAAGGTCAGCTTAAAAGGTTCAGATAACTCTGTAAAGGAAAAAGAGGAAGAGTTGTATAATTTAAGAACACATTTCTGTGTCTGCAAAAAAAAAGCAAGTGCACAATCTGGGTAGCAAAGGAAAGATGGATTTTTGCTCTAGCTCAGATCAACTAATTTTGTTTTCTTTCCCATCTGTCCTCCATGTGAGTCTATCCACATGAAAAATCCCGCTTGGTGAAGCCCCACAGGGATGGCATCCATATCACAGCAAACGCTGGGTCTATTCATCACTTTGGTGCCTGGGATAATTTTACAATAACCTTGGCAGGCACACTTCTACGAAAGATGATTTTCAGCTGTAGGCCTGAAACCAGATTAGATCTTGTTCTTTAATCAACAGCATAGTCATATTCCCAGCGCTCTTAAGTGAAGTTTCTTTGTGCTACGCATTTCTTCATTTCAGCATTACATTTTGGGTGCATAAAGGAACTGCCTATAAACTCATCTGAGACGTTCTAGTATTAATCTTGGACAAAAACAAAAGGGATAAAATTCATGTGATATAATTAGTCAAAATGTAATTGAGTTGTGAGTAGAGTTTGTCAAATATTTAAAGTTTCTGCCCTTCATAAAAGGGATAAAGGATGAAAAATATGGGGTTGGGGTAATCCCAGACAGAATAGATGAGTAACAATGAAGCTTTCAAAAGAAAGTTCACATATGTCTGTATGACAGTGAGATTTATGATTATTCTGAGTTGTTCACTTCAAAGTATCTTTAAGAATGATTATTGTAAAATAGAACAAGGCAGAGCGAATTTCATATTGTGAACAAAGGAAAATTATCATTGAAAATTATCTGCAAAAGCAGAGTGGAAAAATGAGCTGAAGTCATTCAGATTTGCTCCTGGTTTAAGACTAGTGGCATACAGAGATTTCTAGAAGAGAAAAGTAAAGGTAAAATGGGGAAATGTTCTTCCTTTATGTAATTTATCTCTGCTTGGATTTGTAATAACATATTACAAGTAATGCCCCAGAATCCAGTGTTCCCTGAGGTTGCTGAAAGCCTCTGATCAGACTGTAATGTCTGTCCATGTGAGTGCACTAGAAGCCCACTTCAGGTTGGTTTTCTTTTTAAGTCACAGGCTTGAAAAAAGTCTCTGCAGTTTTCAAGAGACACTGAAACACAACTGTGAGATATGCAAACTAGAAACACAGGTATTTTCCAAATAATTTTTTTGAGTATCACTCTGCAAAGTTTTCACTATGAAATCTATAACCATTAAAAACATGTTAAATGCCCACTCGCTTTTTGACGCATTGATGAAACCATAGCCTATTCTTGCTGAATGTAGGTTGATTTATGCGAGTGAAGACAAATTGTTCTCAGTAAGCAATCATCAAATTCAAAGTGAAACTCTAGAGTTTTGAACCCACATGACCTGAAGCAGAAGCCAGTGTTCACACCAACCCTTGTAAGGCGAAATTGCTGAGTTGGAAGAAATATCAGCCATTCATCTGAATAGTCAGGAAAAAAAAATAGTTTCATAAATATCAGCAAAACAAACTCATTATTTTTAATTTATGAAATTTATTGCTGCATCATTTGGCACCTTCTCATCCTTTGAAATAATTATGAATTAAAAAATGTTTTGTGAGAAATAAATATAGACTGATGTCCATTTACCTACACAACAGCAGCAAAATTTTGAAGGGTGCATGTATGCCTACATTTTCTTACAGGAGTATAGTAAAAATATGATGGAATTCAAATATTCCTTCCTATGGACATATGTGGTAACACAATTAATAATTTCTATGCATGAATTCTGTGAGAAACTTGCTTCAAAACTAACCATGAAACCATACCTCCAGGTACTGGAAACTTGGTGATGATCAGTGATCAGTCTGATCTGTTGGAAGTAGACTGGTCAAATAAAATCGATATTACATTTCAGAGGAGCTAAAATTTTGCAGAGAGACTTGTCTGTAGGTGTATCTGTGCAGATATATGTAGGGCTTATCATCCTGATAAAAGGTAGGATCAATTCTTGCTTCTCTAGGCCAGATGTGTTATACTGACACATACATACTGGGTCTTCTGCTAAAAATCACTGTGAGACTCTTTTCCCCCACACCGTTCCTCAGATGCTCCCATTTATCTGTTATTGCTTCTACTATTCCAGAAAGCCCTCACCATCCTTGAAGCTGCGTTAGTGGCAGCTTTCTATTTCCTTCTTTCCACCAGTCCCTAATTTCCATTAATGTTTCTTTTCCTTTTGTCTAAGAAAAGGCATGATTCAGGATATCTCTATAGCAACCTATACTGAGGAGCTCATTTTTGTTCATAGTTTTTTGTTTGTTTTTTTCCCTTTTTTTTCCTGTGGGGTTTTTTTTTTGTTACAGGAAGGCTCTAACACATCACTCCACGTAGCTAAAAGTTAGTCCTGTGTGAAATCATTGCAGAAAAGTAAATGGATTAAAACCAGACTGTCTGAGTTTAAAATAGAACAGCTAAAAGGAATCATCACTGTGTGCAGTCATTTACAAGGGAATGCAGAGAATTTTTTTTTACACTCTAGACTTTGCAAGGGCTTGGAAGGATTGTAGAACAACTTTTCTAAGGAAGTTTGTACATTGTACAGACACAGGTGGAGTTATACCTATGAAGAACTCCTACAGGGAGGAATCTAAACACTTTGGTTAAATGCGTGTCAGACAAAACAAGTCACTTTAAGATGGGAGGACAGGACTGACAGGATCATCTTAGTGAGTAAACTGAGTAAAGTGCATAAACATTGAGTATTACCTGCACTCTTTCACACAATGTTCTTACTGTAAGAGAAAGTTTTAAGTCTGTCTATGATTTATAAATTATTTTCCAATGTTTAAGCTGTTATTTCCAGATGAGCTGCTACCATTCCTACTGGCTGGAGTGACAGATGTACCAAATTGTCTTTCTAGTCTGTGTGGAGACTTGAGGAGATCCTGGAGTCACCATTTATAAATGTCGCTGCTGTTTGTACACTTATTTTTTGGGAAACAAAAGCACTTCCTACCAGGGTAGACCAGGGTAGCACTTTGGACCAGGGTCATGCTGTGCCTTGAAACTTTATTCAGACAAAGGCTCTGTAGACACTTTTCCTAACAAGTCATCCATTCACCACTTCTGCCCTTCTAACACCATTGTACCAAGGTGTTACCAACTTGCCCCTCTGGTCAGCCTGCGTGGTCCAAAACCAGACACAGGAATAAAAGTCACAAAACTGTAGAAAGGTAACGTGTGTCTCATTAAAGTTTGAGTGTGTATGGCCAGGAACAAGGAGGGAGAAGGTGCTTCTGCCCAGCTCTGGCAACTGCACAAGGCTATGGGATGCTGACTGAGAACAAAAGTGTTATTCAGTCTCCCAAGAGCACTGCTAATTTTCTCAAGAGAGGAGAATGCAAAAAATTTGGGGGAACTTTCTTCGGAAAAACAGGTTAAAAGAAACCTAGGGCCCCTTCCCCTGGAACAAGATTTAGAAAAATAAAATATTTTGAATTTGAAGTCATAAAATCAGAAATAAGGTGCATATTTTTACCAGTGATGATAATTAATTATAGGAGTTCCTTATCAAAGGTTGTGCTGGATTTTCCACCACCTGAAATCTTTCAGCAAACACTGGATATGTTAGTGATTATCTCTTGTTCAGCCAGAGGTTATGGGCAATGTTATGCAGAAAATCATATTAGAATCTCATAATGGGCCCTTATGGCCATAAAGGTACATGAAAGTCAGTGGCACAAATTTGCAACAGTCAGTGATTCAGTTCAAGGATGAAACTTCTAAATGCAGATTTCTGTTTTCCATTCTGAATGATGAAATGCTTAATGCGACAGGAGCTGAATTCTGGCTGCAGTTCGACTGATGCAATTCCGGTGACTTCAGTGGAACCACGGGATTAGATACAAGGACTTTTCAAACCTGTCTGTTTTGACAGAAGCATTATTGCCACTTAATCAGAAGCTTTTACCTTGAGAAGCTTGTTATTGCCAGCAGTTACAGTGGAGAGTGGGCATTTTCTTTTTATCTAGGGAGGAAATAAAAGGAAAGAAGCCTTTTAAAAATTATAAACGCATCTGACTGGTTTCACTGTGCCAAACACAAGAATCTTTTGCAAAAGGATATAAATATCTGATTAAGTAATCAAAAATAAGTATCTGATTCCTAAAAATCAAGCCTGAGTTCAGTGGCTAAGGATCCTGGTAAGCTATGAGAAGTGCTTTGTTTGAGAAGGAGTTATCGTAACTCCCTCTCATTCTTTCAAGTTGCTATCCAACATACCAAGCATAATCCCACTACTTTACAGGTGGAGCCACATTGCAGCTAGTGACACAGACAGATGACATATTTATTAGCTTGTCAAAGCTTCCTCTGTTTATGGAAGACTCACCCAGCTAAACAAAACAGTCTGCTTCCCATTGGCTAATTGAGCTGGCCCCTGTTGAGAGCCTCAGCAAAGTGCTTGATGAGGCATAAAATGATGATTAATTAATTTACTGCTCAGTTGATCATCAAACTGAGAGGTTTATGATTCTCACAGCGGTCAACACTCTCTCTTCAGTGTGCAACAGCATGAGCAGCCTTCACTCTGGCCTGCTGCTGCCTTTGCTATGACCTGAGATATGGTGGCTTAATTCAGGGGAAATGGGGAAAAAATTAAGAGAAAAGTTTCAAAAGGGATGTACACAGCAGCCTCTTTCAGAGATGCTTGTGAGTGCCAGAATGTTTCTCACAAAGGGGCTTTTTATATCTCAACATTAATAAAAGCTACTTTGCTGGAGTTGATTGTGTGGTTGGTTGGTTGTTTTGGTCCAGTGAATTAGATAAGAATCCTCCTAAAAATAAGTTTCTTCTCTGATTACATGATTAAAATTCAGAATTAGAATGAAGTTATATAGAGATTATAGGGTTCTATAAAGGGCTTAACAATTGCAGGTATAGGTGTGCTAGAAGAGATCAAAATGCCAGTAGAAATATTGAGTGGGGCTCTCTCTTTTTTATTCCTAGAGACGAATTTTAGTAATTTAAAACTCCTTAAAAAGGATTCTTAAGATTTGCAGGTTTAACAGGAGACATTCTGTATATGGTGGGCAGCATACTTAAAAACATTATTTAAAAAGCACATTTTTCCATTTGTATGCATTTACAGCTTGTGTTCACTCACCAAGTGTTTTGCATATATTTTTATGTGCAAACTTTTAAATATTTGCACTTAGGCTCATATTCTGACTAACTTTTCTCTGAAATGATGATGCAGTATCCAGAGTTTATTCCTAATGTGAAGACAACTAAATTCTGCTTAGTTACAGTCATTTAATTCTAGAATAATGGCAGGTGAATCAATACCCATATAAGAAATTAATTGAATCCTGTAGAGAGGCGTGCTTTATACCAGCTATTTAGTTTGATTTTACATATGATCTAGGTGGTGGGATATGTATATTGGCACGTGTATGCCAGTGCAAATACATTTAGAAGTTTATTTTATCTCTGTTCTGTAACACTGTCCTGGAGTTGCCAGCTGTACTGGAAGACCCCAGGAAATGTTTCCAAAATGTCTGAAGGCCTGAGTGTTTCCCTGATTGGGAAATAAATGGTTTGGAAGTACAGTGGCAAGTTTGCATGTTAAACTTTTCACCAAGTATGTATCCTTAGCTAGGGCTCCTAGCTGGGCTAGGAAGAACCCAGGCAGAAAACGAATCTCTTTAATATAACTTCAGTCCTTTTATTTGTCTCAAAAGAACAATGAGAACAATAAGCAAGCACAAAGAGGAATTGAGTTAGTACAGTCAATAGATCCTTTGTTTATGAATTATGTTTTGTTAATTCAGCCCATAGGAAACTTCCTCTAGTTTAGATAAGCTGGTGGAAGCAGCCTCTTTTTCTCAGACAAGTAGTGTACAGAAACATTAGTTGGCACATTTAAATAGAATAGGCTCTAGTGTGAGAAAAAAACTGAGAAAGAAACAGAGCTGCAAAGCCAATAAATTCTGATAGAGCAATTCAATGACAACAAGAAAAGGGAAGGAAAACAGTGGAAGATAAGATGAACTATCACATTCCAAGAACTCGCACCTTTGTCAAGGACTGGCAGAAGTCACACGAAGCAATGTAAATCACAAGATTACACAAACCTATTTAACTAAAACACTTTTTAGAACAAAACTCATCATTTGGGACAAGGAGTATAAAAAAATGCATAAATGACAAATTACTTTCAAAATATTCAGGAGCAACAATGGAAAAGTATTTAGCATGAACATTTGTGATGATGTGACAGAGCAGGCTCATGTTGACTCTTGGGTAAATGAATGGTGTATATAGTGTGAGTCTTTAGAAGTTGAAGGTCTTTTCCTTTGAAAATGAGACTATTGATATAGCACAGATTGTATAAAGAGGAGCTCTGGAAACAAATTTCAAAATCATTATCCAGTCAAAGAGATAGTTCTACTGTTACCTGCTGCTTTATGCTCATACTTTCAGATTTGCAAAGTACTGCTGAAGACATCTCATAAGAATGAGACGGAACTTAGTAATTTGCCCAGACAAGAACATAGGCAACAGACAAGGTAGCCTTAACTCTGCCATGGTCAGATATTTGTTGTTGGCTAGTTAGTCTTCTTCTAGGCATCTTTTATTCTGCTTTATGTTGCTACTCTCAATAAGAGTAACTGCAGAATGGAAGCTCTACGGCTCTATCTGCAATGGACATTTTTTGCATAAAAAGTTGTCCACCTCTGATCTTTCTGATTTTTCCCCACTGTTCTATGTCCTATCATGATCTAAAATTCATCATTCTGTAACAATGTCTGCTTTCTCTCATACTTCTTTTTACGATCTCCTTTTGAGGCTCTGTATAAAGATGTATAGTGCTTCAATTTTATAGCTTCATAAAATGTAATGGCAAAAAAACCATTAGCTAATCTGGTTGACTACCTTTGAAACATGGGCTGTAGAATTTCACCTGGTTATCCTTGCACTGAGCTGAATAATGTGTACTTGACTAAAGCGTATCTTCCAGATGGATATCTAGTTTTGATTTGAAGACATCAAAGGCCACTTCCCTGACAGTTTTGAAAACATCAAAGAGTACTGAGCTTATGGAAGATAAAAGAAAAATGAGCTAATTGCCTGGATGCTAAAGGGAAATTTACAGCAAATATTTTGGTCCTGTTCTAGCTTTTAAAAATCTGGCTTTCTGGAAAGGCTACAACACACATATTTAAAAATGGATTTCTTTTTCTTTGGATTGAGGCCTCACATGGTAGACAAACTGGTCTTGAGGGAAAAAAAAGGGAAAATAATGTGAGATCTACCATAGTTTAACACTGGCAGCCTTTGTTAAGGATAGGCTGAAGCAGAAGAAGATTATCTGCATGAATTTGAAAAAAGAATATATGAAACTCTCTTAGTTAAACTGGAAGATGGGAAGGGAAGGGAAGGGAAGGGAAGGGAAGGGAAGGGAAGGGAAGGGAAGGGAAGGGGTCAAATCGTAGTTCAACCATCTCAAAGGGATTTATAATGTGCCTTTAAAGACTGTTTCCTCTTCCCTTCACATTCTGTCATAGCAAAATAAAGGTTTATATAATTTCCTTCTAATAAGTGGGTTTTCTCCTGCTTCTTCCCTTTATGTTTTAAATTTTACTTTTTTTTTTACGTATCACATGTTCTACTTTCCTACCAGAAGAAATGAATAATGCTAAGAACACATTTCTGACTAATTTAATTAGCTAGTAGTATTGTAGGTCAGACACTTTGCCATGTAGAAAGATTTAAATTATGTTTAAATTAAGCATTTGCATCTTCTTTTTTTTGAGAGCATTCAGTTTTGTGCTTGGGTAATCAACTAACACTTTTTTAATGTTCTGTGACTGAAGCGTCCACCAGAACTAACCATCTTCAATATTAGCTTGAACCATCACCTGTTAGTTGGCATGGACACAAGGACCATGTGCTAGCTTGGAAATATTTAATAAAAAGAATTTTGATAACAGATTGAATTACACCATTGAAAGATTTAAAGAATTATCAATATTGTTGAAACCAGAATCAAGAATAGCATAAAATATTATGTTTCACATAGTGAAAGTACATGGCACTTAAAACAGCATGAGACTTTCCTAACAGCATGGCTGAGAAGAGTGCAAGACTTTTCTTACACACTTATTTCATAGATTGGCCTCGATGAACTCACCATAGCAGTTACAAAATAAATTAAAATGATTTTTACTCAGTTTTGCACTGGAACAATTTATCTTCACACAATAAGACGATTCTTCAACAAGGAAACACTCATAATACTCTAATAGTTTGTAGTTCACCATAATGATGTAGGGAGGGCTCACATTAATTACAAACAACCATTGTCAAATCTCATTTTTCTGGCAGTAGGTTCAGCCACGGACTATGGACAGCTCCTGGAAGAACAAACTTCCTCATGACTTTTCCCAGGCTATGTTCCTATAACATAGCCATGTGGGCATGGCAAAACCTCAAAATTTTATCAGACAGTTTTATCAGTTGACAGATTTGTCGTTAAATATCTGTTCTGGTACATCCTCCTGCCCTCCAAGTTTGCAATATTCAAAAGGCCATTGTTGATGATGAAACCTAATGATGCTCCCTGTCCACACACACTTACCAAGGTGCAACCCATGCCTGCTGAGAAACACAAAGGAATTTGACATTTTTACTGAACCTGAGAATTTTTGGATATGTGGATATAGGTATACATTTCTTTCCCTATGTGTGTGTAAATAGATTATGGCATAAATGTTGCTGTCTCGAATCTGTAATTAAGTAATTGTTGTAATTGTAGTTAATGCTATTGAATCACTTTATAAATTTTAAGTTAATCAGTGGTTAAGTGTTACCATACCCTTTTGCATCCCTACCTTTTTGCACCCTTATCCTTTTGCATCCCTGATCTCTGTGGGAATCACTCCAAATTGATTCTAGTCCAATTTTCATTTGTATGTTTCATCCACATAGTAAGTAGTAGAGTGAACCTTGAGACTGAACTCTGTAAAGCTGTTCTTTCACATATTCATATTAAAACCTGCATTTTGCCAGTATAATTTATGGTGATTGTTTAAGCAGCCAAAACCCTAATTCACTACAACATCCTCTTCAAATATAACATTTAATGGGTTGAAGAAGTTCTTCCTCAGTCACTGAACCAAACTACTTATTCTTTAAGAAATTTAACCTATTATTAATTGTTTTGTTGAAGCTGATACTGGAAGAAATGACAGTGAAGAAAAGACAGAAAAGACACAGCTCGGTCTGACTTGGGAAACACTTTGATAAAATCCACAAGGACAGAGCACGAATTCTGTTGGGATAGAATGAGTAGGATGAGCAGAATGAGACTAGAAGTGAAATAAATTATTGCTATTATTAATAACTGTTCTTATGCCGATCTGAGAAAAAAAACCCAAAAACCAACATTTGGTATAGAAGTGAACCTCCATAGAGTTTACCAAAAAAAGACTGTTTCACATATATTCATGAACTGCCCACCACACTCCTTTCTATTCCTGTATTTGTATCAAATTTGTAAGAAATCATTATGTGAAACTAAAATCAAGGCACGCAAAGAGCGATGTAAAAATCTATTAATTGAAGTAGATTTTAGATTATCAGCTGACATATCTAATTGCTCAAAGCATATCTTCTGCATGGAGTTTCCCAATCCTCTCACTCCCTTTCAGTAAGATTATCAGGATACAGATGACACCTGAAGACTACTACAAGACCACTTTCTAAATTTCTTCCCTATTTTCCTTAAACAATATCAGTCCATGAACCAGGACCCCACTTCAAAAGGCACAATGCGGTAGAAAATTTTGTTTCAGAAGCTGTAAAACCCAGATACATTCTATATAGAATATAAAAGATCTTTCCAGCCATGAATGCAGAGCTGGTTTAATATACAAATATTTGCTTAAACTGATGAACACCTTGCTGTGACAGATCAAGACAGCCACCCTAACAGTCCTTGACAGATTTTCCTTATATGGTCCTGATGATCCATTTTCAATTTCAAGCAGATTTGCTTGGGTTTTCTTCTCCTGTAGTTCCATTAACTAACTGGCTCCTATTCTTCTGCCCCAGACCATCTTTCTTTTCTTTTTTTTTTTTTTTGGTAGGATGACAGTCTAGTTTTCCCTGATAGAAAATCACAAATCTTTGGTTTTTATACAAATATCTTTTTCTTGCTGTTGTCAGTGTTTGAATACAGTAAGATGTATTTATTGTCGGCAACAGAAGAAAATATTCTATATATATAATTATAAAATAAGTTTAGTTTCAGAAAATCATCGTTTCCTCAAGCAACCAGAATATGAATCAAATATGTGTGGCTCTAAACCCCTCCTCCCATTATCTACCATCAGAGTGAAAACTTTTACTTTAAAAATAAATTTGTTCCTTGTAACTTAACATCCCCTCAAACTTAAATTTTGGTGTGGATTTTTGTTTTTCTTTGTTTCACACTTTCTCCATTTATATTAACCACAACTAAGATTAAAACTAGTGCAATATTATTAAAGTCACTGTCTTTGGGAACCATCTTGGGAGGTGTTTACTAAGACTAGACTTCTATATTTGTCACAACGGAAATGAATATAAACTTCAAATCAACTGCCATGAGTTCAGTTAAACACCAAATTAGATTCTCAAGGGTTTTTTTAAAAGTTAAAAAACCAAAATATTGCATTTAAGCTTAACACTTGTGTTTAATACGTTTTTCCTAAACATAAATACTTATATGCTTTCATTTGGTTTCTCCATGATCCATTTAAATAAGAAAAAAATTAAGAATCCTAAATAATCCCGGTTAAATTAAATCAGGTACCAAAATTCTTCTCAGTGTCAAAAAAATTTTTATCTACAAATATTTTGAGCAATCAATTACCATAAGTTTCAAGAGAGTGGGTAGGAGTTAAGAGTTATAGCTGCAGGTAGCAGAGCTCGGCTATGCTCTACTGTCAGAGACACTGATACTTTCACAAAAGTAAGTCTTAAAAGGCCTATCAAAGCCAATGAAATAAGAAAACAAATAACACTGTAAATTGAAAAGAATAAGTGTAGTGTTTAATGAACACTTATTGACCAATAACCTGCAACTAATGTAACTATAGATTTTACTTTGGCTATTCATAGCTCTAAAAGGCAGTCATTTGAAGCTGTACAGAAAATAGGGTGAAGTGATGGCTAACAGAAATGCGTTTTATTAAAAGCTAAATTAAATAAGACTAAATTGGAAGTAGATGAAAAAGTCTGCTTAGTTTAATATACCCTTGGCTGTTTGTATCGTTCAGTCTTGATGGTCTTTTAGCATGTAATATTGTGAGGTCAAAACATCAGAGCATTTATTTTGCCATTGCCAGCATTTCTACCAGAAACACCAATTTAGTTTGGTACCTCTTACAAATAACCTGTAAGCTAGAAATGCCCCTTAATGAGTAAGTAACTGACCTTCTAAAGCCATCCAATAACAAGGACTGTACATTGCAAATTGTACACTCCTTATGCAGCACTGAATTGGACAATCTTTATTTGTAATAGGTCCTAGCTCACCAAAGATAGGGCACTTTTTGTTTTGAGTAAGAGGTTTCTTTTAAAATAAATGGTCTCATGCCATTTATACCAGAATACAAATTAATCTTCAGCAGCTTATTTTCTCCCAGAATTAAGGGGAGCTTAGAATTTCAAGATGTAACCATAGGAAAGCTCTATTAGACCACTTAGTCCAAACACAGGCTTTCTAAGATGATGTAAACCACTGATCACAAACATAAGACATGCTGCACATTTACAGGATCAAATGGCACTGTTTTTATCTGTTAATGTAATAAACTCAATTCAGATGTTGTAGGGCTGACTAACTCTCCATTATAAATTTGTGAAAACCATGAAGCAAAACCAGGCATCATATGAGTTACCAAGTATCTCAGTATCAGATACGGTATAAGCAAATAAATACCTGGAGACAACAGTGCAATAGTACTCTGGTGATGGAGCCACATGTTGAAAAATATTGTATTTTAATGCATTTTTACATTTATGTCAGTGAACTTTTAAGTGACATTTCTAAGCAACAAAAGCCAAAGCCTCAAGAAAGAGATTTTATACAATCAGCTATCTAAATTATTAAACCTACATAATGTTTGGGCGTGATGACTCCTCTTATTAACTTTCTATGCACATTTATTGCTCTGGTGAATGCCTGTGTGGGCCTGCCAGATATATATGGATGCCACACCAACGCTCCTTTTACCTAGAGAGCTCTGGTGTACTTCTGTAGACGGGCATGGTCTGGAGGGTGTTTTCCCCTTAAACTTGCAAAGCTGCAACATGGAAAGCAGCTTGAGTTTCTCAGATCATAAAAAAGAGAAGTTAGGCATATGTGAAAGAGAAGTTAGGCATCTGTGATGAGCTCAACAAAGCAGGAATGCAAGTATGTGTTGAATATGTAGAGGTAAGGTAGGGTGCCTCAGCCTGCCGACGGGAAAATCAAGTTATAACTTAGCAGCAGCAGCAGAACAATTGATTTGAGTACCTCGCTTTGGACTCCTGGGACTTGTGGTTTGGAATTTGCTCTCCTGATGAATAAAAAATAAATAAATACTTTCCACTCCCTACTAACACTCTGAAAGAAACAAACAAAAAAGAGGTATAGGACAGGCAAAGCACTGCTGCGAGTTCCCTTCTTTTTGGTACTACCCTAAGGATTAAGAGTTAAATACTGATGTGTGTTCATATAGCACATCGAGACAAAGCAAAGAGCACATTTTCACACCAATCATCTCATCCCCTTGAGAACATACAGAAATATTAGAAGACGTAGGATTTGAGTGCACCATCGCTTTGACAGTGAGGTTTGTTGTCAGGCAGTCGTGACATCACTTTGGAGTAGTGCTGAACAATGAACACCTGACCAAGTTTCCTCAGGGGAGATGCTCACAGAATCACAGTCCAAGCCAGAATTCCTGGGGCATGTTGCCACTGCAGCTGTGTTAGAAGAGATGATCACAACTCTATCTCTCTCTGCTGTAACTACAGTAGTTTGTTTGCATTTTTTGAGAGTGAAGAAAGGCAGGATTTCAGAGGTACTTGAAGAAGTTGACCCCCCATGCCATGAAGAAGGAAGAGAAGATAACTGCTTCTGAAATTCCCATAAGGTTCTTCATTTTTTCTTGGAATTTTATCCATGGAAACCAGAATTATGTAAAGAAAATGTCTGCAAACGGCAGTAAATAATTCAATTTTTAACATACACTAACATTTTTTAATAAAAATATTATTTGTCTCTTTTTTTCCCAGTACATACAATAGAGCAAAGCTTAACTACCAAAAAAATGCAGTAATTCTGAATTTTCACATTTTTAATTCAGTGATGGCTTTCATCTCAGAGTTGCTTAGTATAAATCCTGAGGGAAGGAGAAGAAGAAACAAAAATTCTAAAAAATGGGCTGTGCTCCATCCCTAGTACACCAATGCAAAAATTAGGAATCAGAACATGTCTTAAGCTATATAGCCACATGAACAAAAATTAATTGAAATAAAAAAAAAAAAAGAAAATTTAAAAAAATTTGAGAAAAAAAAAATTTAAAATTAATTGAAATTAAAACAACCCCAAAGAAATCATAAGTAACTGCTCTTTGTCCAGAGGGCAATGTAGGAGATCTGCAGGACTTTGGAGCCTGAGTTCAATTTAGCTATTCCTGGAGCTGGGTAACTTCAAGCTCCGGCATACTGTGTAATTCAAGAACCTTTGGATCAGGAATGAGAGCTCAGATGTCTTCTTTCTCTATAAGTGTTTTGTCCAGTAGTTTAGAGTAATTCATTTTTTCCACTCCAGCTCCACTAATGTTGATTTGTCTCTGCAAACATAGCTTCCAACACAATGACAGAACACTTATCCCAGCAAATCCTGTAAGTGAGTAATTATGGCTTTCACTTGAGAAATCTGTATTGTAAGCTGAAAACTGCTTGGGCAGAGACTGGCAGTCAAAACCTAGCAATGAGCTGACTGCTGTGTCCTATTGCATGGGAGGAGGTGACTGTTGCTTCTACACTTGTAAAACCTTGTGTGAATGAACTCTCTAATTAGCTTAAGAGTATAAGAAGATTCTGGGCAGTGATGTCTGATCTATCAAACCCCAGAGAAGGATCCCTCAGTTATTCATAGTTTGATGTCCTGCATTACAGCTTCCTTGTTCAGTATCTAGCACAACCAACTTGTGATGCAGGGGAAGGTGGACAGAAATGCTCATGAATAACTCCCCTCCTCAGAACCCAAATTCTATTAAAGAGAGAAGTAGTTTCCTGAACCAACAAGTAAGGCAGGGAAAAGCTTATAAAAACTTATTATAAATTTACTCAGGCCCTGAGACTGATTTTGTCCCCAAAATATATCCTGCATTATTCTTTCCAAATGTGTTTAGCCATAACTTGGCCAGGTGATACAAGCTCCTCTCTTGCCTTGGTGTCTGTAAGTAGTTTTATCAGCTCCTCAGATAAAGTATTAGCAGCTGGGGTCTTGTTCTTAGGCACCTATTTTTCCATCTTTAACCAGATCAAGAACTCAGGAAGCTGAATTTAAAAAATCTTTGGAATCCCTGTTGTCACAAGACATAGAATCCTTATCATTCTAGCCCAATGTGCCTCTCAGAGCAATTCATAAGGTGGTGGAGCTTGTAATATCTCCCAACAAAGCCACATCCCGTTGACATAACTAACTTCAAAAGCAGGAAGCTGGGAGAAATGTAATAACCTGTAATGAAATAGTATTTTTTTATGCACAAACTGCTTTCTTGGTGTATTTTCCTGCAGTGTAATCTACTTCGACAGTAATACTTACACTGACAGAAGAAAAAAAGAAGGAACAAACAACTTTTAAAATTTTGTACATGAAGATATAAGTGGAACGGGCTCCCTGGAGAAGTGGTCACAGCACCAAGCCTGACAGAGTTCAAGAAGAGTTTGGACAATGGTCTCGGGCACATGGTGTGACTCTTGGGGAAGTTCCAGTGCAGGGCCAAGAGCTGGACTCAGCCATCCTTTTGGGTCCCTTCCAATTCAGCATATTCTGTGACTCTGTGATTCTGTGGCACAGAGAAATTAAAACTCAAGGTGAGCTTCAAGGTGCAGGGGGGTGGGGGTTGAGGGAAGGAGAGCAGTGAGCAGTGGCAGTGGCAGTGATTGAAGAAGGGAAACTGAAAGGAATCATAGGGCACAGACTTCCACACAAGCTTCTCCATAAAGCTCCACAAAACAGGTGTTGGCCTGTCCCCTCCTCAGCTGCCCTCCTTAGCAATATAGAGCCATCAGAGCTTTTCTATGGCTTGCCCTTCAAATGTTCAAAAGGGTAAAAATCCACCATCATAGCCATCCGCCATCCGCCATTTCTGTAAGTGCAGACATTGTGAGGGCATTAAATATAGGGTTTACCAGTATGGTAAACCTAGCTTGGGGAAAACATTAAACCATGGTTTGTAAAGGCTTAGCTGTGTTTTAATGTAAATAGTGGAGTTTTGCATACCTGTGAATATATACCTGTTCTGTTTCTTTCCCCATGGTCACAAAGGAGTCAATCCAACACCATTTTCACTGGATAAAACTTTCACAAGAAGTTTATTCACAATTCATAAATAATTTTACATTAGTACTGCTAAAAGTGTGCACTTAATATTCAGAATAATAAAAGGAGCAATAAAATCTATTCAAGATAAAATTTATTCTAATTCTTGGAATTCCAAAGGACTGTTTGCTTTCTGAAATCTGCCTTATTGCGTAATAATCACAGTCAAAAATTTATTTCCACCACAGACTGGTGTTGCCAAAGCATCATTGTGCTATAAACTCTAAAATCTTTCTTATGGTAAAGAGTATGGAAAAGTATATGAAAAAAAAAGAAAAACCAAACAAAATTTTGCAGTTACATAATGAAACAAAGCTGTGGCTCAGTAAGGCTTTTAATGGAGAACACCCCACTAATGCTTCTTTGTCTTGTTTTCTTAAGAGAAATCTACTTCAAATACCTTCAAAGACTCAACTTAATGTAATGTATTTATAGAGGCACTTATATAGCCCAAACCAAACCACTTAGGACTTCATAGGTCAATTCTGTCTTACGTTCCACCAGGAAAGAAAAAGGTACAGATTTCTGCACTATATTCACTGTTTGCATCTTATTTTCAGAAAGATAGACCAGCAATTTCACCATTTTGAATATTATTAAGGTGCAACTTCTTAAAAAAATGCAATCAAAATAGGGATATTAATTACAGGTTTCTCCAAAACAAGCTTTACTTATGGCCCCAACTGGAGAGGAGAAATTTCTATTCCAGTGACTCTTCTGATTCTCTGACATCACAATCTGACAATCAATATTTTACTCTTCAAGAGGGCTAGAAACATTTAATTTTTAAAGCATCTATGAAGCATCTTTATGCTGTATAGGCATCTGTAGTGATATTTTGGAATATTTTGACTTTTGAAATAGTTTTCAGAAAAAGTCTTGGTTTTACACACGTATGTGTGTGTGTGTGTGTATGAATATATTCGAAACTTAAAACAACAGAAACATAATAAGATGTATTATAGTCTATGAACCAAATCCACATTTTGGTACAAGTTAAGCTAACATAATGCATTTCTACTGTGTATACTATACAGTTATTATCCATTTATTTATTATTATTTTTGTAATCTGTGGTTTTTTCCCTACTCTTTCCTTAAAAAATGAAAATGTTGAGGTTTTTTTTTAACTGAGGATGATATAGAAAAAGATTGGTCATGCTTGTGATACTAGGTTTATCCATAAGAACCTAATATTTGATTTTTTTGTACAAAATTTCTGCTTGAATTAAGGATTTAGCATCTTCCTATCCAGGGATTTTCAGACTCTTTTCTGTGGATTCCCAGCAGAGAAAGAAAAAGAGATTTGCTGTAAGAACTGACTGGCACAGTTCATAGCAAGAATGAAGATCAGGTGAAAAATTTCTCAAACTAATTAGAGAAGCATCAATGTGCAAAGCACCCTGCATCTATTGGAACTATTGTTTCACTCTACACTTTAAAATCATCACAAAAGCTTTTATGTGTCCTTTATGCACAAATATTTACAATTATGCCTGTGTGTGCCTATATGAGTGTATACGTATGGAAGTATAGTTCCTGACATATATGTTTGCTTCCTGCAAACACTTCAGAAAGTAAACTAACTAGCAAGAGTGTTTAGTAATTCAGAAACCCCACATGACAACTGCTGAATATGGAGACTGGCTTCTTAATTGCAGTTGTGCAGCATGACAGTCTGATTCTAACTTTTACATATGCACAATTAACTAACAGCAGGATCATCCCATCCTTCAGCCAGTCTGGTCAGCTGCCCAGAGATGCTAAATCAGAGGGGTGGTGTGCCTGGAGCACTTTCCAACACAGTCTCTGTTACACTGGTTGTTAGCTACTCATATACAAGGGAGAGGATTAACAGCATTGTTTTTTCCACAGTAACAATCAAAACAACTTGGGACAGGGCTGGGTAACTATTCTGGCACATTGGGATGGTTTGTGTCAGATATTCAATGTTGACAAAAACCAAACTTCATATCAATGAACAACAGGCCTAAGTAATACTCAGAAAAGACAAGGAAATTTTTGGAATGGTAGAAAAGGATGATTATGGTTTGGGACTGGAGATCTAATGCAGAAAGCAGCCTTAGGACACATCACAAAAGCTTCTATAGACATTCTTGGAGGTTTTTGTGGCAGGCCAAAACCCATGACACAGTATTTGCAGAAAGACTGGCCAGAATTCAGTTTTTCTGATAACTGACTTGGAAATTAGTCACAAGGTTATCATTGTGATTTTGTTTTAGAAGTCTATTTAAATGTGTTGAGCTAATTGCTAAAATAGACATTGATTCTTATTAAGTGACTGAAAACACAAAGAGAAGTAGACTGACCCATTTGTGAATTATGATGAGGCTTGCATCCAAAAGACTTTGGAAGGGAATAATTATGAAACATCTGTCATTTCATCATAGCAGTCTGTCTTCAATCAAAGCATGTTGTAAATAGAAGTGTTCAGAAATTATCAAAGGAAACAAAGTTTTGTCAAAAAATGCTACTTCATACAGTCTGAAGTCTTTCATTTAAAACATCTTGGGTTCAATGAGGTTTTAGCAAACTCAAGACAGAGTTCAAAGAGAACCGTGCCTGGATTCCTGCAGAGTTTGCCTGGGCTACGGACATTGGAAACAGCCACCACAGGTCAGATCAAAACTAAGTTAAAAAGAAACTTCCAGTGAACTTGGATTCCCAGTTTTGGGCCAACTGTGCTTATGAGATATTTTTACTGCTATTTAAAAAAGATATCTAGCAGCTACAGCTCAAGAGAGAGTTTTTTAGAGAATAGATTTTTGTCTTCAAGAAGAGACACATAAATGATTTAAAATTAGAAGACTATGACTAAAATGCACATTGTTCTTCCGCTATAATCTCTAAAGAGTCTCTTAAATTAAAACAAATTAGCCTACAACTGACGTTTAAAGAATGCATGCATTAAATACATAAATTTCCTAGTGTTACAGATTCCTGCCTCGCAGCACCTCATTTGCCATATTTGGTGAATTTTGAAAAAAAATTACATACTTAGTGTTCATTAGCAAAATAAAAAAGGAAAACAAGTTCTTGCACACATAAATTATGAGTACAGTTATTTTAAATAAAGATGTTCAGGATCATTTCCTATTCAGGAGATAAATGTATAAAACCTTAGGAGATATTTTTTCCATACTTTGGTTTCATTAGAATGGTTTCAGGTATCGATACAATTAATAAGGTGGTTTAAGGTTGTAATATATATGGACTATGTATAGAACATACCTAACTATGGATATTTACATATCCAAATCAGTAGGTACATTTTCAGAAATATAGAGCACCTGGTGGTGGTAAAAGCATTAAAATAAGCATAGAATACCATTACACTTTTTTTTATTCACCAAAGTAACTAGCAAACATATCAAGCATAAAGGATTTGCATATCTTTTTGGAATGTTTCCTGCCTCAGATCATGCTGGCATAGCACATCATGCTAACACAGGAAGAGTCAGTAGACTAAGTGAAGGGTACTCACCCTGGCAAATGTTTTGGCATTATCATCTTGTGCAAGATACCTAACACAACACTGTCTTTAAAGCTCACAAAAGTTTTCAGTTTCTGAAATCTAGAATTTTTTTCTGAGCCCTTCTGTCTGAAGAAAAATAAGAACCGTGGTGTGTTTCTTATCAACTTATTTGAAAGAAGAATCCTATTGAAAAACTAAACTCATTTCAGTTACATGCTGAAGTGATTGTGCTAAAGGGCCTTACTGTATAAATGGAGCACACAAGCCAAAAACAATACAAACGTTTAGCTGCTGGCTTTAGCCAGTCTCTTTCAGTGCAAATCATAATTGCTTTAGGACTTTCTGAATCCACTTTTGAATTCAAAGCTTCAGACAAATAATTGGATTTCCTGAAAACATGCTGAGCTATGTTGCTCTCCCTGTCTTGCTTCATGTCCTCAGGGCTTCAGTCTCTGCTTTATATCAAGCTGCACCTAGTAGGCTAATTGGAGGGATGGGTAGATCACTCTGCATTAACATGTCCATCTGTATTAAATAAAACCTCTTCAACAGTCTTTATCATCTTCACCAGAATTATCACTTCAGAGCTGAAAAAACAGGAAATCGAGTAAAAGTGTCTGTGTAATTTACCAATGGCTCTGGTGTCTCAGCCCTGTAGACCTATGAGCCAAGCCAATTATATTCTAGCTGACTTATTATTGCAGTACTTTGACATTGTATACTCACTTCATGTGTCTCACTGACTGCAGGGCAGCTCTAAATATGCTCTGGGCTATCTGCCTAGACATTTTTTGCTCTAGGTAAAGTACAGTTGAAACACCATTTGAGTTTGATCTGCGAGGCTTGTAAATATGTAATATCAAAGATTAAGCCCTTCAGTTTCCCAGTATTGTGACAGGTGTACAAAAGGTATCATATTAACAAATGAGGTGTGGCTTTTTCATTGTTGTTATTTAACATTAATAGCATATAATAAGCCAGTGACATTTTTTTCCCCACATTTGTAAAAAAAGGAATAATCAATCTAGAGTCGCTGCTGAGACAAAAACAAAAGAAAACACCCTACATTAATTGCTGGTGATATGTCTGGGGTCAGGTTTGAACTAAAAGTTCTCCTAGCATAGCTGTGCTCAGATTCTGAAAATATTCACACCTTCTTGCTGACCTCATTGTGTCAGAAAACACTAAAACCCAGTACTGTGAGAACACAGTATTTCTCTAAGGAAGGTTTGGATGGCTTCACTTAAGACATTCAAGTAAATGACGTAAGAATGATGACAGACATTCTTGCCTTGTGTCTCACAGTTTGATGTACTGCTCATTCCTTAGCATGCTACTTGCAGTCCCATTTGCCACTGTTACCACCTTTACCTTTTTTTCTCTCTTTTCTATTCCAAGTATATCAGACAATGGAGACACTTCTCTGTAGCCTCCACAGAAATCAGCTATCTTCTGCAATCTCTGTTTATTAGCCTGATGGGGTTTGACTTACAGTTTTGCTTCTTGGAGGACTTCTTTTCTTCTTTTTAATGAGCTGTTTATAAAGATTTCTGTGTTCTTGGATTCTAACATATCATACTTCCAAAATGGCAGGAGTCATTTTGCATAGCTGAAACGGAAAGGTTGCCAATACTGCAGAAAAAGCACGCATTAAAATACTAATATGTAGAAGCATACATACCTGACAATCTTTTCCATTTTATTGCTCTTCTGGTCTGGGTCTGCAACAGTTTATGGCTGTTTTTATCTCCTAGAGTTTATTTCTCATGATATCTCCTTAAAGTCTTACTGGATAAGACCACAGGACTAGTGCCAGAATTCTGTCTTCTGTCAGTGGCTACGAGGGGGAGCAGGGATACTGCCACCTGCTTCCCATGAGACAGTAGGTATCAGCAAACCACAGGTCTCTTCAGGGTTTACCCTCTCCTCTATACCAAATCTGAACACAACATAGTCCTGGTACTGACCCTTTTGAACTGCACAAATTACTTCTTTTCATGTTGAAAAGTGACTATTTATTCCTGCTTTGTCTGTCATGTCTCTTAGCCAGATTTTACTTACGGAAAAACTTGCTTCATTTTGCTAAGGCTACTCAGTTTCCTTCACATCCCATCTAATTCAGAACTTCCTCCTCTGAGAGAAGATCCTCAGCAAGCTTTTCTCTTGGCACTGTGGATATTTCTTACTCTTGGTTCGGCACAGCTGGGGCATTGTTACAGTCTCTGCCAATTATGGATGGATCTTATTACTGAGGTTAAGTTTTAACCCACCCATTCTCACCATCATTTGAAGATATGTAATAATTTTGACAAACCTTAATGGCCATTCCAGATGCCCATTTATTGTGGAGTGACCCACAAACTATCACATTACAAATGGTCACAAAAACATACTCACCATCTGTGTTGATGTTTGAATTTTTATGCAACTCCTGACATATAAACCAGGAATTTTAGCTATGCTTTGTAGTAGAAAAGTTGGTCAAACCTGGAATTAAATCTGAATATTAAACAGAATATAACATCTTACATCTTTAGGAACTGATATCTTTTTTTCAGAAACCAAATTTAGTCTGATGAAGAAACCCTCTGTGAACAATGTAGCTGTAACCATTATTGATCAGACTACAGTGTCATGAGTAATTATTCCATTTATGTACAGATAAGAGGTATTAAGATGAATCTGAGAAAAAATAAATCTGGATCTCAACACAGGATGGTAGGTTCATAGGATAAGGCTGGTAGAAAGGCATCTCAGGAGGGCTCTACTCTCACCTCCTGCTCAAAGCAAGCTCAACTATGAGGTCAGGCTGGTCTGCTCAGTTCTTTAGCTGGTCTTACAAATCTTGAAATGCTCAAGGATTTGGCTTGCATAATCCCTGCTTGACTGAACCTCTCCTGTTTCAACCTATGCCTTTGACTCATCCTCTCACTGTGCATCACTGAGGCTTGATCACTGCTTTTAAGAGGTGGAGCTAGAATTAGTATTGAGTCCCCTCAAAGCTGTCTCCTTCCCAACCTGAACAAATCCTACTGCCTCAACCTCTCCTTAAAGGGTGAGTGTTCCAGCTTCTGATCATCTTGGTGGTTCCCATGCTGTACCTACTTAATCTGATCAACATTTTTATTTTCTGAACCTAAAACTGGACTCAGTATTCTATATCATGTAAATGTGTGCTGAGCGGAGAGAAAAAATAACTTGCCTAGGCCTACTGGCTGTAGTCCTGTTGCTGTAACCCAGGATGCAGATGGATAGATGTGCAGATAACAGCTCAGGATAGTGGAAGTGTCTGAGCTGTGAATTCAAACACTTGGTCCTTCAAGGCATGAGCACTTTAGGGCAGGGCAAATACTGCTTAGCTGCTTCAGAAACAACAGTATGACCAGTGACTGTACCACTTGCTGTGGCTTTAAGTTTCATTCAGTGAAATCGTTTCAGTCTGTAAAGGTCTCCAAGACATTCACTTTGGTGAGTACCTTGTGCTAAAAGACATTCCTTGCACAAACAGAAGTTAGAGCTTCATTGTGACTAACATCTAAAGGCAGAAGCAGTAAAACGTAACATGACTTGAAAAGGTGTGTGCTTAACTTTTGACTATTGACAGCCTGGTTAAGGTGGAATTCTCTTCAAAAGAAGTGAATCAGTTATAAAGTCTCTCTACACCCATTTCGTCCTGGATCACATTTTTCTCCTCATGGGTTTTGTGTTGAAAGAAAATAGGTAAAGACACTTGCCAAATTTTCTCTACAAATTGATGTCCACCTTGTTGTGAAGCTGAAGTGACTTGACATACAGAAAAGGTTTTCTGCGGCTGTTTATAATATGATCATCCTTCAAATGATGAGTAGACCTTGCTGGGGCAAATGCTTGATTTGCATAATTCTTTATTGAAGTATTTGTTTTTACTTTGGAGTTTGGTTAGGTTAAAGCAAAAACCTATACCTAAAATTTTACCTCCAGAATCTTGGATTATGTTTAATTTTTCATTTTAAAAATTGCTTTTAGGCCTCATACTTTGATGTTAAAGACGGAAGTGCAAACATTTTCTTGACACTGCAAACATTAGCAAGGCTGCAGTCAGGAAGAAACCCTCAAACCTCATGCCTGTGTTTGAACAAATCAAGCTCAGTGACACTTAAGAAGGAGGCTACTTGCTTTAGGGAAAAGACTGGATTGTTCTTATTGGTATGACATGGAAGCCCACAGGGCTCTGCTCTTCTGCTTTCTCATGACCTTGTGTCAATTAGCATTTTATGACTATTCTGGGCAGAGGGCAGTTAACTGCTTCGTTAGGAGAAGGATGATTTCTCCTAGATCAAAAAAAAAAAAGTTGGCTTTGCATCAGAATAAACATGTTGCAGAGTCCAGATGCCAGCAGCCAGTTAGTATTTAAGCAATAAAATCCTTATAGACTTTTGGCATCAAGCCTTATAGTTTTTGTGGGAAAGGAGGAAGTTGTATTGCTTTCCTTCTTGCTATTTCATTTATATCACAGAAATGGAATGTCTTTCACAGTTGATTGTATGTACTTCTGTAATTTTTAGATGTAAAGCCAAAAGGCCCCTGTGATTCTTAAATGTTCTGCAGCCAAGCTTCTCTCTAGACTCTTCCAAAACTTACTAGTACACTGTTCAGGCCAGAAACCAATACTTGGGTAGCTCTGCTTAAATCCCTCTGCCCATCACCTGATAGAAAATATGACTGCATTGTTGAAGTAAAGAGGAGTTACCTTTGTTATCCTAACAGGAATGTATTTTGTAAATCTTTCTTTAAAGTCTCTAAAAATATTTTTTTTCAATCTTATATCTTTTGGATGCTGAAACTAGCCATAGTTGGCAACCATGAACTTTTTACTTTTGACAAGAGGATAGAGAGAGGAATGTTAAAAAAATATAGTTGGTTTGCAAGACATGTTTGGTTTGTATACCTGAAGAAAAATCATTCAAGACCTGAGTACAGTGCTTTAAATGGAGTAGTAAAATATCAACCTATAGTGTTCTTTCAAAGATGTCGGAGGGAGGTAACCTTGGCACATGCATGCAGCAATGGTTTTCAATCCTTTAGCCTCTGTGAAAAATGTGTAACAAGTCACAGTTATTAGAAGTTGAACCTAGACAAACTGAAGTTGGAGAGTCTATTAATTTTTTTTAATAGGAAAGATAATTAATTGCTTGAGAACTCCTCCTCAGTACGTAGTAGTACTCAGTTGCTCAGTTACATAAAGTTTCTAAAGGATGCTTCTGGATCCCTGGCCACAGTTCAGTAATTACAGTGGTAGATACAACTGCATAGACTCCCATAATCTAATAAAAGGTGGCAAAATTCAATGGGCTTTCCCCATCACCTTTCAGGTTAGAGACCGAACCCTAGCTTTTGGAAGCAAGAATGCAGTAGGCAATGCAATATCAGGAATGACAGAGGGGGAAGGCTAAGGTATAATCAGTACAATGGAAAATCCTGGACAGATAGGCAAGAGCAGTCAGAGCAAGCCCTGCAGAGCACTAGCAGGTGTGATGTCACCCCACCCACAGAATGCTGTTGGGATGGCGTGAAGGGGGACCCAGAAACTAGGACAGGGCATCCTGAGCAAGTGTAGAGGCTCCCTCCTAAGGAATTTGCAAGACTTAGCTGTACAAAGCTATGGCCGATCTGCTCCACTGTTGGTTGTTTGTCATGTTTCAAGCAGGAAACAGCTCTGGGGGCTCACAGAGGCCTCATCCCACTGAGGTTTCTGTAGCTCTGTTATTGTGTGATCCGAACTGCATCAGCAGGAACAGAGGGATAGTAGGGATTCTGAAAACATTGTGACATTTTTAAATCTTCAGAACTGTACTCCTTGTGCAGTAGTTGTTAGGTGCTTTTAGCAATGTTTTCCTTGTCACATTGCTAACTGTTCCCCTGTTAGCACAGGATGCAAGAAAGCTTATGGAAGTCTAATTTGAGACATTGTGCTCCTCACAGAGAGGAAACACATGTACACACATATTAGTTTAGCCATGAGAATTTGTTACTTATCATATATCAAATCTTCAGCAGAGATCATAGATGAATTGTAAGATTTACTTTGTTTAACACAAGTATTTTAAAGCTACAGCTTAACTGGTCAGCACTGTCATGTTTAAGTATTCAATAAACAACTCTTAACAGTATATTTTTTCTTTAGTGTAGACTCTTAGCATCACTGAGCAGGAAAAAAGTAAGGATTCAGCTGGTTGAATCTTCCTAATAACTGGTTATTTTTCAGAAGTAAATATGTATACATATTTAAATTTAGCATACTTAATGAAATGTAACAAATAGTAGATCAAGTATTTGAAGATTTGAAGTATTTCAATACTTTTTTAATATGTATCCATTTTTAAGTACTTAGATGTTTTATTCTTGATTTCCTGAAAAAAAAATTCTTAGCTTACTTGTGATGCAATGAGAAAAGTACATGAATCTTTTTATGAATATGTTTTTGTCCTAGGTTACAATGTAAGATGTAACCAGTAGTATGTATTCTATTACCATGGTCATAAGCTGTTAAAGCAGGTGGGGCAGTGTTTGTTATCTCGTACCATGACTCATCCTTGATAACTTCCTCTGGGGGCTATCTCTGTTTAATGGGCAATCAAGCACCCACCTCATGACTCATAGAATTACATCAGCCCATACTGAGATGCTCTGCCCAGGGGGGAGGAGCCAAGAATTTCCACCTGGATATAATCTGGGGTTTGGAAAAGCACAAGCAGCCCTTGCTTACTGGATTTCCAGAGGACAAGAGGTACCATGGGACCTGCAGGTGAAGACCAGACCCTTCTACAGGATCACTGCTTCAAGAGAACCACATCATTTGGACTGCTACTGCCACCCTGACTAACAGGGTGTCAGGTTGTATCCTGACTCTGTCAATGTTCTTGTACTGTTGCATTTATTTTTAATTTTCCTATTAAATTATAATTCTGACTTGTGATCTCCCACTGGTTTGTTTTCAAACTGGTACAGTGTTTTACACTCATCTTTGTTTTTCTTTGAGGCTTTTTGTAACTTATGACAAACTAAGGTTTCACTGTGAATCTGAAATGAATGTTTGCCATCCTAGTCACTTACCATGCTTTGGCACGTGTGTCAAAACACATGGGCTAGGTATTGGATGAATCAGTAGGTCCACTCTAGTAGTGTAACTCACAAGCTGTAGCCACTACTACTCAATAGCCATAGAGTTTATCTGAAGAAATGATCCCAAAATATCAGTAGGATACATCACATGGGTAATTCTTTAGCACAGATTCTTTTGTTCAGCAGGTTTACACCTATAGTGTTGGACTCTTTCCTAGTCGTGAGCCTTAGCCTTTCCTAGTAGGTGAGCCTTAGATAGTTAGGACATACAAGACTCTGACAGAGACAGAACTAGAGAATAACTTTGTTCCCAAGCTGATGTTCTTCCTTTATATACAGCTTGAATAATAATAGCACAGAGATGCGAAAAGTACACAGCATCCTGTATTCCAACGTTATGTTCTATGATTCATTAGACTGTACAAGGTTTTATGCATCATTGCTGTCCATGGACAAAGTAGTCTCATAATATGCAATTAAAATACAATATGTGAAAAAGGGCACATACATTTTCTTCCTGTATTAATGTGGAAATCAGGCTTGAAGAGATGGTGGAATTATTCCAGTTCAGATGTTTCACTAACTTGGTCTAAAATAATGTAACAAAGGTGTTAGTAGGAGCATACAGAAATATCTAGCCAGGTATTGGCAAGAAAAAAGTTGTAGTATCTCTTCTCTCCCACCCCAGAGAAACCACAGGTAACAGTATGATATACATGATTGCACGTGTAATGCAAATTTGATACAATTTCCTTAATCTCTATACAGTAATGTGGTAGGTCACAGTAATTGTTGATAGTTCACCTCAGACTGGAGGTGTTTATATATGTCTCTAAATTAATCACTTTCAGATCTCATTATCCTAACAAATCTCTTGCAAAATATTCTTGGTATTAGTCTTTTGACAAGCTAGGAAATTTTATTTAATTAAGTGTAAGTTAGTTTAAAAAAGGCATCTTTAGAGAGAAAGGAATTATTGGTCTGGAAGTGGCTTACAACAACATTTTGCATCATGATAGAATAGTTTCATTATATATAAGAAAAGTTCAATTTATTTTACCTAACGAAAATTGTATGCATCAAGGTTCAGTTGCTGTAAAATGCACTTTACCTAACTGAAGTTATATGCAGTAGAGAAATTAGCAATTCTGTGTTTCGTACTCGTGTTGTCATAATCTCAGTTTAGTCCACTGTGCTCTATACAGATGGCATTCATTGAAAAAATAGAATGGAAAAAGCATACATTCACAGCTAAGTGGAATTCGATCAGCTGGTGCCAAATTTAACTACATGCACAATTTCTTAATCTTGATTTTTCACTCACAGCGAAATGCTGATGCAAAACATAACTCAGTGAGTTAGGTAAGCCTCACCTTTTTTTCCCTTCCTTTTAAAAAACCCAAAACATCAACCATAAAAAAAAAAAAAAGCCAGCAAAATAAGGAAAAGGAAAAAATAATAGCTCTTTTCTGCTCAAGACATGATGTACCTTTCTCTCCTATATGAAAGGCAGTTCTGAATCATAGCATTATTGTGGGAGATAAAGCCAAAGATGTTCTACAGGCCATGGGCTCATGAGGGCTGGAGTCTGAGATGAGAGGATGAAAGCAGTAGTACCATCCCAAGTTTTGTCCTCAAACTAAATTCTGGCTGTTTGAGATGTCACCAGTAAGGTCTTTGTCAGACACTTGAGGCCTACTCCTGCTCAGCAAGTATGGTTCAGGATATGGGTGGCATACACAGATGGGCTCAGAGCCTCGTAAATTTTTCAAAGGAGACCATTTCCAATCTCACTGTAAAAAAAGTGATAAACAATGATTCAGTAATGACTGTCCTATGGGTGTGAATGTCACTTATGAAATGCTGATCTGGGGGAAATTTGTGTCAGCATATATACACCAGTGAGCTCTGAAAAGTAACCCCTGTGGCTTTTCCTTCCTATAGTTTTTTCTAGGGATTAGGAGATGAAAGAGATACTGATGTTCTTCTGAACATCGTCTACAATTGGCCCAGGCTAAGCACTACATATAATATGAGTCCTTAGTAACACAATCTATTCTCTTCCTTCTACGTACAATCAGTAGAGATAATTTTATGATTGGAACAATATTGGCATTTTAACAAGATACTTGTTTAATGTCTACTAAATGCAAAGGAGACAGTAACTCAAGGTCCTAAAAATTTTCTTTCAAGATTTCAGGCTCAGATGCCTCTGCATTCAGTCAATTTTTTTTTCTCAGGGCCAGAGGCAGACTATTTTCCCAGATGTACATAGAAAATGTGGAGAGAAACACAGCACCCTTAAATATATTGTCAAGTCACAGACCTAATATAGGTGGGACAATTTTGAGCTCTGAAGTTAAAGAAGAATTCCTAAAGGACTGGTAAAAAAAATCACTTATTTAAAGGAAAAAAATATGGCAAAATGAAAAGAAAAGCATCAGAGCTTTATAACGGCACCAAGAAGAAGCAAGTCTTTGAGAAGACTTGAGATTTATTAATTCACCACAGTAGATACAGAGAATAAAAAAGAAGAACCTTTGAAGCTGAAAGGAGTTTCTTTAACCCCAGATCTTATTGAATGTTTTTATTATAAAACAAAATATGTTAAAATGAGAAAACATGCTGATGGCATGAGGTGCTGTCAACATAATGAAGGATTAAACTGGCATACAGGGAGAACTCAAATAACGTAAGACTGGAAGCAATGAAAATAGAAAGACATAATATTACAGAAAGTGACCTAATGCTTCAAGAGCCATAATATGAAGAATTTCTATAACCTTTTAATTCTCCAGCTGGAAACAACAGAGGAAAAGATATATATGGGTGCAATAGTTGTTCACATTAATAACTTGCACGCATGAGGTACACTTGCAAAAGGTTCCCTACAATATATCTTGAGAGGTTTCCTTCAGCCCATTTCTTCAGTAACAAGCAAATATAAGAATTCAGAGAGACCCTCCTCTTAAACTTTGTGTCTACTTCTGGATGGTCATGTTCAATATAAAAAATATTGACATTAAAACATATGCAGTGATGATCAGGGAAATGTTGGACCTACAGAATAACAGAAGCCAAGATAAGACAAATATGTGTAGTCTAGCAAAAAGAAGAGTTATAACTCTTATGTTATGTTATGCATAAACATATGAAGGGGTGGAGATAAACACTCGGAAAGGAGAAGAGTCATGCAGAATAAAGGATGTTGTCCACAAGGGAGCAATGAACATATAAACCATCAATGAAGTAATATGTCTACAAACCAGAGAGAAGTTTTGTGCCAAAGAGGTTGGAAACAGTCATTCTGTAGCAGAACTGGGTAGCTAAACTTATAACAATAATATATTTTAAGGTAAATTGTGGTCAGTTTCCACAAAATATTTTTATGTCCCAAGACAGAACTTGATAATGCAATAATGCTTATTTGGTTCAGTTTTGGAATATGTATTAATACACTATATTGGCCAGTTAATAATATCACAGTTTTAATTTTAATGTTCTTCTAAAGTATAATAAAATTAAAATAGTTGAACCTAGTTAAACCTTCCTGACAGGATATCTTCTATATGCAATGGTCTCATTTAGTGGAAATACAATTTTATGTGCTACTGTTTATATGGAGTAATGATTCTTAACACTGGAAGCTAATAAGTCAAATTAATTGATATCATATTTTTAAGAGGAATTTGTGCCAGGGATCGTTGCATCTTTTACTGAGTTTGTGAGGGATTTCAGTTCAGGAGCAGAAATAACGAATATCTTGGATGATCACAAGTACTAAATAAAGAATACTGCACTTCAGAAAAAAGGTCCACCCATTATCACACAGTTATAAGAGATTTTTGCTTAAATTAAAGGTATTGACCTGCGCTAGTGATACTGATATATTGTAGAGGTGGAGATTCATGCTTTTAAAGAAAACAGTCAGAATCAGCATATCAACATCAAGAGCAGCTTAGGTTTAACAAGTAGTGTACCCTTGGTACATGCCATGTCTCTTACACTCTGCTGCATGTGGCTCAGGAAAGTTTTTGGTTTTTCCTAAAATAGGCTGTTGTAGGAGAAATTACCAAATACAGCTTTTGAACATCAGCATCAGTGACTAAACTAAAGAACAAGAAAGCAAGAAAATGAGAGGAGGAAAGTTTCTTTCCCTCCAAGTGCAATTTTATTCAAATCAGTATCAACAGCAATAACAGGAGCTAGATGTTGCGGTGTGCCCTATAGTGGCAGAGCTGCTAAGTGCCATCAAATAGTATGATGTCACTGCTGAGGCCTCCGCCCCCGAGCTGACTGCGTTCTCCTCCCCCTAAGCTGTCCGTTATAGCTTTGTACCCTCCCCCTTGTCAGCTGAACCCCGAGTTCTAGAAGGCTCCCTGAAGTCTGTAACCCCATTGGTCCGTTGTACCCCTCTGCCCACTGGATGTTATTGTCCAATCGTGTTTTGCTCCTTCCTAATACCTCTTTCCCCATTGGTCGTTTGTAATCCATCCACACCCTATATAAGCAATAGCTAGCCAACGTTTTGGGTTCTTTCGTCACTGGTCCTCTTCGAGGCAGTAAACATTGGAACCCCGTATGAAAGAGCCTGTCTCGCCTCTTTGCCTTCTGCACCTACCCTGTGCTGCCCGTTACCGCTCTGCCGCCTGCGCCAGGCGCCCCGGAGCGCAGCCGCCTGTGAGGCCACTTCTGTGACTTTGCCGCGGTGGTCGCCTCCGACCAGCTGACCCTCTTAACGGGCCTTGAAACCTCGCCGTGTCAGCTATACACTAAAAGGAATAAGCAATAACTATTGATAGTATGAGTCAGAAAATGTAATTGCTGCTGTTGACTTTGGACATTGCTGTGGTGCCAAGCAGTCCCTTTCAAGTACAGGACACCCTTTAACTGAGCAAGTAAAAGCTCTCAGGATTCCAGAAGATTTAAATTTAAATATTCAGGACCTGATGCATAGTTCCCTGACGTCATTCATCATCAGTTTTCCCCACCTTTGTTTGAAAGCAATGCCTGGTATGCCAGCACATTTTGTGTCTTCCCATTTTTCCTTGAATTCACACAACTTTTACATTTTTTTCCTTTTCTCCTGTGCTGCTAGATTTTTAAGATGTGACAAAAAGCTCAGATGACTTGCACTGATTTGTTGCTGATGTATGGCACCTACATTTTTTGTGAAAATACCTTTAAAAACGGAAGTATTGTGCCATCTGAAGTGACTAAAATCACTCCTAGTTTCCTCTGAATTCTATAGTTTCAGTGTCTTTTTCTGATGTCTGTGATACTGATTTCTGAATTACTTCAGTGGCCAGCCTGAATTTTAGAAAGCAGTTTGATGAATTTTTGAAGCAGAACATCTGATAGCAAAAACACCCTTACCCGCCAATGTGATGTCTCTGGTTTACATAACTTTTTTTCACTGATTGTTAGTTTAATTTATATCTTGCAATCCCTCTCACCCACATTGCACTTGGCTGCTGCCCACCAGTGGTTCATTCTAGGGAATACATGACAAAGAGAGAGCAAAACATTATAGCCATTTTTATTGCATTAATAGAAATAATATATGCCAAGGCTAAGATATGGTTAGCTACTTCTTGTGTAAGAGAAAAAGAAGAAGGTGAATATGACACAATTATATACATCAGGGAGTTCTTAATACAATTTTCTATACTGGTTGTTAATTTTCTTCTAGTGGAGATAACTTAATTTACCACTATTAAGTATTTGCTCCTGAATGCAAAATGCTTACTTGCTACTTTTTCTTTCCCATACTTTTCGCCTAACAATGCTAGATGCATTTCAGTGGATTAGTGAGCTACTACCTTGCATGTCTACCCTACTTCCTGCTTAAATGTTGGAAGTCATTATACCTTTATATTTAGGCAAAAGTTTTAATACCGAGTAGACTAATAAACTTCTTAAACTTTACTAAGCAGCTGATTTAGTAGCTTTGTATATAATTGTTCTAGTCAACCACCAACAAAATAGTCTGGAAACCAAAACATTAAGTAATAAAAAAGCACATAAACATTTTAGTACACGAATTTATTAAGTCATATTGAAATAAAATCAATTTTTATGTACAGAGAGAAAGAAAAAAACTTCTATTCTTATATCTTTCATTATCTTGAGAGAAATACAGAAAAAACAAATACCTACTGCTTTAGGAGGGCCTGGCTCTTTACTGTATTGCAATATAATTAATGTTTTACATCATTCCTTCTACAGCAGTAGATTGGAGGCAGGCAGAAGGTATTTTATTTACATGAAATCAGAAGTATTTTGCAGTTTGCTGTGGCTTTCATATGTGTTATTCTTTTCAACTGCTCTTTTCATACTGAGACTTTTCTAGCATATGACGAACATATATCATGTCTGGTTTGTTCCTTCTGTGACATATGGTGTGTAATATTTTCTTTTGGCTGGATTTTTATTTGTTTCAATTTGCTTTGGAAAGATATCTGCACCTTGGTACTTGTCATTTCCAATATAATTTAAAGGAAATGCATCTTGCATCAGGGATGAATGATGGTGGTGCTTATGGTGGTTTGTATTTTTATGGATGACATTTGATTGGCTACAAAAATGTTATGTACTGGTACATAATGTTATTTTAAAAACTACCAGTAGAGCTATGGTAATATGAAATATATACAATTTACTCTTCCTCAATTCAGTCTGTAACTTTTCTGCATGGAAAAAGTTACAGACTGCATTGAGGAAAAGTTAAATTATATATATTCAGCCAAAGGAAAGTGTGTGAGATGAACTTTAAATGCACCTTCCAACCCAAACCATTCCATGATTCCATGATTCTCAAAGTGATTTTTCCCTGACTGCCAACATTATCTGTATTTCATTTATTTCATTCATGAACTGACTTTCTTCAAACACTAGGCAATCCTAGGCATTGAAGGGGAAGGCAAAGTTTGTATCATGAAAATACTGCCTCCTCTGAGACCTGGGTTGTCTGAACATTTCTCACTCCTGCAAGTAGATACCAAATAGATAGACATGGAGAAAAAATGTGGGATTGATAAATGAGGGACTGACACATGGAAGAGTGTTTTCCCATAACTATTTTGGGTATGTTGTGCCAGGGGAGGATGTGAATCCTTCTAATTCATTCAGCTTGCCTCCAGCACCTCTGCAAGGAAAGCCTCCACTATCTCCTGCAGGTGAAGCTGACCACCCCAGATGATGAGGGTGATATTCTTGCTCTTATGCACTGACAGGCAGCAAATATCTAACAAAACATTAAAGCTGCTTCTGCTCGGTGAGATGACCTAAGTCTGTGTAATCTTGAATATATGGTCTCTGCATCACTCGAGGGACCTTGCAGATGTTTAGTCCTAAATCCTCTATAAATTTAGTCAGGAATGGAAGGGTAGATGTTAAACAGTGGGTACATCTCCCATGTATTTCTTGCAACAAGTGTGAAGGAGAAACCTTTTGTTTTCTGAATTAAGTGCTGACTGTTATGGACACAAATGTCTATGCTTGTCCAGGACTATGTTTCATGAGCCAGAGAGGGCAAAAGTTGGATTAGCAGTCTAAATTCATTTACAGATGTCACTGGAGGTGAACTTAGAAATATTAGTACATTATTACTTGACTGGTACAGGTGAAAGAGATCTGCATTATCTGAGAAGACACCTTAAATGTGTGCAATATCTATGAAGAATATTGACTCAGGATGACTCTTCACAGCATCTGGTGCTGGATTCTCCAAGATCTGGTTAGGTCCCAGCACTGAGTGTGAATTAGCATAGCTCTGGCAGAGTAATGGGAGGCTTTTGCTTTTTTTATACAGCTTTAGATTAGGGTTGAATAATTCCTGAAATTTTCACTGCACCAAAATGAATTTTTTATTACTCATGTGGGAGTTTTCTCCTAATTTGGTTGATGATTTTTCCCCCCCCCACAATTGTAGGACTGTTTTCCATAATAACATTTTTAACTTGAGGTAATTAAATTGTGGTTCACTGTCTGCCCCTGACATGGCACAATGTCTAGTAAGTGTTAGTTTTGCTTGTTTGATTTACAGAATTTGCAGACATAATTTCTGATAGTGCCCTTTCCTGGATAATTTCGACATATAACATATACATCTCTCTCTGTATGCAAAAATAATATATACATACTTATATGGATGTCACCAAATGACTTTTTAATTTCATGTGTCATAATATATTTATTTCTTTTATCTATTTAATTTAAAATGCCCACATTATTAACAATATCTGTATTATTTCACTTACAATTTTCTTTATGGCATTTGAATACTTACTATAATTTGGTTGTTCCTTTGCCACTTCTACACATTTGTTTTCTTTTATATGTTTTTTCTTGCCATTTCTTTTTTCATTTTTCATTGTCCTTCTACAACATCAATTCTTTTGCAGGAACTTGCAGTCTCTTATGTGTTCACTTCAATATAGATATCCTGCTTCTGACATAATTCCAATAATTAATCTGTCAGGATTTTTTGTTTTACCTCTATATACAGTTCATGTATGCTACTAGTAAGACTAGATTTTTCTGTCCAAACAATTTGCAGCTCTCAAATTCATTTTTGCACTGATGTCCAATTTATATTTAATATGTTTAATTTCTGTTTAATTAGTATTCCAGTCAATGGACATGGTTTCTCTTGAACAGTTCCCATAAACAAGTCCTGTTCATTAATGTTGTTGCTTATATTTTTACAGTAGATGAAATACTCTCTTCCAAAATCTTCTTAATTCTGAGTAATCTAATGCCTGTGGGGGATGTTAGTGGTGTAATGTCCTTTCTTAAGAATAAATAGGTTTTATTTCTCAATAGATACAGTTTCCAAGTTTTGGATGCTTTTGAAAAAATTATTTATTGTGTCCATTAATGGTGGCCATTTCCAAAACTTGTGTTTGTGTGCTGTGAGTATTTTAGTGATCTTGTTGTTGTTCTGTTTGCTATTTGAAAATGCATTGAATTTGTCTCTGTATGCAGCTTGAAGGCCCACCCCATGTTTTCTTTACCTTCACCATCCTTTCACCAAAATTTGTCATCTGGTCTTTACACTTAGCTGGTTTATTCTGCTCTTCCAGTTCTTCCAACTGTAAATTGAATTCCTCTTGTGGTTAGCTTCTCATTTTTGACTCTCTGAAGTCTTCTAAGATCTGTTCTCAAATTAGGGATTTAATGGAAATAATCTCTTTACAGTTGCATACTTAATTCAGTAGACATGCATAGCCTTCAAAAGTTTATTTTCTTGTTACTGTTTCCTGTAAAACAACTATTGGTGAAATTTAATTATTCCTGACTTCAGTGGCATTGTCTGGTAAATATTCTTGTTTCATGTTACCTGAAATTAAAACTCAGCAGGATCAGATCATTTTGCAAATGTTCACACATATATTGTTTTTCTTTATTACTTCACTTGTTTCCTTGAAGAGATTACATTCTTGTATCCTTTGTTTACACATGTTTCTGGAGACATGGGCTTTCTCAACAGTCTTCAGATTCTCCATGTACTTCCCCCTTTTTTCCTGATTTCTCAATTTCAAGACATTTTCTCTGTAATGAGAAGTTCTAGTACCACATAATGTTTATGTGCTTATTGTTCAACTCTTTAAATATTTAACTCTTTAAATATTTTTGTACAATGAACCTGACTGTCTAGTGGATAACAGGAAAATTGCAAACATTTACATGATGAAAAGGCAAGACCTGTGTGGCTCATCTCACTGTATTCACAGAGGATATGAGACCAGTCACAGTACTTCGCTGGGACACCCTTTGCTGCCAGGTTCAATAGGTGCCTATTCTCTGTAGAAACACTCTATAGACCCTCCCATGCATTGTGTTGCAGGAATATCCAGCCTTGCCAGTAGATTCCAGGCTGTTGTGGCTCAAGAGTCTATCCATGAGTCACACTAGATCTGTTCCACAAGGCCACACTGTTGAGCCCCCGCTATGACTTTACACTCCACGCTGTGCTTCCAAACTCCTTTGAGATGCCTTCATGGAAGGAGGCATGGATGGCAGACTGTGCTTTTCCCTAGCATTCATACACAGGTATTTCAGAATCACCTGCCTCACATTGCCTTCTTCCTTGTTTCCTGACATTATTTCCAGTGTAGTTTTTCCCGAACTTCACTTGGTTTGAAGTGATGATCCATCCATACCCCACCTCTGTTCTCCTACTCCAAGTGGGTGGGAGAAGGATGACAGACAGTTGCCCTAGAAATTAAAATGCCCTGTGTGAGGATATGCAGGAGAAGGGCCTTGTCTCTGCCAGGTGCACAAAAAAAATTGTGTTACTTTTCATCTTGAGCCAGGATGAGGACAGTCCAAGACATTGGATTTCACAGGAGGTGGAGATTCTGTCAGAAAGCAATCTGCCTCATTACTGGTCTATTTCAGCAGTGCTAACCCAGTGTCTCTGGATCTGACGCCCACCTGAAAGGACTAGTGGTAATACTGGAGTTATGACCTGCACACCTAGGCAAGGGGCAGATGGCTGTTTCTAATTACCTCCTGCCATTTCAATGGGCAAAGCATTTCTTCACTGCTCCTCCTTTCCTGTCCATTCCTGCTCTTTGTCCTTTCTCCTCATCCTTTTCTCCTCATCCTTTTCTCGCTTTACTATTCTCTTGCTACCTGTGTGGACCTAACTTCCACACTGTGCTCACTGATTATATCTGTGTGCTGACTTTGTCCACTAGAATGTTTTGTTGAATTTCTTTTCTAGAATTTAATGCATTAAATTGGTTAACAAATAAATTCACTTGCATAAGTTATGATGCAGAAACTCCTATCTGGAAGCAAGGGTGAGGAGGAAGAACATGAATTACCCCCTTTAGCAGCAGTGAGTTGTTAAATCAATTTAAACAGGAACCTTGGAAACACTGGGTTTGAAGAAGCCTGTGTAGGACAATGATCACAACACTGTGTCATGGATGCAGTGTGGGATGATGAACAAATGGACAGTTTGCAAGGTCACCCTGCTCATGGCATCAACAGCGTTGCAGCTGAGGGCACAGAAAAGGAATGGCATACTGTTATTGACCACAGTCTGTGTCCTGCTGCCAGGGGACCTGCTCCCTTAATTTCAGAGAAAAAAACCACATGAGAGTCAAGGAGTTTGCGGCTGTTCCAAGGTGAATGATGCTGATTTAGTTCCTCTTTGCCAAAAGTCAGTGCCAGAGCTGTTTGTTGTAGTGACCAAGACACTAGGAGATAGCTGTGAAGGTGAAGTGTACATCTGGTCTCAGACGTGCATGAACCTCTGATTAGGCCTGTTTGTCACTGTATCCTTCATCAACAGGGTGTTTCTTCCTCTTTACTAAACTGCTGCATAAATGCCTAGAAATCAACATCCTGCAGTACAATGGAGAAACTTAAAACCACTTGTGAGAAGCAGTGGGGCTTCTCTTTTTGGGCTTCTGCAGTGGACTGGCTATTGAAAAAGCACACACTTGATAACAGTGTCAAGTATTTTGATTGTTTTGTGGATTTTCTCAGCTTTTTGGCCATGGAATTCCTTGAGTTAGACTGCTTCTTGATATAGGATGAAATAATTAGGTCTTCTTCAGAAGTGTGTTTAGAGCAGGTATTGCTCTTAGACATATCAGGAGTAACTATGGCAGAACGAGGTCAAGGGCAGCCTTTCAGCCACCCGCCAAATTTATGTAAGGCAACTCAGCAAACAAATTCTCAGAATCCAGAAGATAGTCCAGCCTCTCTCCTTGTACTAGATAAATTTTAATTATTTAAATGCAAAGTACCAGCAAAGAGATACAATAAATATTGTCAAAAAATGGTCATGATGAAAAATAATGCAGTTCCATGAACAACAGAGAGGGGGTTATCAGCTCTGTGAAATCTGAACACAATTGAATCTGATATCCCAACACATGGCATTCAATAACTGATAAAGAACATTGTGGTTTAAACCCTATTCAGACACCAAGCCCCATGCAGCTGCTTGCTCACTCCCCCACCAGCAGGATCAAGGAGAGAACTGGAAGGGCAGAAGCTAGAAAATTCATGGGTTGAGATAAAGACAGCTTAATAGGGAAAACAAAAGCTGTGCACACAACCAAACCAAAACAAGAAAATGATTCACCACTTCCCATGGGCAGGTAGGTGTTCAGCCATCTCCAGGAGAGCACAGCCCCATCACCTGTGATGGTGACTGGGGAAAACAAAAGCCCTCACTCCAAATGCCCCCACCTTCCTCATTTTCTCCTGCACTTTATATCCTGAGCATGATGCCATATGATCTGCAATATCCCTCTGGTCAGTTTGTCCCAGCTGTGTCTCCTTCCAGCCTCCCATGCACCCCCAAATTCCTTGCAAGTGAGGCAATACAAAAAGCAGAAAAGGCCTTGGGTCTGTGTAAGCCCTACTCAGCCATACCAAAAACATATCTATATTATCAACCCTGTGTTCACCACAAATCCAAAACTATTCTGCACACTAGACCCTGTGAAGAAAAATCAACTGCCCTAGCCAAAACCAGCCCAGCCTCTATCAGTATAAATGACTCAATATCCAGGCAAAGCTTAGCAGGTGGTGACTTGGAAACAACTTGGGTGAAACTTGAAGATCAGGGTTTGTCAGTGTTGGTCTTTACCTGTTTAACAGTTGCTCTTTGTATCTGGTCCTCTAAAGAAAGCTGGAGGGTGGGTTGAGGCTGGTTGACCCTCATCTCTACTGCTCGCTCATTGAGAAGTTACTACAGGCAGTATTCCTGGGTTTAGTGGTTTAGAACAGGGGTGGCCTGTCAGTGACCTGCAGGGTCTAAATCACCTGTCAGAGTTATACTGTGAGGCTCTGGCCTCATCCCTCCTGCTTTCTTCCCCGAAGGCTCTTCTATCAGGTGGCAGCAATATGGGCATGTATCCCCGTGGTCTTACAGCTCAGGGGAGAATAGCTGTACCTACACACCTAAGATCTTATTCCTACACACATTCTCTCATCTCAGGACATAGAGCTCAGTCAGTGCTGGACAGGTGATAGATGTTTGGCCACTCAGATGAAATGATAGCAGATCAAACTTTTTCGTAAGAGATATGGGCTTCTACTCCTGACTCACAGTCTCTTTTACCCATGATGTCGTTTGTTCTTTCCTCCTTTTTTTGTCTGATTTGCTTCAGGAGAAGCACCTTTTTTTCCTTTTCTCTCAAATAAATAGAATGGCACTAATGCTTTTTATTTTATTATTCAATATGTATGCCCTATATGGTTTAATTGCATTTTCTGTTTTATAAGAGTTAGTTTTGGAGGGTCTGAACTGTGAGAAAGGACTAATTAAAAATAAAATCTGATATTTTAAGTCAGCATTTTGAAACAATTTTAAAAGTCTCGAGCAAGAGCAATATAAAAAAAAATCAGTGTTAAAAGCAACCTTCATCACTTACAATGAGGCAAAAGGAAAAAATTTTTTTAGGTTCAAAGTTTTTCAAAGTTCAGTTTAAATTTGATCTCTTTAAGCCTTTACTTGATCAATTATACAGTCAGTCTATGAAAATAAGGACATTTTCCCTTTTTACATCTAACACTATATTACTGCATCTGATCAAAATCATGTATCTTAGAGCCTCCAAATAAAAATTAAGTGTAAGATATGAACAGCAGCTGTCAAACATATTTTAAAAAGTATGACCAGCCCTGTATTTCTTTAGAGTCCAGCAAGGTCACTATCTACCTTGGTTTCGTTGTCTTTCAGACTCAACTGCATGTATATATGCCCTTGCCATAAAGAATACCTTGCACTCTGTTTTGAATAACATTTCATGATAAGAAGGCAAATTTCAAAATTTTTACCACACCTGCTGATTTAAGGGATAGGTATGTTATTTACATCTCTGAGCAAATATCTGTTTCAAACTTTAAGATCAGTGGTTTTATATCTGCCAGTTATTATCACTCACCCAGCTGATGCAGTGCATGGCTTTGTTTCTACTGGAGAAATTACAGTGTTCTAAATGCATTCTTCTAAAAGATTTTAGTGTATAAAAAGCTTCCCTTAAGAGTTATTTTCTTTATTTTTACATGATGTTTTGGGAATTTTTTGAAAAATTACACTTAATCACATTGATATTGTGAAATTATACTTGGTATTTTTTAGTGCAGCCAATGGCTCTATGACAGGGTGTACTGTGCTCCCTCTCCAACATTGTCTTTTTAAATCAATGTATGTCTATTAGCAAAGGATCATTTTCTTCTGTTATAACTAACAATGGCATCAAATATCTGGCCTTGTATTTTGTGCATGATTTTAAAAATCTTTATCTTCCTTTGATTGCAACTCTTCTGTGTGAGTTCCCATAACTTAAATTTTCAACTTTTTCTTTTTTTTTTGCATTGAACAGTGCATTATTCAATAATTGCATGGAATTTGCATAACTTTCTGTTCCCTTAGCTGCATTATTTACCTTTACATTAGCCACATATGGAACATTAGTGTTTCATTTATCTCCTACTGCAAATAGTCTTGTGGAGAGACATAAATCATAGGATATCTGGTTATGGATAGACAAAATTTTAGTAACATCATCATAACCCAAGAGTAATGGGTTAATCTGACAGGGCAACTCTATGTTATGATACACCCATGTGTCTGGATATCCCTAAGTGGATTAACTGTTAAAAAATGCAGTTTGGCAGAAATTGAAATGTTCATGATTTACAGTCAAAATACTGAGTAGTTATGGTTAAGAAAACAAAACTGAAGGCAAAATATCTGAGATACTTATTTTTTACTCTTTTTAATGGAATGTGGGGGGTCTTTTCCACTTCAAGACAATACTTTAATTGGTTAAAGATTTTCAATGAAAGAGAAGGAACCTCTAAGAAGATTTAAAAATAAATTTTTGTGAGAGCTCAGCTGACTTTTAAACCTCCTCAAGTATAAATTTCATCCTGATGTGAAACTATTTCTTTTTCATTCTTTCCATTCTCCAACCAAAATATATGAAAACAAGCAATAAAATAAAAATCCACAATTCTTCAGTTGAGGTCCTCAGTTTCAGTTTTAATTTTTTAAAGGTTTAATTTCAATTATCCTTTCTGAGCACACTCTATGCAACAAGGAAGTCTTATGCACGAATATATTACCGTGTAATTCTTCATATTCACACAGCTGGTGCAGCAGTCAAATTAGAAGAGAACAACCAAGAGCTGAAAATCCTCTCTTATCTCCATTCCTATCACTTAGGCTGGTTTTGAAAATTTGATGCCAGTTGATTAAACAACCCAGATCTCTCCAGCCAGGTTTTTCTGTCTTGGATATACCGATTGTAATCTTTCTTGGTCACATCATCCTCTGCCTGATTCACAGGCTGAAAAGCTCTCTTGTGTTACACAGTTCTCTTGAGTCTCTGGATTTGAAACACTTAACATGATTACTACTGCCACTATTAGACAACATTGTTTGTGAACAAAATATTTGTCAGCCACTCCCTTATTTCTGAATTTCTTATCCCCAATGGAAAAGCAATTCCTGAGAGTTTCAAGGAGTTACTAAAATTCAGATCATGGGTAACACCATCCTCATATTCAGATATATTTCTACTTTTGTTTTGTGTTCCAAAGTAAAAAATAACAGCATTTACATAACATGCTTTTAAAGAGTGCAAACTACTTTTAAGTAGTTCAAGCAGTCCTTTCTAATCTATTGCACCCAGTTATTGAGAGAAATTTGATTCTTTCAGGGTGGAAAGAGCCTTTCTCCCCACACAGCAGGTTTTTTAGTGGTATATGCTTTCACATACAAGTGTAGTAAATTGTTCCTCCAACAACAGAGGCAGTGAAACCCCCTTTCACAGATTTGTGTCCCGTGTTGCCAATTGTGATTCCTTGAGATGTCTCAAATACCCTCCCACCAAACCTTACACTTAAACCCCAGGTGTCTCTCCCTGCTGAAAGCCATCAGTTGCAAACGGGCAGCATACACCTTGCTGGTGCCAAACTGCAGGTGCAGTGTTTGCCAGCCTGCTGCACCCAGGCTGCCAGGTGGCCAAAGAACAAGTAAGGTTGAGCTCAGGATTCAGCCTTTCCTTCAACAGGACCTTCCCTTGAATCTTTTCCCCATGACTAGTGACAGGTTTTCATGAAGCTTGTCCAAACACGGAATCTCTGAGATGCCTCTTTCTCAGTGAGTAAAACAAATAATGGAAGAAAGTCAGACAGCTTATAATAAACATAAGTTTTATCTTCGTAAGAAATCAGCATAAAAAATTATTTCTAGTCTTCACCCCCTTTTTTTCTATACATGAGTTATTTTCGGCTTCTGGATTTTCAGAGACCTGGTGTTTTTCTGCTGCTTATTAGCAGAACTACTCCAGAAAAAGCTTTGTCATGCTGCTGCTGATTTTCCTGCTTTATCTTCTTAGACCCTGACATGCCTTAGCAATGTTTCATTTAGGGTCAGAATGAAATACAAAATCCAAAAAGCAGTGTCATGAATACAAGTAGCCTATTGGAAAGTGTCCTGAATTTCGGGCCCCATTCATCCTACTTTATCTTGTAGTGCCTAGCAGTAGTGGAGCTCTGTCTGCATCTGCTTCCCCACAATGCCTGTATAAAAAATGCAGAAGCAACGTTCAGGCAACTGAGCCTTCACAATGGCACAGCATTTTTAGATCCCTAGTAGATATGGCTACACCAAAGGCCATGTCTGACCAAAGGACCCATGGCATTAGCCAAACTTTCCTTCAACTTGGTCCAAATAAGTTATACTAAAGTCAGGTGCTGTAGATCTACATCTTGTCTTTTTCACTATATCAGAAACAGAGCACAGATCCCTGCCAGTATCTTCTTGTGTGTACTTGATTTTATTTCCTTCCTAGCATGAAAGGTTTCTCAAAAGGTTGTAAATGTCTGCGCAATAGCTTTCTGCTTTGAATGCAGAATATAGAGCATGATGAGTGAGATGGATCAACATGTGGAGAGATTTGGACTCCTCTTTGGTATCTGTTTCCATCTGTCAGAACTGGAAAATAGAAAGTAATGTGAATCAGTTCACATTTAACTATAATCTCCACTGTAAGGACTGCCAGAGATGACTTTGGCACAGTCTGCCTGGGAAGGTATCCAAGACTTCTCGTTGTATATGTCTTGACTTAAGGAAGCCTCCAGGCACAAGAACCCCAAATGTTTTTGCTTAGAAATGAGTTCCAAAACATTTACCATTGATGTGATCCTGAATTTTGTAAATGTGTTCATTTTTTTCCCTTTTGAACAGGGTTTTTTAATGCTTAAGCTGTCTGATGATATCAAGGAAATTTTACTTGATGTGCATTGAAAAATGCTTAGAAATCCCGATCTCTCTTCCCCTCCTTCTCTAACTCTTGCACAAGACATTAATGAAAAGATCAGTTCTAAAGCAGAAGATAGATTAAAAGATAACTTAAAGTGACCCTCAACTCAAAAAAAACAACATCCCTTTTCCTCAGACTTATACTCCTAGCACTTCACTCTGTTGCTGCTTGAAGGAGAGAAAAAAAAAACCACAGCAAGAGAAAAAATAGATATCAATTAATTACAAGACACTCCTCTTATATTACAGTTCTGCCTCACCTCTCCCTTCTACAGCTAGTGAATGACTAATCAGGAGATGTTGCAGGTTTCTAGAATGATGAGGCCAAACAGTACTGAAAAGTTTGTTCCATTTCACCTCTTATTATTTAGTCTGAGTGATTTGGTAGGATTCATTTGGTTTTAACATAGACCTTGCAAATTAGTACATTGCTTCTATAATGCAAATATTTCCTTAGAGCAAGGCACTGTCACTTTACTATTAACAGAACAGATAGAAAGACATACAGATATGTTGAAATACATTTATGGAGGCTGAGGGAGGACTCTGCTGCTGTTATCTACCTACATAACCAGTGACTGCTGAAACTGAAGGATACCTTGTGAAATCTCTGTGTTCCAGAGGCAATGACAATGTACTTGTACATAAACACCAGTATTTTCCTTCTAGGTATCTATTCTCAGCAAGAATGAAATAAAAACATAAACTAAAACAAAACCACATAAACTTACCAAACCTCTGTGTTTTTCAAGTTTTAATTGTCTTTTTTGGTTTGTGAATAATGCATTGAATATTGTTTACATCGGTGTTAATGCTACCAAAAAGGCTATAACAGGTGTTTCAGCTTGTTAGAAGTTCTACTTACCATAGAAAATCTGGAAGAAAAGAATCGAGTTATAACTTCCGTTTTAAGAAAAGTTTAAGACATCCCATTTTTATAATTTAAAATGTTCAAAATTTTACATTGGAAAATATTTGCTTGTCTACAGTTTAGGCAAACTGAAACCTGATATTAACTTTGCAAATTGTCATCTAGATCTTTAGAGGTTCTAAATGAAGGTGGGTAATTTTCTTTGCTAAAGCTTCACTGATTTGCATAATTTGAGGGAACATCCTCTGATGTACAATGCCACGTGCTACAGAAGTGACAACAAACCACAAGGATATCATTCTAGCCCTATGACATTGCTGGGGTTTTTTCATGCCATTAATGCAGTGCTCTTTTAAAGCTGGATAACTTAGGTTGAAAATGTCCTCAGGCAACGTAAGGCTGCTGTAGCAAAACGTGTGTCATCCCACCTGATCGCCGCAGTACGACTAAGGAAAAGAGGACAAGTGAGCAAATTTCAAAGTTCTGTCTTCAAGAGGAGAGACCTTTGATAAAGGTCAAACAGTGCAGCCCCATTGCCTTAACTCTTACTCCAAATTAGTTCTGAGTCTAACTCACCTACAGACACATGCTTTCATTTATACCTTTCCAGCAATCACACTATCTGCCTAAACCCAGCTCAAGGCAACAGCTCATGATAAGGAGAATTTGCTTTAACGTGTTAATATATACAACAGGAGAGCTCTCTATCACAAAGAATTAATTTCTTTTTCTACATAGTGACTTTAAAATTTGTAAACGTTAATTTCCTTTTTATTTTTTAGTAAATATATCAGTAAAGGTCATCCACAGTTTTGAACCATTAACTCAAATTTTAATTTCACGGCATAGAGAAATGCTTGAGTTTTTCCAGCTTTTGAAAGCAAAACATTTTTTCATTTTCCATCTACTGTCCCTTATTTTTCCTTTCTGTAATTTTCCCCAACGCTTCTGAAAATAAAACTCAATATTAAACAAATGGTTACACTTATCAGTATGAAACTGTATTTCTCCTGCTTCCCTATTAACACAGACAATATTAATTTAAGGATAATATTACAAAATCTTAACTCTACCTGCAGTTAGGATGCCTGCCTTGGCTGAATTCTCACTGTTTTGCCACCAACCCCTCTGAACATTGTTTTCCTGAACATAACTCAAAAAAAAAAAAAAAAGCTCAAGTTTGGAAAAGCAGTTTCCTACAAAACACAAAAAAGTAATTTTCCTACTGAAGTAAGTGCACTGATACATCATTGAAACAGATATTTTTAAACAGTTGCATGGGATAAAATGGGGGTTTAGTGTGAATTGCTTTTACAGTAGTTAGAGCATAACCTTAGCTAAAATGTTTATCAAACCAATGAAATTCTTAGAATTACTTTTCTTTCCCCCTTAGGAATAATGCAAAACCAATACATGAGATTACTGCATGATTAGCAGTCTTACATTATGTATTCAAAGAGAAAGATTTTCACACAAGTTTCCCTGAATGTGTTGATGAAAGTGGGCTGTAGAGATAGAACATGTTCAGGAATATTTAATGAAGTATGGTTCAAATACTGGTGTCATCTAAAATTAGGAAGACAGAAGTGATCTAATGTAACTTCCTCTTACACTCACTTCAGCTATACTCCAACTGAAACAGATGTCTCTTCTTTGTAGGAGAGTAAGAAGGTTAGGGCTTACTCTTGGCATGATTTAAACTAAAAATATTGTCCTTTGTCAGTGGAAAAAGAGGCTGGATTAACCCAAGGTATCTAAGATGAAGTCTCATACAATAAAAATAAAAGTTAAAATAAAACAATTTTTACCTGACTTCTGTTTGTTCAAGATCTATTTCAACATAAAGGGACATAAAGTGTGTATGTGTGTATGAGAGTATATGTATGTAAAATACTTAACATTCTGATTTTTTTTAAAACATAGAATGCTTATATATACTTCATTCATTATTTTGCACATCCCAAAGCCACTAAAACAAATGTGACCCTCGGCTGAAAGCAACAAAATTGCATGTCCATCTATAAAACACTGTTTTGCTCGGGGCAATACATCTTGAGCAAGTGTATAGCAAATCTCAATGCATTTTAATATTAAAAATTTAAGCTTGGAGAATGGTCTTATCCGGTTCCCAGGCCCTCTTTGCAGCCCTTTGGGGAACATCTTTGCTAATGTATTGAAAATAAGTAATCAGGAGGGAAGTATGTATATATATAATAATATACATTACTAAATGGATAAAATATCTCCAAATACAGCTACGTCGTATTTGATACATATGCCTGACAGCAAAGCAGCCTGTCACTGAAATGGAATAATGTATATTTAATCCTGTCAGAGTTAGCCAAATCCTGCCTGACCAGTGCGTCTTTCACTAAACTGCAAAATTCATAAGGAGAGGTGACTCCAGGGTCAATGTTTCTTTCTTCTGGCTCTTCTCCAGACCTAGGATACGAGGTAGTGAGTCACCCTCTTCTCCCTCTACATCTTAATTTTTGTTAAAATCAGCTACAAGTGGTGCTATGTAGCTCAGCCAGTGACTGACGTTCCGTGTCTGAAGGCATGATGTTTGTTTGTTGTCTTTCCCCCCAACACACAGGTTGTGAATTGGAGATATGCTGTAGACACAACTTGTTGCAGCAGTGGGAGTGTGCAAGAGCAGTAGTTGTATCCAGAACTTTAATCCCTAATTTCTAGAGGTCCCTAAGAACATTATTATGCACTAGAAATTTCCAAGTCTCAGCCACTCGGAGCTATCAATCTTTTTTTGACCTCCCTCTGTTCGTGCTCCAAGCAAACGACAACTTGGTTTTGTTCCCAAGCCTTGCCAAAGCTGTATAAATATGTTAATGTCATGCTGACCTAACTGCATCTCCATGCCTTCTGGCCAGTTAGGAGACCAGTTCATTTGCCAGGAAAGAAACTGTGTACACACAGCTTTGTGCAGCATCTGGAGTTACTGTTATGTATAATTGGTGAATGACCAGAACTCTTCTGTCCCACTCTCTTTTCAGATTTTCCCTCTATTCCAGGTGACAGCTTGAGCTGTTAGGTACTGCCTTTGCAAGGAGCTGTTCAGCTACTCTGTATACTCAGCTCCCTTATTTGGCCCAGATAGCATTACTTTATGCATAAAATCCTATTAAAACCACTTATGAACCTATCACTTCTTAAGATTCTTCCCTTAAATAGCTCACACTTTTTTTGTTGTTTTTAATAAAATAGCTCTTCCATTTGATTAACTAATACAAGAAGCCCCACAGTTCTGCAGCTTTCACATCCTATCTTGAAACCCATAAATTCCTGCATGGCACTACATTTCGACATTGTTATTTTTCTAGATCCCTTCCTCCCTCCCACCATCATGTCCACACATTTTGTGTCACTCATTTTCCTTGTGTAATTCATGGAATGGCCCTGGATGGATGTCACCTCCTTCTCTATTTTGTTCTTTTCATTCACTTATAATGAACAAATAGTCCTGTCATCGTATTGAAGTTCAGCACACGGGGTCTTCGAGACTTGTCCTGCCCATACCACGTTGCCCTCCTTCCTAATATTGACTTGTACTATGTGTATGTTAAGAATTGATGTACCTGCTTTTCACTTTTTCTCTAAAGGGAAAAGAGAAAGATTAATTTTTCTTCCCCTCCCCCCTTAGTTTTCTTAATGAAAAAGGAGAAACCAACAGTTAAATACGGCATTACACATATTCTGGACCAAACCCTGTTCACTTTATTCTCGTTTGTATCTTCATTCACTTCTGACAGGTCCTTTCATGTTATTTGATGAGCAGTGTTTGAACTTTGCCAGTCACTACCTGGATTATTAGGTTAAGAATAGAAACAAATAATTACATTGCCATAAAGGTGTCTCTGCAGGGTTTCTTTAAGAAGCAGATTTCCTGATTAAAGCAACTCCTGGCTTCTTTTATTTTTGAAAGGCTTTAAGCAATCTGAAATGTTGCTTTGATTCAGTCATGATAAACAAGTACATGCAGAAACGCTGCAGTACAGAGCTGCTTTTTATACTGTGGCTTTTTACAAAGGTTTAAATTACTAAGCCTAAATGAGCTTCTTAGAAAAGGAAGAATGCCTCTTGCTTGTCACAGCAACTGTCTTTTCTGCCTGCAATAGGCAGGACATTGACCTCTACCTGAATAGCCTGAGGTAAGAGGAGTAGCCACTGGAAATTATTTATAACCTGACCAGCTCATTTAGTTTCATCCTCTGAGGCCCTCTGAGTTGAACTGACACAGCAATAATGGCCAGCGAACTTTTGATCCAATTAATTGTTAATGAGAGGTTTGATTAGCAGATAAAGGGCCTATTAGGTTAGCTGATTGTCTTTCTTTTGCAATACCAGAGGTCAACATTTTTTTTTTTTTTCTGAAAGAAAAGTACACTGTGTACTCTGTGGTTAAATTAATCACATGCTCACAGGTGTTGAGTAAAGTTGATTCAGGAAAACAGTCAGCTTAGACATCTGTCTGTAACCCTGAGAATGCCATAGATATTCGTCATTTTGTTTATGATTGTTTTTTCTTTGTTTTGCTGTTAATTCAACTGCCCCTACCTTTCTGTGCCTGCAAAATATTGCGGTAACCCAACCTTCTCCTTGTCCTGCTTTCTTCCAGACTCACCTTACAGTTGTCTTTTATTTTAATTATGCTGCCAGATTCTCAGTCAGTTTCAAATTAATTCTTCATATGTATTTAAAATCTCCCCATGTATATATGCAAAAATTATTACAGTGATGTTCTAGTCCTGAAAATTTCCCTCTGAGTTATGACATGCTTCTGTAAAATTACAATGACTAAAGAGAAACACAAGATTAAGGATAAAACTGAACTACAAATGACACCTATGTAAATTAACAGTATTTTGATCTCAGTGCAGCCATGCTGGATTTATACAAGTCTGTAAATCTGTCATTAACAAATTGATCCCTGTAGAGTAGTTTTTGTTATATGAACGTTTAATCTTCTTTCATATTACCAATAGTGCTTGGAAACAGAATGTTGCTCACTGTCTCTTCCTTCCAGCCTTCATAATGTAGAGAAAGCCCTAATTAGAAGAACACTTAAGTTTGTTGTCAGGCTTTCAGATACTAAAAATCTGGAGATGTGGTTGTCTCTTTTGCAGGGTGTGATTGTAGTCTTTAATTACATGATCACATTGTGTTTTTCTGTGATTTGACTGATGGGGTGGACGGATGGATGGATGGATGTTACCAAAAGCCACAAATGCTGAGTGTTTCTTTTCACCCTTGTTACTCAATGAAGGTTCATGACGTTTTCTGAGTGTTATCCAAACCTTGCCCACATGAGAGAAAACATAATTTTGTGATGATGTGTCCTGGTCATCATTTTAGTACAAAACTACACAGCAAACAATATCAAAAGAAAGAAGCAATGCAGAGTAGTGCAGCTATTTCTGTTGTGGTGGTTTGCTTTTTTTTGTTTTAATTTTGTTTGTTGAGTGGTTTCTGATTGGTTTTTTTCCTTTTACAGGAAAATCTGATATGTAGAAACATTAATTTTATAGGTGTAGGCTGACTCTTCTCAGAGACATGTTGCAATACCAACCAAACATTGATGTAGCATGATGTAGCATGAATTGGAGCTTTGCCCTGGACTCTGCAGACTGAGGTTTGTACCTCTCCCCCACTTAGTGGAACTTCTGAGTGGATGTTCTGACTGGTCAGCAAAAGGCAACAGCAGGGAGCTGTGAAAAAGATAAACCCCTCTGATACTGATGGCAGCTTCAGCAGCTTGGTAGTCCACCAGAGCTATCCTCACGCTCTGATTTTTGCTTGTCTGTTTGCAAGCATATGGCCTGGTTTCTCTGTATGGGCTCTCTGTTCTCTAGCTGCCTACTAACAGAGCACAGCTCTTACCAGTGTAAATGTGAGCACCCAGCAAATTTGCAAATCAGAGACCCATAAAATGAACAGCACGTAATGAGTAACCACCTGCAAAAAGTTTGGTTGAAATGACTAGACCAGCCTCATTAACAACCAGTATGACAAGAGGCAAGGTTTAATCCAGTTCTCTAAGGCTGCTTTAACCACAAAACTTCCTGTAATCTTCTCTGATCCAGTAATTGCTCTGTATAACAAAAAGCAGGGGTTAGGTAAGGTTCCTCGCGCATGAAGACCTTGACTTTGCGTAGGTTCTTCTTTTGCCTGGCTTTTCTAGGTTCACATGTTTCAGTCATAATTCCTAGATCTCTGCAATGAATTAAGACTTAGATCTTACATCTGTCATTAGCTGAACTTAAACCTTTTAGACCACTGCACAAGCCTCTATCATATCTGACTACAATCAGCAGTAGAGAGGTTTTGTCCTTTGCATAGAGACGTTCTCAGAGGTAAATGAGGCCTACAGTTTGCCAAGGGCTTTCACAGAACTACTTTTGACCTCTAAGATGTACCTGAGGGCCTGGGAGACATGATTCTTTCCCAGCATCTGATGGGAATCCTTCTACTTCCCTGACCTAACCAGCCAGAGGTCTTCTGTCTCCAAATTTGTCAGACTTTAGCAAGACTTATCCTTTACTTCAGTGTCCTTCACTGCTGTCCTAATCCTGCTTTTAGTACCTAACTTCCCTTCATCCACAGTGTTTCTGTTTGATCAGTGTCTGTCTCTATTTCTGATCACTCTGATTGCTCTTTGTAGCTATAAATAGAAAATATTCTTTACCTGAAATTATATATGAAGCTTTAGAAGAACCTCACAGGCATGTGTGCAGCTGTAGACATGCACCCAATGGTTCAGAATTCTTACAGCCATAAGTAAATGAAAACAGCCTTTAATAATGAAAAGTAGGACAGTTATCAGCTTGATGTACAATAGTCACATATTTTCTCAGGGACATAAAATTCCGATTTTATGCATTCTGCATAATATCTCCCTTTACACACGCCTCCAGTGAGTAAAAAAGGCATGCCAATGGCTACAACCAACATAGTGGCCTTGCAGTTTGGATGGTAATTAAAAAGAAATTTGCAGAAACTAATTTTGTTTCCAGTGAAACTAATGGCAAAAGCACCAAAAGATTTGACTGGGTAGGAAAATGCTCTGTAAAAATTATTTACCACATATAAAGATAGATAATGAAGGCATATGTATTAAAAAGTATAATTTGATCATGGAAAACCATTAGAAGTTGTGCAATAACACAGGTACAGATAATTGAAAATACCTAATTGAGTCTGAAAGATGCATTCCAAGATGAGCTGTCAATTGAAATGGAGCATCCAAGAAACTGAGAAAGGAAGTCTGTTTAAAACAGCAAGCTCTAAATAATTGTAAATTCTTATTGCGTGAGATGTGACACGACCATCAGAGCTAATGAGGAGATCACTGGGATAAAAGGAAGTAAAGTATGCAAAACAGATGCATTGTTGTGCTGTGTTTGGACCACCTTCATCTCAAACCATATCAGAGCTGCTTCAAGGAATGTTTGGTAAGTGGTTTTGGATGGCTAAAACCAGAATCCTGGAGGGCTTTGGAATCTGAAACCCTTATGAAGTCACATTACTGACACAGCATTTGCTGACAGCCTTCTGACGAAATCTCTGTCACAGGCTTCCCACATTAATCTCCATGCTTCAGACCTCATTTACTTCACTTCAGATTGAGTCTTTTTTGGGCACAATCCTCCTCCTGTCACTTTTTTTTTTTGCCCACTGTTTTTCAAGGTACTAAATAAAAATCTGGTATTATAGAAAGCTAGTATGTAACAAGAATGAAAATAATTTAGAAAAGAGAAGGGAATCACTATTACAAAGTTATTTGGTTAACAGGGTAAGCAAAAACTGAATGGCATAAAAATGTGTGTCTGCACTAATAAAAGAAGCATAGTTAGCTTTCTAGCTTTTGATTGACATAATTCCTGTTATCTGCTTGTGGCTTTATATTGCACAGATACAAATCATTAGCACTTTTTTTTTTCCCAGAGAATAGTTTTATTCTTCTTCAAATCAAAGTGAGCAGTGTTTTTAACTTTCTGTCTCAGGTTTTGTGAAAATGTTGACTATAAGCAAAGGGATCATTAAATTCCATATTCACTTCAGAGGTCAGTGTAGCAGCTTCCTTGCAGGTGGTATCATTAAAATTTTTTAAACATTAAAACCTAGAAAAAATAACACAGAAATGTGATATATTCTGTTTAAATTACTGTTTTGTTATTAAAATTTGTTTCAGATTTCCCTAGTCATCCTATAAAGTGATATAATCTCATAATTAAAATGCCTAATTTATTTCCTTGTGTTCCCAATGTTGTTGTAATTGACCAGTGCTACTCTAGATGCCAAAGCTCTAACAGACTCCAAAGGAAAAAAATACTTTGCCTGATTTTATTTTCAATTATCATTATGCTAATAGAAAAAAACATTTAACCTAAGATCAGAGAATAAACCCACTACAAAACAAATTCAGTGGGAAAATGCAAGGGTGATTTATAGAAATCAGTGTTTGGAATATGGACATTTAGGAAAAAAAAAAAAGAGACAGTTTCATTTATATAGAGACTACAACCTGATAATGAGTGATTTATGTTTGGACCAGTTCCAGTAAGTTCTCAATCCACTGGAGAGTTTCCAACCTACTGAGAGGATGAAATGAGAGGGTTTATGAAGGGAAATGAAAGATTTACTGTATTTATGAGAAGAAAAGGGAATGGAAGGACCAGTACACATTTCACATAGGCATTGTAGTGTACAGGGTGTACACACAATACAATGTTTTTCCTGAGTCTTTCCAAAGCCACAGATGAGCAGATTCATAGACAATTGGAGACTTGATTACAGAGATTACAGTGTGAAAATGATATGTTTTGGCTGTTATCACGTATGGCTAAACATGAGCTATAAGAAAATAGACTCCAGGCTGATACATAGTGGTGTATTTAGAATCTCAGTAACCTCTTGATGCCTTGAGAGTAGGTAATTCTTTGGACTCTATATGGATGAAATATATTCCCTCCTGATCTAACATAATAAAGTACTCTCAACTCTTTAATCTCCGAGATTTTTAGAAAGTTGTGAATTATATGGAGAAGAGGTTATTTACAAAGACTAATTCCCGTAGTCCCTCGGTGTAAGCAAAGAAGCATCCCCAAAGAACCATCAGTGTTAGGTCCTAAGTTTAGGTGTGCAAAACCACTTCCTTGAAAAACATCTGTATCTACACAGACTGGAAAGTTTCTTTATGAGGAGAGACCCCACAAGACTAATGTGCATCCTTGTGGATGACCCCCAAACACTGCACAAAAATGTAGTCTAACAGATGAAACAATTATTCCCAATGCTTTCAAGTTTTATTCTTCATATTCATGAAAAAAAAACATTTTAGGTATTAAAACTTCATGTTGATGATCCAGCCCTTTGATTCTTGCAAAATTTTGTTCTGTGGACATGCTGACAAACCCAAAAAATGCAACACACCTGACAAATGAATAAACATATTTTCATCTTTTAATTTTATCTTTTGTTGCTACAACATCAAATTTTGCATCCTAAAAAATACTACTCCTCTCCAATTTATTGAATATGCACTTGATATTTCTCTCCTGATGTGAGAAGAGATCCATATTCATATTTATTTTGCTCTAAATTAGCTACTCGCTTATTGACCCTAAATAGTTATCATCTCAGCTGGAAATATATTAGAGTTCTAGTTGCCAAACAAATATTCAGCAAAAGATGAATAAAAGCATATGGGGAGGAAAAACCCACAAAGTTTTCACTGCCAATATAATGGAAGGCATTCTGGCGGACAGCCATCTGCACCCGCTGAACAGAGGGATCCTGGGATGACATTGATCGATTTAACAGTAGGAAGGTATTAATGATATTCAGCACTGATGGCTGAGCCACTTCACACTCATTTGCATTTCCATTCATCATCTCAGCATTTATCATTATGAGGCGAATGCCAGAACTAATTAAAGTCTGGGCTAACAGGGTGACATGGGAGTCCAGCCGCTACTTATACTGAGGAAATATGGGAAACTTTCCAGCAGGAAGTAGACCAACCTTACACCAAACCCAATTAACTTAATTCCTAACTAAACCATTTGAGGGTCCTTCATTTGAATAAACTAAAAAGCTGGGATTGAAGTTACACCATGTGTTTTTCTCCTTGTGCTCTAGTAGTTTCATGACTCAATAACATTGTCTGATGTAGACATTTGGGAGATTTCCTTAATGTGACTCCACTCCTCCTCAGTGATCCCCTCCCAATTTTGTCATAGGAAGCAGAGATAATATTACAGATTCTGCAATAAAAAATTGTTTTAAACCTAAATTCTAACATAATTTGATCCTGAAGACCCTTAAAAAATATTGTGAATATCCCAGTAAAAAAGAAAGACACTCAAAAGCTGGAATACACAGAAATCTATTTTTTATGTAATAAGACTAGTAAATTACCTCTTCAAAGAGAAATGAAAATTATTTTTATTTGCTTTCTAGCACAAAAATATGAACTATTTCTTCTCTGCAAACAAAGACTTGCTTGGCATATGACAGCTAGACAAGCTGTCTTATCAGCTTCTTTGAGGCAATGTGTGAGCAAAGTGACCAGGATATGTCTTAAAAAGTTTTGGTTTCAAGGATCTGCTTGCTGAGAGCTGGGAATAGTCATAAGGATATATTTTATCAAATTCCCCTTAGGTCAGATCTCTAGGACCTTTATGTTCCTTTGAAATTTCCAAACAGAAAGAAAACATGTGATTGGAGAAAGATGTAGTAGCACAGAAAACTATAGAAAATCTTTGCAAGTAAATTATTACTTTTACATTTTAAATTTTTTTTCCGAATATAGGTAGAAAAGTAATCTTTTCAAACATAGATTTTAGTAAATATTATCTTTACTAATGGTTCTATATGCTGTTTTATATTTCACAGCAATATTTTGTTTTTCTTTCTACATGCATAAAGAGACATTTGATCTAGGGTCTGGGTGACATGGCATCATTTCATTGCCCAAAGAATTTCTCTAATAGTAAAATAAATACATACCACCAGGTCAAATATCTACTTCCCATGTCCACAACAAAAACTCCTCAGTTTTCTGTCTACAACACACTTAGAATAAAACATGGCTTTTATTCTCTTTTGGAAAAACATTAATGGTTTAAGAAGAGGTGCAACATCTTTATCTGTCTAGTGACATCCCTCCATGCATATCCACATACACAAGGAAAGGCCATGCTTCTGTGAGAAAGGCTAGGTCTCTCCAATGATGCTTCAAAACAGTCGAGAGATTCATAGATTAAAAACAAATTTTCATAAACCCTTTTGAAATTTAATGAGGAAAATGGTGAGCCTACAGTCTTGGTGAATCTTGGTGAATCTCCTTCTAAGAGCAAACAGCCTTTGGTCATACCAAGTTTTTAGTGATTTCATTGCATAGGTTCATCTGGAATGCATAAAAGTCAGACAGGCATGGATGAACTGCTCACGCTCTTTTTACCTGGCACTGATGAAAAATAAAGGCATTTTATGAAAGCAGAATGAAGATATGCAGGAGCTAATTTTCATTTTCTTTTCAGGCTGGCCAATTTTAATTTAGTCCTCCTTTGTGGTAACAACTTTGTCCTCTTCCTGACATATATTTCTGAACCATTCACATGGCCAGACAGTGTGTAGCCTGTAAAAAAGATCAATGAACAACGAAGAGTTAGATTATATTGACTTAATGTTGATTAGTTTACACTGAGTTGTCTGCTGCAAAAGATGTCAGAGCTTTTGTAGTTCATTAGCTCCCATCAATTGAACACTGGCTTAAATTAGTACATGAGGCTCTTCTTTTCTGTAATGTAATTTCTACTTGCATTTCATGCTTAGTTTTCCTGTCTCTGCTTTCATGTGATGGCTGTTACATTTTTCTCCGCGAGAGAAAAGGAATAGAAAGAGCCTGAAAAAATCAGAACAATTGCCAGGTGAGTTCCTGCTCATTTCACCTAGGAAAGTTATCCCACTTGGTATGATCAGTAAGATCTCTGACACCAGTTATATCAGAAGTGTTATTCACCTGCAACATCTTGTAATTGTGCTGGAAAATGACACCTTATAATTTTAAAAAGTATGACTTTACTAAATTATATCCTTACTGCCACAAATTAAGCTGCTGTTTCTGGAATTTATGATCACAGATCTGAACAAATTTGGATTCCATAAAAATATTTGCTGTTATCAAAAAAGTGTCAGAAATTTGGTTCTGAAACACCTCCAATAGATAGTGCTAATACCATATTTTTATCTTTGAGGAGAGAGAAAGAGCACAGATTTAGAATCATGGAATGGCTGGAGTGGGAAAGGATCTCTGGAGGCCATCTGATCCAACCTCCTTGCTCAAGCAGGCCCACCTACAGCCAGCTGCCCAGGACCATGTCCAGGAAGATTTTGAGTACCTCTAAGGATGGAGACTCAGACTCCACAGCCTCTATGGGTAACCTGCGCCGGTGCTCAGTCACCCTCAGTGTAAAAAACTTTTTCCTCATGTTGACGAATAAACACAACAGAACAAGAACAGGTTTTTATACTTATTTTTGTCAAACAGCAGGATGTTTTCTACATACTGGCCAAAATTCCAGCTGTGCTTTGTGGCAGACTCCTTCCACCACCATTACCACAGACTCTGAAATATGTTAAAAAAGGATGAAGGTTGCTGCCAGAAATACAAAAAGTATATTGCGCAAAACTGTTTTTGGCATGATAGATCCAAATTGGCAAAGGAATGACTGCTAAAAAGAGGGCCTGTAGGAAGTAAAATAAGGCAAATATTAAAGTTTGCAACTGAAAGTAGAACTATTTATAAAAGATTTCAAATTTTTTATATTTGAGCTTTGATTCATAACTTCAGTGTCATTAATTATCAGTTTGGAGAAAATAATATTAGTCTGCTTGGAACATCTTTGCCAGAATGTTGTTGATATCTTTTGATTTGAGGTTCTGTGGAACATTTTGATTTCAACATAATTTAGTTTCACTATTAAAACAAACACCAATATTTTATTTCTTCTAAAATATCCAAATCTTAACTTAAAATGATAAAAATAAGACTCCTTAAGTTACTAGAACTCTGGTGATTTTGAGAATAATTCTTGAAAACAGCATTATTTCAAAATATCCACTATCTAAAGTAATTTTTGACCTTCAGGAAGTCTTAATGTTGCTAAGAAAAGAGACACTAGAATTGTAGTTCCATTTATGGACTCTATGCAAAACATATCACCATGAGGTCTCTCTTTGGAAAGGTTTTTGGAGTTTTTTGGCCAAAATTCTAACAAGAAAACCACGCAAAAATGAATTACGATTACAAAATAAACCTTCTCATGTAGAAAAGGAAAAATTCATAAAAATCTGGAGTGATCGTAATGATATCTCTTAAACCTTCTTTTCCACTCCAATGATCTGAACTAGCCAAGAAACTTTCCAAGTTATTGATGTAGGAAAAGTCTTACTCTCTGCACATGCATCACCTCATTATCATTCTTCTTGTTCTCTTCCACTCTGCCCTTCTGGCTGGTAAGATCATGTGCCCGTACATGACAAAATTGCATGTGCATATAATGTAGGGTAGAAATTATTTCTTATTATTACCCAGACAGGCAAAAAGACACCAGACACAAAAACTTATGGTCATCTAGAAGCCACGCTGATTTTAACTTCTTTGCTCAGTGACATGAATCAAGTAAGACAATGTGACATGAATTCTGGTCATCCTGAGAATGATACATAATAGTTGTAGATAAAACTGATTCTTATTCTGCTCCTGTCTGTACATGAAAAATCAGTGAAGAACTATAATTTGCACATTTAAATCAAATTTCAAAAGAAAAGGAAAAAAACAAAAACAGGGTATCAGGGATATTAGATTCAATAGCTGATTACAACTTTTGAAATTAGGATTAAACTCTGAAGAAAGTAGAGTTTTAATTTTCTTTTAACAGAAAAGACTGCTGTTAATTCTGTTTTAATACGAGCTTTACTAGGCAGTAAAGGTGCAATTTTTTGGTAATTCGTGTTTCTTGTAAAACACCTTGCAAGGTACCAGCTTGAAATGTCCTGTAAGCATCTGATACAACCAGAATAAAACTGGTGGTCAGTCTGATATTAACTATACTTGTGGCTGTTATATCAGTTAAGCTCAAGATAAGCATACATAAGTGTCTTGTCTTGCAGAAAAAATAATGACTATGTTAGTAAATTTATTATGAGTTTTTTAAACAAGTATTTAAATGCCCAAGTCCCGGGTTGCTTTTTTAAAACTTATTTAATTGTTACATGGAGCTAAAAGAAATACACATATAGATAAATACATTATTATATAAAATGCAATAAAACTCAAAAAAATCATATGACATATCATACTGGTTTCATTCATTTTTAAAATTTAAATTCTTAACGAGCTAAATATAACAAAATAAAGAAGTTTATTGTATTAAAGGAGGCTTTTATACAACAAAATCTAAATAAGCCTTTTTATATCTCTTCTAAAATTAAGCTCACAGGACAAAGGACTGAGAAAGTTTGAGGCTTTTTTAGGGTAGTCATGAAAATAATCAAATACACTATCACGCCTGAGCTTCTCTTCTTTAAACCACAGAGATTATTCATGAAGTGAATTTTTGTATGTGTTTTCAGGATCTGGCCATTTAAAGGGTTTCCATGGAGAAGTAATCAGAATTGTTCTGTATGATGATATTTATTATTCATGGTCCTACTCTAGCAGCAAAATAGCTAATAAAACAACCTTAGAGAAAGAAATACTGCAGCAGACATTCTGTGACTGTCTTGTAATGGATAAGGACTTCAGATTCACTTTTGAAAGACTCTATTCCTCACGTGTTCATGGTTATGCATTTACAGGAACACACAATAAAGATTATTTTTTATCTCATTTTCATGATCTTTTATAGCAAATAAACACCGTAACATAAATATGAAGTATTTCCCTTCTGGGAAAGGGAAATACAGTCCAGTCCCAGTAAAAATAAGCATAGCAATCATTATCATTGTAAAACCAAACTAGCCAGATTGGGTGATAAGTGACACATTTTCTCAAGGTATGAAGCTGAAAATACTCCTGGAAGATACCGCATTCAAGTTCTTGTGCAGTCACTAACTGTAAAAAGATGAGGAAACAACAGAAAAAAAAGTATAAAGTCTGTCCCCAAGAAAAAGAAAAAAAGAAAAAGAAAAAGAAAAAGAAAAAGAAAAAGAAAAAGAAAAAGAAAAAGAAAAAGAAAAAGAAAAAGAAAAAGAAAAAGAAAAAGAAAAAGAAAAAGAAAAAGAAAAAGAAAGAGAAAGAGAAAGAGAAAGAGAAAGAGAAAAAGAAAAAGAAAAAGAAAAAGAAAAAGAAAAAGAAAAAGAAAAAGAAAAAGAAAAAGAAAAAGAAAAAGAGAAAACAAGAAAAAGAGAAAACAAGAAAAAGAGAGAAAGAGAGAAAGAAAAGGAGGGAGAGAGAAAGAAAGAAAGAAAGAACAGAAACAACTTCCAACAACGTGTTTTCCCTGGCTCCTTTTTTACGATGAGGGAATAGTTTTGTGAACACTGTCAGCCTTATGCCATATGTTCCAGGAAACTAGGGACCCTGAAGAAGAAGAGGCTTTTGAATTATTGATCAATGATTAGCAAATGCAATCGAAATTGTAGACTTGACGTTGTGCAGGGATTCATAATTTATGAGTGGACAAAATAGTAGGTAGCAGAGGTAGTGGTAGGTGATTTCAGCCCCCATATTGATTACTTAAAACAACAGGAGGTAAGTGTAGTGTGACAGACAGAACAAAAACTGACAGCTCACTGCCTGTCCATCACTACAGACTGAGCACTGAGGGAATAAAGCTTACTGTAGAAGCAAATACATTTCTATTGTGTGTCTTTGATCATTATGCTGTTCCACTAGACCAAAGGACATATTTGTTTATAATTTATGTATTCCCTTACTATAAAAGATTGATAGCACCCTATTAGATACCACAGTATCTAAATATCTAGATAGTTTGTACCTGTAACAGCTTGAGATGCAATATTGTGGAACATTTGCACAGTCTATCAGCAAAGGTAAAAACCTGGGAATGGAAAGGAGAGAAGGTGTGTCTGGCACCAGCCTAGAAGTCAGCTCTGTTTTCCTTCCTTTGCTGCGGTCTGCCAGCTCTTCTTGGGCTGCTGTAATTCTTCCTTACAGATCAGCTCTTGAGAATACTAACTCAGAAACAGACCCATCCTGTCCAGAAAAAAACAGTTTCCACCTGTAATTTTAGAGGTTGGTGAAAGAGGAGTAAGTGAGGGAGGGGAGTCATCCAGTCTCCAGCTCACAACTGCGTGATCATTTCTGCGCCCAAGTAAGCAATCTCTGTGTGTATCAACAGAGGTAAATTTCTTCATCCTTGAAGAGCTGAAAGAAGTGAATGACTGCACCAAGGGATTTAGTGACACTGGGGAAGGGTCTGAGACTTTTTGCTGGTAAGTTACAGCATATTTGGTTGGAATTGTGCTGCTACAAAACCGGTTCAAAGACACATGGCCGTCTTGTGGTCCTCGGATTCTTCACAACAGGGAGAGGAGTGTCTGAATAATTATATTCTTTTTTCTATACCTACTATAAGTCAGCATGACCCCAAAAATTATGCAACAGCTTTACTAAAAAATAATTAATTAAATAAATAAAATTTTAAAAGGGGAAAAGCAAGGGAAAAAAAAGTAAAAAACCCCAGAAAAGTGATTTGAACAACAAGTAGGCAAGCAACGGAAGAGCAGAAGTTTCCAGCACTGGACAGAAGCTAGAGAAAAACAGATGTCTGTGAAGAGCTGGGATGTGGACACAAGATGATGTTGACTGTCCACAAACAGAAGCATATACAGGAAAGTGGACACTGGGAGTGAATTATTTAAATCACAGAAAACTGGAGGATAATTCAACGGAGGTTGAGTGATGAGTGTGGCCTGGGACCTGAATCTGAAGTCTTACCAACAGTTGGTTTTCAAATTTATTTTGCTTAATATGCTCTGTTGAAAGATTTTTAAGAAAAATAAGACCTATTTCTCACCTGGAACAAATTAAGACAGTGCACAGGGATTCATGTAAATAGATAATTTGCCTGATGAATTACATTCAAATACCATGGAAGTCCAATGCTTTTATGTAAACAACACTCCACAGTGTAACCTCATAATCCAAATCATCACTGGGGTAATGACCAGAGAAAATGGGCCTTATGCAAGACAAACCACCTAGTTCTCATGACAAACACTTTTGCCTTTAATGACAACAATATTTTTAGCTGTAGGAAGAGCTAGAAAAGATGGAAAGAATGAGTAGATTACTTGAGCAATGAAAGCTACCCAGGAAAGCCTTCAAGGGAGAAAAGGTACCTCTTTCTCTGCATGCTTGTAGAGGAAACTGCTAACAGGAAAGAGACATTCCCTGGTCCTAGCAACTGTATTTTTTTCACAGCAGCTGGCAGAATACCGTCCCACTTCCATGCATCAAGTAGAGCTTTGAAAATTCCACTTCACTTCAACTCTACACAGCTTGTGACACTGTTAATGCCTTTTGGAAGCAGGAGATTTAACCATTTTTGTCAGTCTTCATCACACATCTTCCAAGGAAAAGCCATCATAATTAGAGAAGTCTGTGACTACAGATTTAAATGAATACAACTTCAAATTATTACAACTTTTTATAAAATACTTTTATAAGAATTATTAGTTTTTAAAACTTAAAATAGAACACATTTAATAAAAATAACATACTTTTTTTAAGATAACTGAGATTTCTTGCTTAAATTCCATGTTGTGTTGATCCTACAGCATATGATTCAGGGGTGCAAGTGAATAAGTAAAGTAAAAGATATTCATTAAAATGAATATATTTGAAAATCTGTTAGAATGGGCATGATTCCCTTATTATAAGATGCTACTACAAATGGCAAATTTTACATTTAAGACATTTCAGCTTTAAGTTTAAAGATATATTTTGCATAGAATAACCTTGTTTTTACTGGAGAAAGAGTTTGCATGAGTTAAAGACGCATGAAATGTTACTTTTTCTTTATTTATTTTTATTTATTACTTTATGTTTATTTATTTATTTTTTAAAAAAAGCAAGTAAGAAAATTTGTCCTTCATAAGTCATGACATGATCTGCTTAACACCTTCATTGCTTCATGTCTGATGAGTGATATATTCATCCCAAACACACATTATTTAAAACCTACAGAGCGACAAAACATCCTACACTGTACCTTTTTTGTTCTGTGTATAGTGGCACTAGGAATGATGCTCTGTCACGATTTCTATATCTTCATACAGATAATTAACTTCCTTGTAAGATATATTGCATGAGTTTGGCAGCTGCTTCAAAATAGTTATTGTTTGTAGAGTAAATGTCATGGTTTGGCTGGTTTGGGTTTTTTATTTTCCCATAGGAAACTGAGGCTAAACGAAATGAAGCATCATAAGGATAATGTGAGATGATTTATAATTATTTCTGATAAACACTGCATACCTGGAGCTGCATGAAATTCCTTCTGCCTCTCCTCTTGACTGATTACAGTCTGCCCACCAGCCTGTATTTTCAAAGAATACCACCTGCCTCTTGCCCCTCATAGGTCTCCACTCTGTTTTACATGTTGATGACCATCTTCTCCCTTTGTCAAGTTTGCAGCAGTGATTCCTCAGGTTTTCATTCAAAGTCCCTAAAAATGTGGGGAAAAATGCCCTGAAGCATGAGAGTGGTTGTTTTACACTGTGCTAGTCATCAAAGAAAGCATCACAGGGAAACAAAAGTTTACAGTGATTTTGGTGAGACAGTAGAGTGATTTTTTTTCATGGGTCGTATAACCATGAGTAAATGAATTAAAAACAAAAAATTGACAATAAAGAAATTTAAGAGTGAGATCTTTCCACAGTTAATAGAAAGGTGAAGCCCAATTAAAATCTCATTTTATTGTAATGTGATTAAGTTTGAGTTACTAAGTTAAAAGAAATATATTTTTTAAACATTTCCTTCCCCCTATTCTTTCTGGAGTATCAATGACAAGATCAGATTCCTTGAATGTTTATATGCTATTCAAAAACAGTAACAAAACTTCTAATTTATGGGGTGAACACAGGTAATTCTTTATGCCTACGTAACATTCCACATTCATTCTCTGTAAGTGTTGAGGGGCTGAGACTGGTTGAATGTTATTTTTGCATGTCACATGACGGAGTCTCACAGATGAGACCATCACATGCTACTGTTTTAGTTCCCTGATTCACTGGGTGAAAAGCACGTCTAACAGAAGTGCCAGTACCAGTGAGTTTGAACCCTATGTATTGTGAGAATGCATGACTGTGACATTCTCTTCTTGCAAACAGTTATGTGTATGTGTATTGACCAGTAATCAAACAGAGAGGAACATAGAACTGGGAGAAGGAATTCCTTTCTCCAGAAGATGTGGCAGACTTCTTGGCTTGCTTGGTTTGCTCTGCTGATTGGGAGTGGAGAAAAAGTTGTGAAAGTGCAGCAAGAAAATTAAAAGGCGAAAGCAATTTTTTATGTCAAAAGGGCACCTCATCCCGAATGCAATTACATCACAGACCCCGTGGTATGAAGGAACCTCAGAAGAGATGACCATCCTTGTTTAAGTATATAATAGGTGTCTGGAACTGGTTTTTATTTCAATATTTTTGCACAAAATTGGCAGCAATAGAGGCAAAACCAGATCACATTTATATATATTTCTCACACATCTTTTAGGTGCATCACAGTATGATGTGATACTGACAGTTTCAGAGGAGCAGGTCTGTCAGAGTGGTTTTCCTGTGAAGCAGAGAAGACTAAGTAGCAGAAATATCGCAGAATGACATAATCACCAAAAGGGTAATGTGAGAAGGGACCACAGTGGGTCATCTGGTCCAACCTCTCTGCTCAGGCAGGGTCATTTTAGAACACATTGCACAGAATTGCATCCAGGTGGTCCTTCCAGTGAAAGAGATTCCACAACCTCTCTGGGCAACATATTCCACTGTGTGGTCACCCACAAAGTAAAGAAGTTCTTCCTCATATTCAGGCAGAACTCCCTGTGCATCAGTTTATCTTGGGTAATTATTTTCAAAATCTCTTGAAATGAAAGCTGAAAATATTTTACTTGTCCTTTGCTTTCATTCCCTGAAGTGTATATAAAAAATTGGCATTCTAAAGATAATGTGTGTGTTCACAAATCCATGAACCTATATAACTCACATTAACCCATTGACTATGTAAAGTCCTAGGAGATGTTTTTGAAGGGAGTTCCAGTAATTTAGGTAGGGTAAAAAGAGTTAATCTCTGAAACATAGCCATTGTGCCTGTGAAAGTCCTGGTGCTTAGAATGCTTGATAACCTAAAGGTATACAGATGAAGGAACCGGCTAATTGTCAAGAAATTCTCTCACTCACTATCTAAAAGGGGGAAAATTATTTTCAGGTATACAAACTACTATAATAGTTTGGGGCAGGTCTGACCAGCAAATAGAATGAAAAAATGGAGCAATCACTTTTCTCCACAAGTCAACAGAGTACTTTAAGTTTGTTTAGGGAGAAGATAAATCATGTACTTAGAATAGTAGGACCAAGTATCTTGACAGAATCTGGTGATTTGCATAAAGTACATAAGGCATTTTTAATGGGTTTTCAAGGGTTTTTTATAAAAGGAAGATATCATCAGCATTTTATGTTATGTAAAATTTCTGTTGAAGAATATACTCAATTCATCTCTGTATATTAATATGAAATCCTGTGTTCGTATAAATGCACTTTTTTCCCAAGAATGAAGAAAAATTTTATTTAAGTTCTTCTTGAAGACTAGAAATCAGGACAGTAACTTTATTACAGTTGGTCATAAAAATATCTATTGGGGAATTATTCCTGAAATATTTACCTCATTTAATATATCACTTCTTTAGTTATAGAAATAAATTCTGGTCATATAAAAATAAGTTCAGAAAAAGTACTGATTTTGAATTATTATTTTGGAGAAACACTGTAATAAACCCATACAGTGATTTTTACTGTGTTCATAAGACAAGTCTGTTAGTCAGCGTAGAATGAAATAGCACCTACGGGAAATAAAAAGTATGGCTAAAAGGAGAAATTTTAGTTAAAAACAAAGTTTTTAGTTAAAAATAAGGTGACTCTCCTTATTTGGGGAAAGCTTTCCAGGGTAATTAACATTAGAAAACGTATGTTTTTATTGAAGTAAGAGTCACAGTGACTTTAAAGTTATTTCAACCTTGTGAGATGAGACAGTAATCCAGGTGATGTGCTCAAATCCGATATGATGTAAATACAGTTTTTCATATCTCCTGAGAGTACCTAGACTTTCAGACTCCCCTATTTTGACCCTTGAACATCCTTCCTGGCTATTCCTTTCTTTCGCAGTCTAGAAGTGGACCTTTTCTTTGAAAGGCCTGTGTTGAGATGTTCACTTTTATATTGAAGCGCAGGCAGTTTAGCCCATAGTAAACGTGAGCCAAAAACAAACTAGGATCTTGCTAAAACACATTGCATCAACCCCACTGTCCCAAACCCTGATAGTCTGGGAGTGAGGAATAAATGACCCTGCTGAAATCTTTACTTCCTTTCATTAAGAGGGCTAAAACTTCTTCTTTTAAATTCTATTCTGCAGAGTACAACTGCAAGAAAGAGTCTAAACTCAAACACTTAAGAAGCATCCCATTATTTCTGTGTTTTTTTTGAGAGGGGGGTTATATAAAACACCCTCCTTTTCTGTGCAGAAGTGAATAAACATTTCATATTTTTCTTAATCATCTCAGTATGAATAATAGCAAAAGTTAAATAAAAAGGAGGGATGTAGAGAAAGAAAAAGGAGAATGAAAACTGAAAAGTAGTGTTTCAATCACAGTTATGCAAGTTTCATAAACTGAGCTTCACTGGGAAAAAAAAAGAAAAAAAATAAACAAAATGTTAGCATTTTCCAAAATCTCACGTGGCAAACTTTCCTGGATAATATCGTTAACAACGCTGATCTCTCTTTTCCACTGGGAATGAAAACAGGCATGACCCACCCTGGGGTAATTTTAACTAAAGGGCACCACTTGAGAATTCACTTAATAATCTCGGTCTCAAGTCCTTCAGCCAACACCAGTCACCTTGTAATGAGTATTCGCTTCACAATAATCTTCCTTTCCCGAAAAATGGTATAAATGGAATTACAACACAATTGCCTCCTTTTATCTGATGAATGTGAAGCAGCAATATTGTGTTAGCAGGCCTTTTTGGAAGATATATTGGACTTTAATAAAATTTGATCAATGCATTTAAGTCAAATTGAATTATATGTAAGTGGATAGGGTTGACATATGTTTCAATATCTGCAAGTGATACATTATTCTCCAGTGAGCATAAAATTTAATGAAATATAAATACCCATTAATCCTCATGTTTCAACCAATCAGTCACCGTTGCTCCTGCCTGCTGTTAGCAGAAGCAGGCCCAGAAAGTCATCTGTTTTATCTAAGCAGGAGCTCCAAACTGGAAAGACATCAGAAAGGTTGGGGAAGTGAGAAGGCACAGAATAGGGAAAAATGTGCCAGCAGTTTTGTTGTTCCATGCTTTTTGAAATATAACAATGTAGTGCTCAATTCTGTCTTTTAATCAGAATCTAAATATGAAAGTATTAATTTGTTACATTTCAAATTGGAATTCCAAGAGGAAACATATTCTTAAACACTTTGGTTTTGTTTTTTTAATAAAATCTTGCCACATTCCTTCATTCCTTTTTTCATAGGTGACTCATTATGGCATATTTTGCATATTTTGCAAAGATAATCTGCAGGAATAACTTATTCAACAGACCAAGAACATTTTCCCCTGCAATTATCTGTAGTACAAGCAGTCCTATCAAGGTAAACTGTGAGAACTGTACTACTGAAAGCATGAGACAGTATGCTGCAGTCTAAACAACAAACAATTTTAACACTCAAATACCACATTTTATACAGTATTTCCACATATATAGCTGTAGTTCAAAATAATTTGTAACTTTTTAAGATAAATACTTAAACAGAGTGGATTAAGATGCACAAGTTAGAATTTTTAAAAAAATCACGTGATCTTAACTCTTATATTTCAGCTGATGGCTTTGTCAGTAAAATCAGAAAAATGAAATAAACAAACATGCATATAACCATAATTTTGAGGTAAGCACCAAACCAATCTTTTCCCAGACTAATTATGTATTAGATTCAACAAAATTACACGTAAAGGGAATTTCAGAGTGACCAGTTTAATTTCAGAACTGTACATCTCTCTGTAAACCTAACTACAAAAACCGCCAGCAAGTCCTTTGACATGGAGAACACTCACTTTTGGGCTCCCTTACCTGCTTTGAGTATTCCAGGAAACTGCTGTAACCACCAACTATAACATACCCAGCTGCAGGTCTCTCATAGACTGTTCCAGTCCAACAGTCTATGAATTGAATCCTCACTGGGACCTAGCAAAAATTAAGAAAGCTATTGTTCTGTGTCAAGTATACAAGGACAAAAAAGCAGACCGTGAGAAGCCTCTGATGTAGGAATATTTCCTGTGATACAGGATGATATGGCCTCCTATACCACAGGCTGCGTGTGAGGGGAGGAGCTGTAGACTCCTTGGCTGAGTTTTCTGAATTTGGTATGAGCAGTATGTTGCCATAACTCCTACTTTTGCTTTTGCAAAGAACATGTGAACAAACCAAATCAAATATTCTGATGGAAAACACATTAGCCAATTCTTATAAATCAAAGGCTCTCTTCTCAGACCTGAGGAGTTAAATCATAGAATTTGTCCAAATATGAATTGTACCAGTTTCTCTAACAGTCTCTATAGTGTTATCCTTTTTTTTGTTATTGACCTGGTAGTAATTTTCTTTTTACTATTGCAGTGTGTATTTCATCTAAGAAGAACCTGTCTTGTACAGAGAGACATGGTGTATTATTCCTTTGCATTACTCTTGTAGTCAATGTATTATACTTTTAAACTATCTGCTATTCAGAGACTTCTATCATGCAGAGATGACCATGCTTAAGCCATTTGCCCTTCCTCCCACTCTGAAAGCCTGCTCGCAACTAGAAAAATCTGTCATTTGTGCAGTGCTGGGTAGGAATGTTCCTGCCACAGGGAACCCTCAAAATGGCTTTGAAATGATGATGTTCTGACAGAAAACCACAGAGCATTCAGAAGCCTGAAGATCAATTTGCCATCTTGCTATAACTTGTTTCCTGCATACGATCTATAGTAGGGACAAAAAAGTGAAACAAGGCAATACTAAAAGGAATAAAGGATTGAGGTAAATAACACGTTGGAATTTCTAGTTTGCCCTCTCATCTTAGGTAAATGTAGCACATAATGCAGGAGTGAGAGTATTTTTCATAGCAGGTGAGGATGAATATGTTGCACATTATGCTGATAAAATTTTAATGTGTCGTCATGATAATTTTGGGAGGCAAGTTGGACGTTTTCAAATTTTGGTCCTTGTAGCAGAACATCCTGGAACATTGCAGTACTTGAATCACTGATATTTTCAGCAACTCAATTGTTTAAAATCTTATTTAAAACCCATAAACTGAAGTGCAAGAAATATTTCGTGCCAGTTTGCCTCAAACTGCATGGGTAAGTACACAGGGAAACAAGATGAAAGACAATTTCTCTACTGAAAGAAGTGACCCAAGAGGAGTGACTATCTGTATGTCTTGCCAAGTTTGGAAATCTCTCTCTTCAGCTTTTTTGCATCCTATGGGGTCTAGATATCAAATGCCAGACTGTGGCTATACTCATAAGACAGTTGTTTTCAGAATTACGTAGTCAAACAATGATTGAGGATGACATGTTTCAGCTGAATATGTTTCAAAATACAGCTAACACAGCTGCAGAATAGCTCTAAGAATAACTAAGGATGAGTCAGCTCTTTTGGAAGCTCTCTATCTCTTCCAATACAAGATGGCTATAAGCTGAGGCCCACAGCTGGTAAGTTTTTCCAAATTCACCGATGGTTTTGCATGGCCTTGAGCACTGGGTGCTCAGTTCAGCGCAGCACAGCTTCAAACACAGCTGTGCCACAAAACGACCACCTGGCTGTATTTGTCATTGTCCTCCTTTTCCCTTGCTCATGAAACTGCACCTGACTGTAAGGTGACTACACTGGGAAAGCCTTGAACACCAATTTTATTGTAAGCTTGTCTCTTCCAGGCTTCTGCAATTTTAGCCTTTTGACACATGTATCCATTGTCTCTATTCTTTTTTTCTGAGCAGGTAATACCTTACATTTGATTACAACCTTGATTAAATATCCTCAGAGAAATCTAGGCAAATTTGGGTACCATTGCAAAGATTCTGTGATTTTGGTAGACCCTTGATAGGTATAGCTGCATTGCAGTTTTTGTTAATAAATCAAAGCCTTTGGGGGCCGGGGAGGTGCACACAGATGCATACAGAGACTTATTATTGTTCCTTTTAAACAGTCAACACTTAGAGGTACAAAATCTCAAAAGATAACCTGGATATTAATTGTCACAGAGAGAATACTCTGGTTAGTACAAAACACATTGCTGGGATGAATACTGACATTTGATTAATGTGATTCCTCTCATTTCTGTGCCAGAGATCTCAAGAACCCCATACGAACTGTTTGCTACTGACTGTAATAAAATTTAATACGTACTTTGTGATATGTCAGGGAAACAGTAAAACACATCTATGAAATTCTGTTTTAGAGGTTTCATTTTATTTCTCAGTGTGTTTTATATGAAAGTTATGCTGCCATTTCTGCAGTGTGAAATGTGTATGAACAGAAGTTAGTTAAATGGTGATTCTTTTTAGTAAAAAGCCATTATCAGAGGGATTAAAAAGCTTTCTTAAGATGTGCTCTTCTTAACTGCAAAGCACATTCTATTTAAAACCAGTGCCACTTTAAGCTTTAACTCAGAAGCAGCCAAAGTTCTCTAATGAAGTATTAAAAACTATTACGCAATCGGTTTTCTTTTCTAAAAGTATTTTTTGCATAATTAAAAAAAAAGACTTGAAATGTCACTGGATTTTACTCTAGAAAGGGCAAAAAACTGCATGTGAAAGTATTTAGAGGCATGTAAATATGAGGATAACTTTAATGAGCAATGAAACTTTCTAGGCAAGGCAATGGTCACCAAAGAGGTTTAAAAAATGAATTTCTAGCCTGAGGAGGAAGTAAAATACAATAAAGAAAAATTAAATTACCATGGTAAACCAGATAAACACCCTCTAAAGACAATAAGTATGTTTCTTCTCTTATGGAAACGCTTTAAATCAGAGCCAGAGAAAGAAAATATACATAAACCAGAATATAGATAAACCAGAATAACTGTGAGAATCTTATTAATTATAGAAAAGTTCTGAAAGGAAAATTAAGGAGACTTTTAAAACCAGTAGTGAGGGGGAAGATTTATCTGTTAAACTTAGATGCCTCTGAGCTGGAATTGGATTCAGAGGCTGTTTTCATTTGAATGTGTCTTTATTCACACTCTAACTATTCTCCTACTATATGCTGGAGGACATAGAGTCCATCTTTCATGATTTTTTTTATTTTAATATTTGCTTGAAATGTATCTCTGTAGGGTTGTTGTAATGTCCACCAGTGGTAGAACTCATAATAATGAAAGGCACGTGGTACAGCTCCCTCCATCAATAACCATGGTATGTTATCTGGGTAACAATATCCAAACTTTTGTCAGCAGTTCCTGCAGAGTGGTATGACTTACTGACCCAGTGGATTTTCTCCTTCTGCAGATTATAGTTGCAAACTAACAGCTGTAGTCAAAATTAAATTGCAAGATAAATAGAAAGCACTGGATAAATTATCAGCTGCAATAGAACACAAACAGAAGGTCAAGCAGAAACACACTTGTCTATACAGTGTGAAAAAGCTCTAAAAGTTACTTGAGTTTTGGGCAGATGGTTAAAATATGGCAAGTAACTGTCATTCCAAACATATGAAAGCATTTTTTTTGTTATCTCCTCACAGCTATAATCACTAATTTTTTTAATTAAAAAGTGATCATCACCACTATTTCCACTGTCAAAATAAACTCAATGCTATCAATTTATGTACCCTTTTACCAAAAAATTTGCTCTACATGCTGTGCTCAGATCTTGGGGGACTATGCCCCACAGGTGGGGCCACTGCCCTGCCCATACTACTGTCACCCCAGCTCCTGGCTCATTCTCTTCTGAAACAATCCCACTGCTGTTCTTTGCTGAAAAAATCATCTAGACACTGTCTAACAAGTAGATTTGGTTAGTAATCTCTTGCAAAATATTGGGAACTCTCTGTGGGAACAGACTTGTTCTGTCAAAAGCAGTTTCCTCATGCTGGGGTGAATTTTGGGGACAGGGAGTGTTTGCATGTTTAAAACTGGAGAGCATGTTCCATCACTGGCTTAAGCAACCCTGAGACTGTGGTCCTTTGTGAGGTGGGTGTGACTGTTCTGATAGGTGGCTGATGTAGGAATCCATAGATGAAGGTGAAGAAGAGGGACACATTTACTAGAGGCAGAGTTGATGTGTTTGAAACAAATGAGTTACACATACAGAGTAAATTTGACCCCAAGATGATGAACTCTCTGGTGTTTAGGGTACTTGTGATGAAAGAAAATTCATTTCACAGCACTAGACTCATTCAAGGACAGCAGTGCTTGAAGATTTGGATATGGCTCTGTTGGCTGTATGGTGCGATGGAGATTGGGTTTCTTCTTTGGGGTCTTTTTGCACAAAATGAAAAGGTCATTAGCTCAATTTGTTAAATTGAATTATTTTGCAATCCTGAAAACTTCAATGGAGCATAATAACTTTCTTGCCCAACTTTAAGTCCTAAATTACCTTGGCCTTGAAATTATGGGTGTGACAACACCTAATTAGTCTGAAAAATCAGTGCCTTTATAGTACCTCTGTAGACACCAATCAAACATTGCACAATGATAAGCCTGAATTTTCTTCTACAGTACAAATAATTAAGATTCAACTAATTGAATATAGACTGAGGGCTTGGTTTTATTCTCATACAAGCCAGTGGTAAGCATCCAACAGTGAGCCTTAGCCACCAAAAGCAGGAAATAATTTCTTTTCCAAGTAAGATATGAAGAGTGAAATCCCCATTAGGTTTCAGGTACAAAAATTGTCTTGTTGGTCATCCAGTATTGAGAACTCCTGTACTTATTTTGATTAATTACTAAAAAAAAAAAAACCCAGACTATAGCCACAGGCTATGCAAATACATCTTTCTTCAATCCCCAATCCTGTTTTCCCATTCTTCCTTAGATCCCCAGGCCTTGTTGAGTTTCTTCTGAAGATTATAAGGGTTGTTATGGTTGGAATAGTCCTTTTAAAAATTAAGTAAATGCTGGTTCAAGTTGATATTCAATATTAATGTTAAAGCAAAAAAAGTCAAAGTAATATGTAAAATTAAAGTTAAATAATAGAATGATAAGTAAACTGATCTAGAAAAATAACTGGTTTGCTGCATTTCTCTCTCTGAGAGTATTTATTTCTGCATTCTTTATCCTGAAAAAAAATGTTAGGGATGTAAATCTTTACAGTAGCTGGCTTCCCCCATATATTTGCAACTGCCAGGGCAATAAATTTTAAGCAAAGAAATGTACTGATGGATTGGAAGATAAAGGGACTTGATTTATACTGTCAAACTCTTTAGTGTTATGGCTTGGCAGCATTACCACATTGATAAATTTAAGAAAAATCTGGCTTTGTAATAAGAATGAGTTGATTTAATATCACCTAGAACATACATCAACGTTAGTTCATACACTGCTATTGAGAACGGACAAATAGAAAGAACTCCCATTGATATATTACATTATATTATATATTATTTATTTTACACTGTATATTACATATTATATTCTATTGCATCACAAGCACATACTAAAAGAACTGGAAATTTGTGGCGGAAATGTAGGAAATAAAAGGTATCAACAAACAGGAAAAGCCTGCTCAGTTCAAATGTAGGGGAATAGACCCCTTAAAACTACTGCACTCTTCATAGGCACTGCAGAGTACTTGATGTCACCCACCCCATTCATATTTCTACCTTCTATTGGGTGCTGTCAAATGCTTCATACTGTTAAAATACTACTATACTGTACCACTGTAAAGATATAATTGAACTTAAAACATTTTTTTATACTTGTAATGAATTAGATAAGTATGATATTGTAAGAACTGGGGTGACCTTCTATAGCCTATGAATAGTTCTTGTGAATGTATGATGTCAAGTAGGTTTGTTGTAATTTTAACAGTAAGTTAAAAGAAGGAGTAAGAATTTTGGTTGATAAAAGATGACCATTTAGGTGGAATGTCTGTGGAATTAGGAAGAGTTTTGAATTAGTACCACATGACAGTCTGAAAAAATCAGCATGAAATAGCTTCAATAAAGCAAACCTAAAATGGTGCAACATGATGGAACAAAGGATTCAATAATTTACCTGTCAGCATAGAAGTAAAAGTAGGATGTTTCAGCTGGGATTTTAAGGGATTATTTCTCACCAGTATTTTATTTTAGCATCTGCAGTTCAATATAAATTAAAAATGTGGATAAACCTTACATACAGCATACACTGGTAGACAGTAGACCACAGGCAATGATTCAGAGATTCAGCTTATTCAATGATGAATGGACATATTCAGTTCATTGGTCCATTCATGCAAAAATGTGTTTTTACACAAAATCAGACATTTATGCAGCTTTAAAAAGAATTTTCTATCTGAACAAAGGTTTTCCTCCAGAACAGGTTGAAAAAATTCAGGTTTTCTAGCAGAAAAAGAAGGCCATTGTGAACACCATCAGTGTGCCAGTGTCTCAAAAGAGGGTGAGATGATATTTAAATACCCTGGCAGAGTAGCAGTAATAGGAAATTAGGACTCCTCTGGATAGGATAATCATGATGTTGACAGTGAATCACCAGAATATATAGATGGAATCCACATTTCCATAGGAGGAAGAAGTATTAGAGATGCTTGAAAATAATAAAAAAACCCACCCACACGATTAAAGAAAAGTTTGTGTGGAAAGATTTAAATACTTTAAATTGTTTACCATGTTAAAAGAAAGGTGACTAGATACCACTATAAAACCTTAATTCAGCCTACAAGGCAATGTAAGGCCACAAGCACAACTTTAAACAAATAATATGAGGAAAAAAATTGGGGTTTTTTGCTTCGAACCCTTGCTAAGCAGTAGTGAATTCTGGATTTCATAAGCTCCACAACACATAAGACTTTTAACCTGAAAATATCTCCAAATACCTTCATGTATTCTCTCAGCAATCACACATTTCCCAGATTTGACAAACACATATGTAACCTCCATCTCATATTCAAATTGGATGTTTAGTAGAAGTGTTTAGTACTGGATGTTTAGTGCAATTGTTTGTGGAAGCCCTGATTCTTGGAAAATCAAATAATTGTGGAAAATATCTATTCCTGGAAAATCTACAATATTCCTTTAAAATATAGGAAAGTACACCATGATTAAGTGCTGCTCCTTCCGAACATGTTGTTGTTCCAAAAAAATATACAGCTTAGCCAAAATAAGCAGAACTATCTTTGGAATAGTCTTACTATGAGCAATTCTTCAACATCTTTGCAGTGAAGAAAAATCAATAATGAAAGCAAATACTGAGATGAAAACATTGAAACCAGAATTAATTTGTTTCTTAGGAAACTATCCTCAGCTAAGTACTAATTTTAACTAATAAAATATCAATTAAACATATATATCAGTCAAAGCTGATATGTTGAAGTCATACCTTAATAGACATTCTGCCATTTCAATATTTTGTCTTTCTCTCAGATGAGGTATTGGATATTTTGCAAATTTGAAAGATATTACATGAAAATTTGGAATTTTATTTGAAATAAATAAATAAAGGTATTTATTATCAGTTTGAATTTCCTTAAAAGGCTCTTTTTGGATGCCTGGACTAAACCATAACTGTTCATACACAGACCTCACATCAACATCAAAATTCGCTTTGTGATTAAGGTATCTTGAGAGCTATGATTTCTTTATGAGAAAATTATTGGATAATGTAATAAACTAGCAGAGAAATGTGCTTCCATACTATAAGCTCTTATCGTCACAAAATGGAGCACTTCAAAAAGATACATTTCCACATAAATTTGACAATTACACCTGCCAAAAGACTTCATTAATCTATATAAACTGAACTGTTTAGATAAAAACTTTTCTGTCCTTGTATCCAACAACACTGAAAATTTTTCTACGCTTTACTGGCAACAATCGACAACAAGGTCTGTGCCCATATGTGTGGTAACAAAGTGCAATCTTCTTAAAAGCTAACTGAACGATTACATTTCCCTTTGAAGAATATTATAAGCCACAATAAAAAATTTAATTATAGTAAATCTAATGTTGTACTTTCAAGACTTTTGGTTGATCTTTTTCCCTAATATACAATTTTCCGTGGAACTGCAATAGATACATTTTTTGTTAATAATGTTATGTGTAAGCTTACATTTACTTTCTTTTTATACATGATTTATATAGGACTTAATTCTTCCTCACTTAATGAAGTTGAGTAATAACTTTACAGTAGTTCCATTGTAATAGAGCATCTTGTATTACAGCCCTTTTAAATTGAGTAATAACTACACTTAGTATGTAATTAACAAAATATTTTATTATCTTATATTTTAACATTTGTCTTTTAATATCATAATTAATTAAATTTTTAATGCAACATTTACATTAATATTTTTATCTTCCTCATGTTTCTTTGTCAGGGATTAGGCTGGTAATTGTTCTTTGGTGTGTGTTTACAAACTTCAGGCTAAATTTTGCAATCCTTTGTTCATGACCGTGAGCACTTACTCAGGTAGTCTCATCAGTGCTAATTTTCCTGTGACCAAGTGCCTTGATCACCCGCTTATCCATTTTCCTTCAAGCACATTGGTGCTATGCACTAACACCCACAATCTTCTCCTCATTTAATCCCTCCTTAAAAGCTACCGCTTTTGTAATGACTACAAATCGCTCTAGTCTTACCCTGGTTACTCAAGTGGCAAGCTGGTTTCTGCCTTACTGCTAAACTCTATTTGTCCCGTTGCTTCATTCCCCAACTTACGCAGCTCAGTGTGCAGGAAAAGCCCAGAGACGCTTTACATCTTACACTGGGCATGCTCATGGCCTTCACCGCTTTGTAGAAAGGATGGGCATTGGTTTGCCTACTTTTAATTTGCCTGTACTGAAGTGGACATAATAGGACAGCCTTGACACAAAAAGTGATGGTTTACCTCATGGGTGCAGTTCTGAAATTAACAGAAAATCTCTCAGTGAAAGGGATTTTTCATTTTTTTGTATTAGCAGTCCAGTGCTGCTAAGCTTTTTTGTTGCAAGAGTTGAGTTTTTCTAAAGTGTCTGAGGTCAGATGCCTACTGTAGAAAATGTAATCTGAACAGCTAAAGTCTGGCATCCTAGAAGCAACATACAAGAACTTTATAATGAAAAGATAGTAGGCTGCTTTAAATTGTAGGATTTCCTACCAGAAAAACAACTGCCAGAAAAAAAATCCTAAACATTTCAAGGTAAAAATGTAATGTGATGCAAGTTATATGCCACCTAACCTTGGATTCTATTGCAAAAATTATGCACAAGCTTATTTTTCACAAGTGTCTGCAAAAACTTTGACTAAACATCTGGGTGCATTCAGCTTTCACAGTATCAGGAGAAAGGAATTAAAACAAAATCCAGGGAAGATAGATAATTTAGGCATCTGATTACTTCTGTGATCAATTAAATGTGAAGTACTTACTGGCATTTCAGAAATTTGCAAGTTCTCTATGCTCAGAGGGAAGCTATAAGAAAAGTAGAAAAACAGAACAAAAAGCAAACAGAAGGTTTTTTATCTGATTCAGAATACAATAGTATAAACATATCTCCCCACTTAAAGCTGTCTGGAGAGTTTTGTGCAGTAGATCCTTAGTTATCTGAATGAAAAAAAAGGGCTATCAAAGGATCTGACAATACAAAGGTATTTTGTTGAACCTATTTTTTTGAGAGTACTTGGCTTGAGAATATATACTGAATCTGTAAGTGTGCACTTTTATCCTAAAAGCCTTTCTGAGATGCGAGGTTACACAAGCTAATGGGTACTTGCCTAGCTTTTGAATTGGTGTTGGCTTTATCACTTTATTGCTAGTTATTTTGAATTTGAGTTATGAAAGTTAAATGATTAATTTATCTGCCACCCTTATTAGCAGTATTATAGATTAATTAGGTCCGCAGTGACCTGATTAATTTATAAAACCTTTAACATAAAAGGCTTGTTCATTTTTCTTCGGACAGGCAATACAATATTTGCAATTTTGCTAATATGTCACAGAAACTTTGCTTTTAAGTTTCTGATTAAAAGTTAAATTAGTGACAATTTTTGAAGGAAAGAAATACATTTACCTGTACCATGGAAGATTCAGTTTGGTCAGTCAAGATGAAACGAAACATAAGGTAGGAAGTTTTTTTCCATTTGACTCAGTGGCATGGGATCTCAACTGTGTCTTTCATTCTATCAGACAAAAAAAGGCTTTTAATATGCCAAGCTGCATTTCAGAGACAAACTAGTAAATAGCATTAAACATATACAGTGTCAGATAGGTCACAGAGGAAAAAGCAGATTAATTTAAGTATCTTGCATTAATAATGACATCTTGGCTGTAGCTGAGATTAATTTTATCTACAGTCACAAGAAAAGACATTTCTTCCTTTTAAATGTTAGTTGTAAAATGAGATCATGTAGCCATCACTAGGGCTTATCTTGTTCTCTATCTGTTCCAGGGTGATAATAACAGGTGATTATTTTTGTAATCAATTTGCTAGTGCTAATAACATATGGTTTTAAATAACTCAGAATAAACCCTGAAAATTGGAAAGATAACTATTTCACCCAGTAAAGAAAAGAATGAGTTGACCTTGTTTTTAAAACCTACGTATGAGCTTTTAGTTTGCTTATTCAGCCGTGTCATTATTAATACATGTAGCAGTCACTGTATATCTATCTATATCCTGTGTATATAAGGCTCATATCAAATGTCTCCAAAGTTAAAATCTGGTGCCATTTTTACCCAGGTCTTACAGTGAATCTTATTGGCAAGCCATGAACTACAGTTAGAAACTCTGACACGTGCACCCCTTCCTGGTTCCTGTTGCATGCAGCTGTTTGTTACCTACCTTTAATAGGTAAGTTTGTTAATTCTGGTAGAACAAATTGGCTCAGAAGGCTAAAGGTGTTAACACGGATGCATTATACTAAATGCTTATATGATTTGCGAGGGCTTCAAAGTTCTAGAACTAACTAAGCTCATTTTCATTGCAAATACTGACTGTTAAAAGTTTCTTGGGCCTTTTACTACACCTACGGAAGGGAACAAAAGTAGATTATTTAGTGATAACAAAGTAAAATTACCGAGTCAACACTTTTACTTTACAATCTTTATTCCAATTGCTGTAAACTTCGGAGCCTTTATGAAGACACTTTTTAATTCTAAGATGCTATTCAGATTGCATTAAAAGGTAGTACATTTTGGGGAAAAGAACAAGAGTTACAAGAGGAAGTTATTAGCTGAAATAACTTAGTTAGAATAGCTTAGTTAGGCTTAGAAGTGTTTGATTTCCATTCAAGCCAATTAAGAAAATTTACTCAAAAGGTGAGTGAAAACAATGGCAAAGATTTTAAATTCTGGCTGCAGCTTTCTCACACTTTGTGCCTGAAGAAAATCATAGAATCACTTAGGTTGAAAAATATCTCAAAGATCCAGCCATAAACCCAATACTGCCAAGTGCACCACTAAACCATGTCCCTAAATGCCTTAAGTAGCTCCAGGGGTGATGACTCAAACACTTCCACAGGCAGCCTGTTCCAGTGCTTTACAAACCTTTCAGTGAAGAATTTTTTCCTAATATCCAGTCTAAACCTCCCCGGCACAATTTGAGGCCATTTCCTCTGGTCCTGACATTTGTCACCTGGGGAGAAGAGGCCGATCCCCACCTGGCTACAGTCTCCTTTCAGGGGGTTGTAGAGAGCAATAAGGTCCCCCCTGAGCCTCCTTTTCTCCAGCTAAACAACCCGAGCTCTTTCAGCCACCCCTCATAAGACTTGTGCTCCAGACTCTTCACCAGCTTCATTCTCACTTTTCTCATGGAAAAATACCAAACAAATCCCCAAAAACAACAACAAAAAGTCACTAAATTGAATTTCTTTTCTTAAGACAAAGTGAACAGCAACCTTCCAGGAAAAAAAAACAAACAAACAGAAGTAAATCAAGAAACACAAAAAATCAGAACTGAAGGAAGGACAAGAACATCTGTTTTGTTTAGGAAAATTTTGACATCTGGTTAGATCAGATGATATTGTTTTCTAAGTCTCTCTCTCCTACCCTGTTCTGCTCATCATATTTTTAGGATTCCATAGCCCATCCTCCTTACTTTGCCATATTCAAATTATGCTGTAGACCCCTTCGTTTGGAAGGCTGAATGTTCCTGCCAACTTTGCTGAACCCTTGTATGGAAGAAACCGACCTGTACTTTTATTCCCTAGGATAATTTGGGAGCACCATGGTTTGCTAACAAACATCAAGGGTAGATTCTGTTTAGATTGTCTTCTGGTGGCTGTCCCCTCAGCCTGTTCCCCATGCTGTTTGCTCCTGTAAGCCCCACCATCATGCTGCAATATTTGACTGCCTCAGTGTTTCTCATGCGTGGGCCAGGACTCTGGTCCTTACTGACAGATCTCCTCTTCCGCCTACGCTCTCAGCCTGTGCAGCTTCAGCTCCACTGTTGCGTGGGGCTAAACGCAATCATCCATCCTTGTATCACTGAGGCAGCTAACTACTCTTCCTAGCACAGATAGTTCTGCAAGAACGGGTTCTGCATGCCTTGAAAACTTCACTACGGCTTCTCATTAAAACTGTGAGTTTTTATTACTACCATAAACACATATGGAAGTAAGGAGTGGAAGTTTTCACAACTCGTAAGAATTGAACTATTGGCCAGCACAAATCTGGTTTTCTCTGTGAACTAACAATGTTGATTTGTTCCAGTCTTTGTAGGATCCAGTTCTAAGTAATCTGTCATGATAAAAGAAAAATTTTGCAGGAGATTTAACACTGGCCAGGATTTAAAGGGAAAATAAGTAAAAAAAAGAAATAATTAAATCTTACTCCTAATATGTCTTCTCACCACAGAAACTTCTTTTTCTTATTTTTTAAGTGGAAGATGTAGCAAAGCTTCAGAAATGGTTGAATGTAAAAAATGTCAGTGCTTTTAAGTTTCTGTTTCAGTTCTATTTTACACAGGCATAGAAGCTAATTGCAAACAGTTTTCATTATTTTTCTAGCAACACTTGCATGTTCAGACAACAGACACATGTAAACAGTGAGACGTACGTGAAAGGTCTAACAAAGCCTACAAACATATCCTACAGACACATCTTTATCCTTGTCTTCCACTCCCCACAGTAACCTTAGTCTTCTTCACTGTGTTCTCTGTTGTGTCTCAAATGGGCAGGAGAAGGTAGGTACTATTGCTACTCCAGTCTCAGCATCAGCTATTATCTTTATGAAAATACAGACTGATGACTGAAGAGCCAATGTCAATTTCCATTTTTAAAGAAAATTTTGCTTAGTCTGTACAGCTATAGGAATTATTTTCCAGTCCAGAAAAATGCCACTGATTAAAAAATACACACAAATCATGAGGAAATACCCAATTTATCCTTAATATTTTCATGTAGCTTTCTCAAACAAAAAGGCAAATTTCAGTGAGACAAATATATGCTGAACAGTTTGGAACCTATTTCAAATCCTTTTTCTAGCCATATGTACTAAAATGTTTGGGTAATTTTATTTATTTATTTTATTAATTTATTTATTAACCTATTAAAGTAGCCAAGAAAATTAGTTTGGAGGAGTCACACTTCAGAACTATTTTCTAAACAAATCCCTGATTCAGACTTGTCTACTCTGCATAACATCATCCAAAAAGATCTGTTATGTGCATAAGATATATTTTGAGTTTTCAAAACCTATCAAGTTTTGTTTTGGGATTTAAAACACCTAAAAAAATATGATAATTGTGGGCTGAACACAAAAATAAACATATTTCTATTGTTCCTTTAGAAAAGATGATATTACTGCCACTTGAAGTAAAATTCATAAATGAATGGGTGATTTTTTTACTGGTCTGTTCATGTTCTTGACATGTTGGACTTTTGAAAATTCACCTTTTTTTTTTCCCAGTAATACAGCCTTGGCTAGCATCATGTCTCAAATCAGAGTAAAATGGATGGAATTTCTTGGAAAATGAAAGTTCTGTCCTCTAAAAATCTCAGTGTTTTCTCACTCTTTTGCATTGGAAGGAAAACAATGTTTAAAAAGCTAAAGTTCTTTGTTAAGCTAACTTGCTCCATGTAGAGCCATAGGCAGAGCTGCTGTGATAGTGCCACTCCCACCTACTCCTTTGATTATTCAACAGGACAGGAACTAGGGGTCGCCTCTTACAAGTCTGGGTGGGGATTTTTCCCTGCTGACAGTGGTTTCCTGGTTAGGTCTAGGCATGCTGTTCTGGCAGGCTCTGTCCCTTCAGGCAGGCAGTCTGCTAACTGCATAGGACGGCATGCATAGAAACCCAGCAATCTCAATAGCACTGTGGGGTGGTCTTGGGTTTTTCTCAGCCCTAACCCCTTGAGGCTTCAGCTTTCTCTTTTTGGCTTTGGATCTGCACCTCAAAACCTGGCTTGGTCAAAGCTTACACAGTAAGTTTAATGCTAAAGCTAGAAAGAGATTGATGTGCTCTGAGTTCAAGTGCATAGTGGTATCGTGCCCTAGCTCTCACTTCTACTTGTAAGATTTGATAGTCTGCAAAACAGCAACAGACCTGATGCACTTTTCATGCATGTTGGAAGGTAAAGAAAGAAGCTTAGTATATGAGGCAAATCCCATTGGGTGGACAGAAGAACCTTCATTTTCTTGCAATGAAAAAATTGCCCAAACAGAAAATGAAACTTCAGTTAACACCAGATTTCTGTAAATATTCGCAAACACATTACAATTCTAACAGCAAAAATAGTGTTTAAGTATTTTTGTGTTACTTTACTGATCTGTTCAGTGATCATATTTCAAAGTTAATTAAAGATTGAAAAATAACAGCAACATGATCACTGTTTGTCTTTCATTTGTGTGTTGGTACATGGCAAATCGGGTTAAAAATCACCTATTTGAGAATTGAGTTCAGATTTTCTAACCTTCAGCATTGGAGAATTACTAGACCTTGACTGCTACCACAAATCTGAAATTACCACCTTGCAGGTATGCATGTTCTGCTAACACTTTAAATTAAGTTTTTCAAATAGAGATTTAATTTAGTTTTAAGAGGAGAGTTATTCTATGCTAATTAAACACCAAATCATTCCTAAAAAGGTATTTGCTGAGGTTTAACAGCTGTATAATAGAACATTCATGTAGTTGTTCACCTTACATAAACAGGCTCTTAATAATCAATGGAAATTCAATTAACGTTAAAAAGATCCTATGGAAGCTCAGTAATTACATGTATATGAATCAGCATTTAAGGACCTCCATTTAAAGTGTTACTAGCAGTTTAACATTTTCTTATATGTATTGAAATTTTACAATATTATAATATTTTCCCTCTCCTTCTTTCCTTCCCAGTAATATAACTTCTCATTCCCTCATATCTGCACAGCTTTCCTTTTCCCTCCTCAGTTTCGACTTACTGGTGATCGATATTCTTCTAAAATTACTCTATTTCTTTTTGTTGCCAATTAACTCATAAACTTAAATTACTATTTAATCTGAATCTAATGCGCTTCTGTTTGGCTTTGGGGTTTTTTTTTCCCTCTAGCTTCAATATTAAGCATAACTCCAAAGGGCCCATTCTAATTCCATGCATCCAACAGTGTCACAAAAACTGAACAGTAAGAACACTTTCTGTACATATATTTAACAATTTTGGCAATCAGAATCTATCAGTACATTGCAGGTCAAGAAACATCTACTATTTTCCCCAGGAAATGAAATTTTCATGCTCTATTCAGAGATTAAATACATGTATGAAATCAAAGACTGAAAAGTGTAAAAATCTGATTTCATTTTGTTTTAAAATAGAAAGCAAAAATGGGAATGTCTGGGGCAGGTCTGTTCCTTCATATCTGAAATGCGTGCAACATTGCTTGAGCATTTCTGAATTATTAGGTGGAGTTCGACATGAATGTGAGGTAGAATTGAGATCGCTTTTGAAACAAAATAATAAACATGCTTTTGAAGAGCTTTCTTTATATAGTCTATAAAATCTAGGAACCTAATAGTTCACTGAACTGGGTTGGAAAACAGGAGTTTTGTTCTGTGGGAATTCCTGACACCTGGAGCTTTGTTTTCATTTTGAATTTGATCAAAATTCTAAAAATTTGAAATTCAGATTTCTGGGTTTTTTTCTTTATGCTGTCCTAGTGAGTCTGTCATTCTTAACTTTGAAGAGGTAAACAGGGACTGAAGAGTTAGAAAAGCCCGACTGCCAGCTAGAGACCCCTCTGCAAAGTGTACCTGAGAGGTGTCTTGGGGACTGGAGGAAGGAAAAGCATGTCATGGTTCTGTGCCTTGCTCTGCTGTTGCTATCACTGGTAGGACAACCCCCTGATTGAGGCCTTTATACTAGTTTCTTAATGAAGAGGAAAACAAAAATATATTTAGCACACTTTTCAGTAATATATCCACCATTAGGGGCTACCTTGGTGACTTGCATATGGAATGGTTTTCATCCTCGTGGAAGACTAGGAAAGAACAATGTTCTGCTCTGTACAGCTGGGTTTTAAGCACTGTCTGCTATTTAAATACAAAATAATTGTTGAAATGTGAGTGTCAAAGGAGTGAGTGGGAAGACTAATTAATTGCTGTTAGTAGACAGACTTTTATGTTGCATGATGGATGGAAATCTGTGTTGAATGAGTGAACAACTTTAGTGAAATGCAATGTCTCTGCAAATTCTTCATCCAGTTCAAGAATTAAGCCCTTCCAAGAGCAGAGCATTTTCAAGAAGTCAATAGCCTATACTAAAATACTGAATGATTTGTCATTGAACTTGCTCTTTAATGATAAATTTTCAAACGGTGGAATTAAAGGGAAAAAATGAACATTATAAAAGTTGGAAAAGTAAACAAAAATCTAATTTCAATTGGAATAGTGAGAATTGAAATATGAGTTCTTTTTTTTTGACAATGTAGGAGGTGCTTTAAGATTTCATGAAATATTTCTCTGTATGAACGAAGTCATGCAACCTCTTGAGAACTTTAACAAATCAAAAATCAATACAGCACAAACAGGCGGTTTATAATTTAGTAGAGCCCACACAACATACACAAGCCCAACAAAATAGGGACATGAACCATTGTTTAACTGTATATAGCTGTCAATCCTCCAGCTGAGAAGAACTCAGCCAGGGACTGTGCTACCAGACTTGGGTCAACACTAAAATGCTGAAATCATCTTCTTTGAGAATGTTATATTAAAGGAGAAAAATAAGTGTCTCTGTGTTGGCATTAAGGCTGTAAGACCAAATGAAACTAGACTGGAAAAAGTGTCAGTTTGGAAAACAACGGCCTTCTCTCTGCTAGCATTGATTTCTGGAGCTGCCTCTGAGTTATACAACTTTTAAAGCTCTAAAACATCTTTGCCACCTCTGGTTTGTGTCTGGAGATGGAATTTGAAGAGTCAAATCCCACAAGAAAGCTCTATTTGAAGCACTTCCAAACCAATCTGGAAAAAAACATAACTTCAGAGAGTTCAGGATAGCTTTTCATAAACATCAAAACGTTTTTGTTCTGCCTACTGACAACTTACTGCAAGTGATTTGAGGTTAAGTCTTCAACAGTAGTAACTTAGAGAAATACCAGCATCAGACTGTGTGCAATGTTTTGGGTGTTGTGCATAAGGAAACAAGAATAAGCCCACAGAGGTACATTTCCATCTCAAGTAATCTGTGACATCAGTCTGTGGTCAATTAAAACAAATATGCATATGTTGAATTCATTATTTGTACGAATCATCTTATGTGAGTATTTCTGGTTTATATTAAAATACTTTGGACCCAAGCTTTGTTGGGGGTTGATATAAAATGCTGAAAATTAAATAATTACAAAAGTAAGCACGGAAAGCGTATACAGACTTAGGCAATCACCCATTTGATTGCTCATCAGAGTATTGCAAATGTAGTGCGGAGGACCTTTTTTTCCCTATAGACATAAAAGTTGTAAACTGCTACATTTGCAAAGGATGTCTACTTTAGCTGTGTATGAACATTTTAGCAATGTTTAAAACATATAATCCTGAAACTAACCTATGCAGGTATAATTTTGTGCAAGAATTTTCTGCAGCTGTCAGGTCCTTCAAAACCTTCCATTTAAGTTGTATAAGTACTTCTTTCCTGCTGTTATTCTGTCCTGGTATTATTTGTCTTCTAAACACAACATTGAATTTAAGACTTTGTTGTCCTCCATGCTGTAAATTTCCTGTTCCTCTTGTTCCTCCTCTTCTCTGTAAAATGTGGAACACATGTTTTTGGATTAACCCTTAAACTCTTGAGTTCATCTTTATTTTAAATGAAGGGACATGAGTCTGCTCATTTCTAATCCACTGTAGGATAGCACGGACCTGAGGGTATGTGAATTGCCTTTAAAGGAAATTTTGATTTTCATTTATAGATTTTTTTATTCGGGGTCCTGAAACTTCAGCATAGTTGTCTAAAGTGTCCTGAAATGAATAATCTTTTTCATCCTTTCCCTTTTTGTGGATCACTGAATGTAAATTTGTTGATAAATATACATTCTGTCTTGGATGGATGGATGGATGGATGGATGGATGGATGGATGGATGGATATAAAATCAGGCAAAAGATCAGATTTTAAAGGGATGTAAATTGCTGTAACTCTCTTTCACAATGGATTCACCAAAAAATGCAGAGTTGCAGCATCTAAATATATGTCCCACTTTTTCCAGTACCTGTCACCATGGCTGAAGCACAAAGTCCTAATTAAAGTACAATAGCAGGAATTCATGAAAGATAGACAGTTACTGAAATAATTATATAACTGGAACTAAAATAAATAAAATTAATAAAACATTTTTCATTAGCATGCTTAAGCCTAAACTTTTAAAATTTCTGCAAGAAGAAAAAAATATTTCTAATATGGGAAAGACAAGTTTTTATATTTAAGTACTTTGATGTAATATATGCAGAGATAAGAAACAGGCTATTTTAATCCATTGCCCTTTTTAATCTGTTGGACATAACTGAATCATCAAATCCTCAAATGCTTGCACCATACCATTTCCTAAAGTGCAACTGTGTTTTTTCTATTGAAAGTTTTCTGAATATTACTACAAACCCAGAGTTTGGGGAAAATTTGGGGAAGCATTGTTGTATCCTTTGGTTTTCAACTCTCAGTGAATGTTTCACTCAGGTCAATAAAAACGTGGTAAGACGTGCCCTTAATGACTAACCAAGAAAAAACTTCTTTTTAAGTACCCACAATTGCTCTCTAGAACCCTTAATTAAGCACCTAAATTATTTCTCTCTCAAAAGGGTGAAGCACCTGTGTCCCTGAGACATCAGCAACATTTGCCTTCTGCCAAGCCCTGTCTTTGGTTTTACCGGTGTAAAGAGAAATCTCTTTGTTGTGTCTGCCTTCACCATGTGTGTATGATAATTAGAAAAGGACCTTAAGTACAATTTTTGGCTACACATTAAAATGTATCACTATATTTCTGGAAAAAAATTAATTAATAGTGCTCATAACTTTCAGACTTACAACCCTAACCTTCCAACTCTGCTCTGAGATAACTTCAGAAATATAACCTGACAAAAGTGTTATTTCAAAAACAGTGGGAGTTACAGTTCTACATATATTTTGAAGTCAAGCCAGTGTTACTTAAGTGCCTAAGTGTGGATTTAGAACTCTACCTGTAGGCATCTGAAATCTGTGGCCACATCTATTTTAAAACATCCGCTAACATCAGGAGGAGTAATTCATGCTTATTTGAGGTCTGAATTTAAATTTCTCAGCTTTGGGTTTCCCCTTTTCTTCCCCATCTCCCACAGCTTTGTTTAATACTTCAATCTACCTACCTCAGCCCATTCTTAAATAGTATATGAATTAACAAATAATAGGCAAATTAATGTTAATATCCACTTCTATCTAAATTCTGTTTCTGTGACTAAATATTTTTTCCTCTGAATTTAAAGATAAAAGAATTGAGTCTAGATACAAGTAATGATAAAAACATGAATGCCCTTTACCTGTTTATTTATTTTTTTATTTTAGGAAATAGCTGAAAAGGGGTATTCACTTCATCTTTTGTTAGACTTCTGTAATAAAAACTTTGGAGTCTTATATTTTAAAACAAGTTGAACCCTTATTTCAACTCTTCTGGATAGAAGCCAAGACAGGTGAGAGTTGGAAGAAAGACCAGTGTAGGTTAGGTTTCGCATATATATATGTGTATTAGGGTGTTGTAGTCCACTTCCAACCTATTTAAGGCTTTCCACAATAAAGGCAGAAAGACATGGATATTTTTTCCTCCTGAAACTGCACGAAAGAAAAAGACTAAATCCATCAGCATTAAACTCTGCACTGTAATGTTCAGAGCATTCACTGTGGGTTGGGAAACTTCACTTCCAGTTATTTGTCCTGGTACATTTCTTGTTTTGTACAATTTCAGTATACAATGTGCCAGAAAACACTGAAGTTCATGTTGAGAAAGATGAGTTTGGTTGCTTAGGTGAGAGAAAAAATTCTAGGATTTGGCTCACAAATGAGTTTAGGCATCTCCCTGCAGTCTTGAGTGAGATGAAGTGCTCTTATAGCCAGTAAGAGATTCCAGAATTTTAGTAAATAAAATTTGCTTTAATGAAATATAGTTGTTTGATTACTTTGTAACAGACTCCCCTATTTTATTTGTAAAGACATCCTGTCTTTTTGTGTGTGAATCTTGAGGCTGTCCAAGAAAATTTCCTTCAAGAACATCCAGAATATATCAGTACAGAGTAATACAGGAATTGCTTACAGGAATTACTTTTGTTTTGATGGTCCACATTTCTCCATGATATCCGTGATTTCAACATGATTAAGAATCACTGAATTTTTTTCAGCACTCCTCCCTCCCTCCCTTCCTCAAAAATGTTCTACAGCATTATTTCATCATATTCTAAGATCAACAATAAAATAGTGATCTGACAGCTAATTTTGCTGATAAAGTTATTATATCTTTAATTATTATGACTTGTTCAAACAAGATGTCATTAAAATGAACATTTAAATACATTCTTCCTTTCACATGAGTACTGCCAAATAAAATTGTGTTGAATTACACAGTTTCAGTCTTGGCAAAATTATACAAATGTAATCCAATGTATAGCTTTTTATATCATGTGTTAATTTTTTAAAATGACAGTTAAATAATTAAATTGGAATGTTAACAGCACAGGTTCTTTCTCCTGAGAAAATTACATTGCCATTAATCTCGCTTCTTGCTGATGTTTTACCTACGGTGTTATCAGAGGTCTAAAATCCAAAGCTGAGTGAGGAGCTTTAATTTTAACTTTGTACATTTTAGAGCAATAAAAATTCAAGATGTAACTCCAAACTTCATCATAATTATGTCACATAACATTGAGATTTTAGTAATGGACTTTATTTAATGGCTCAGTGAATTCTGTACAGTGTGGAGTAGAATTGCATACACAATACAAACTTTAATACAGTTCTGTCCAATCTTAAGATATTTGAAGCTCTGAAGACCTGAAAAGCTTTGTTTTGTTTTAAATTTTAGGTCATTGTAAAGGAAAATATTGTCCATCTGCCAAAATGTACATAGTGATGATGAATTTTACCTAGATGATTAATTAGTAAGGAGTTAAAATATAAGACAATTCTTTTAATTTTATTTTTTGTTCACAAAAAGAACTTGGCCTTACTAAGGCATGTGATATATTCTGAGAAACAAATTTCATAGCAGTAAAAATGCTCTGTATAAATATTTACTTGCTTTTCACTGTGGCTGTGTTTTATAGACCATGCAGGAATTAGTTCAACCAACAGTGAAATGTCATCACCTCTAGAGTAAAATGTGGCAGTTGTTTAACAATGCACATAAATGATACAAAACAGTATACAGTGAATTAAATGTATTTAAATACTTTATTTAGTTGCAACTGTAGAGAATATTTAAGTTGGCATAATGTATTTATTCAGTTTGGACTTTGTCCAGGTAGCTGCAGTTAACAATTTTAGCTCTTGTGAAATGTTCCAGGGGCTATCTAATTAGCCCACTTGGTCAGCATCTTAGATTTATGTATGGTGCACAGATAATACCACCAGCAGCATCTTAGCATGGCACTGATTCAGTGCGGAGCCAGAGTGAAGAATACCACCTACTGAGTGACCAACACCACTTCCTACAACAGCTGGGTTTTCCTTGGAGGTCTTCCATCCCAATTACACAGCAGGCCCAATCTTGCTTAGTTTATGAGATCTGACAAGATCAAAGCCCAAGGTGGTATAGCTACAGACTTATACTGTCTTGTGTATTTGGCTTGCTAGCAAATTTATGTCAAATACATGTATCAAATGATTTCTAGTCAGATGCATTATTGTTGTGTGCATGAATGTATGAGAGAAAGAGGAAAAAAAGAATTATTCCAAAGCTAAAAAAAAAAATTATATATACACATATATAAATGTTTGAAACAGTCACAAAACCTGCCTTTGTCTTCTTCACCTTAAAAGACTCTTCAGGTCTATTCTTTCCATCAGCACTGGGGAAAGAGTGACAATTTCTATTAAATGTTTGTAAAATTATTTTAATACACATGTAAAATTTTGACCTTTTGTCTGCTTTTGAACTCGCTTTAAAATAACTGTTCAAAGCATCACGACAGTCAGAAATGCAAACCAGCTTGGAAGTCTAAATGTATGTCCTCTTGCACATTTGTTTCTTCTGGAATTAATGCAGATTTTATTAGTCTTCCAATACACTGCCAAATGAACAGAAGGAAACATTACTCATTTTCCCTCATAATATCCATCAGAGGGTTGTGCTGTAAGCAAAGTCCACTGGTGCTCTTTCAGGGTTTTTTTAGTTTATAGGTGTGGTTGAGGACATCGTAACGATTCCACCCATAAGTAAGTAATTAGGTACCAACTATTAACTCAGTTTGATTAAATTTTCCCCTGTGCTCAGAGAGGTAGACCTTGGTCTACAGTGTGCAGCTACAACATGTCTGTCTCTTCTAAGGAGAATATATTGGAGCACATACTCTTGTGCCAGCCCATCTCTGAGAGAAATGCACACAGCTCATGGAGTCTGGAAAGCACCAGTAGCCTTTCAATTCAGGACTACAGAAGGTATTTGCTAAATAACCTCTCATGTGGCCAGCCTCATACCCCAGCCCCAGCTAATGTATATGGGGCCTGTATTGACAGCACTGAATTTTTATTTTCCAATCTCCTCTTCCATGTACTTGAACCTTCTGTGAAAACCAAAGACAAAATTATTTCCATCTGGTATTTCCCAGGCTCGTCAAAGAAAGCAATCAGCTAACAAGATGATTGGTAATACACTTAGCATTTCACAATGGTGCCCTTCCTTATATATCAATATACATTTTTGCTTTCCCCTGTAGGATTTGCAGGTGACAGCTTCAATACCGATTTATATAATTTTTATCTCAGTAGTTACCTGCCTAATCCCATAGTCTGCTTATAATTCTTAATTGTTTACAATGTTATAATGAACTAGTGATGAAGTTTCTCTGTTCATTGTTTATTCCTTGTGGCAATGAAAACTGACTGAAAGACACTGCTTTGGTATTTCTTTTCAACCTTGAACAGCATACTAATAGGCAGGTGGATTGACAGGTAGACTGATATTGGCAGGGATAGGGGAAGGGAAAGATTGCTTGACAGAGCCTGTCTTTATGGCACATGCACAGTGATCTCCAAAGAAGGTATGTGTAAGTACCAATTCCTTTAGTTGAAGTCTTATTGACCCTTGACCTGTGCTTCAGTACTTATAGCTGACAAAATACATATATGGTGCAGAATTTCAGTTTTGATTCTTAACGGGGAAAGTATGAGGCCACTTCAAATCATCTGCTACTCTTATTAGTACTTTCTGTGTCTCAGAAGCTTTAAAAAATGTGTACAGCTATTATAAAAATTGGTCTGGTTTTAGATTCAAAGTTCAGCTATGTTTAGAATGGTAATCTTACTTTTATTGTATAGTAATAAGTCATCGTCCCTTTCTGTTGCCACTATGTGGCAGATATGCATTTGTTCGTGTTATAGAATCCATGCATAATATGTTTCAGATTAACATTTTTTACCTAGTTTAAAAAGCTGCTGTTCTAGTGGTGGGGTTTTGGGGTTTGGGTTTGGTTGGGTTTTTTTTAGTTTTTAAGTGCAGATGTTTATTTACAAAACTCAGAACAATCCCATGCACTGGAAAATTATTCTTTAGCTCAAATGTCTTTTTCTCTCTCATTCTGTCTGCATACTCAGTTTAAAAATCCTCTTTTTTCTGCTTCAGAAAGCTGAGATGTGAGAGTAAGAGGTGATTGAGAATCTGAATGCTCAACAGCATAGGCCATAAAGTATTTTTGTTGGCACTTGTGAACTGAACTGGGACAGCACAGCTGGATCTGAACATTAATCCCTCAATAATTGATGATTAATCTATTAAAGTTTAATGGAGAGTTGATAAGTAATGGTCTGGCTGCCATGTCACTTGATTGTAAATATAGCAAGTTGCCTGGAAATATGTTTTTTTCTTTTGTCCATCAGAAGCAAACATAGAGGAAGGAGAATGAAGGAAAGTGAAAGCTAGATGGAAGGAGAAAATATGCCTGTGACAAAAGTTTGGGTCAAGGAATCTGTCTGCACCACGGCAAGCACAAAGCACTGGTGGCAGTCAGAGAATCACTCACACAGGCAGACTCCTCATGTGAACTGCCTCATTGCAATTCTGTGCAACACAAGTCAGTTCTAGTGCACTCCATGGGTTACCTGAGAATATTAGGTTGAGCATGTTCAACCTTTTTAAAGTACATTTTTGAAGCAGTAAATGGGTTTTTAGACAGGAAGAAAACCCAACCCCAAAACGACTAACGAAAACAAACCCCTTGTAGTAGGTAAGTTTATTTCTCTATTTCGTTGAGAAACTGTTGGAGGTGGAGGATTACAAGTCAGCGTGAAGTGGCAGTGACTCAGTACGCTATCGAAGAGCTGCACTTGATGATCAAAGCACATGTTTAGGAAATCTTAGACAACACATGGCATGAGAACCACTTTTAGCACAAATAGCTGACTTTTTGTTCATCAGTGGCCTTATATGTGCAGATCTTACGCTATGTTTTGGCCTTAGGTCTCCTTCCAGCCAGAAGAACAAGCATGAAATTCACCAGTGTGGGTGAGACCACTATTTTCCACCACTTTTAATTTTATCTCTTACCAGTCACATACCATTAGGAAATGGGAATTAGGAACATGTATCTGTTCTGGTGGCAAACCACCAGCAAATACATTAGTTGTATTTGAGTATTTGTCAGATTGGATGCTATAAGATAATTTAGAATGTGTTTATCTTTCTGTGGCAGTTTGGGTAGATAATAGAATGTAACTTGAAATTTTTTCATTCTCATTCATCTGATGTTGCTCGGTATTAGGCTGTAAGGTGGGTGGGGTATTATGCTACCTGTGTTGAGTAAGGATGCCTGACACCCAAAACCAACTGTTAGAGTATTCAAGTGAATGACGCATATTTGAGGTGATGCATTATTTGAATATTTCTGTTCAGAGACATAATTTCTAGTTGTATACATTTTAACTATGAAGCAAGCATTTCTTACCCATCTTCTTCACTGTTCATTTTCTTTCATCACTGTGAGGGAAAATGTCTTCTAGGACAAAGCTCAGGTGCTGGTGTTTAGCTATATTACAGATCCCGATGGAAAGTTACTTGAATTCAAATAATTTTTTTAACTTAACTATGCTTTGCTTTCCTCTTTTTTAATGACGTCCTTGATGCATTATAAAGTTTTATTTAGCAATGCCTGAAAAAAGTTAGGCTATAAAGATTATGGAGAGTTAAAACAATATTCCTGACAGTGATAGAGTGACCTGGAGTTGTTGGGCTGGTAGAGCTGTTCACCATGTTACTTCTCACTGTATTTGAAAAGACAGGGTGGTAAGTTTTAAAGCAAGAAAATTAATAAGAAAACAATTGCGTTCTCCTTCATTTAAAAAAAGAGTTGTTGGTCTGACACTTGCCTATAGCAGTCAATAAAGAACACAATCTTTGGTTTGCTGAAGCCATTTTATATGGTTTTATAATTTTATAATATGACAATTATACATAGAATTAATATGTGATAATGTCACAAATAATTTAAATGTACACTTTAGCATGAAAAAATATTGTAAAGTATGCATGATTTCTGTTCTAAAAGCTGCTAGGACAATGGAGAAGTCTGAATGAAAAGCAAATCCAGCTGAAATATGACAGATTAGGTTAAGATGAAAGCATGAGCCTAAGTAAATATCATGTGCTTTAGAAGATTACATTTTAATAAAAACAAATATTTTTAAAGATACATATAATTCAGAAAGGAAGAAAGGATTATTAATGTATATTTATATCCAAATGCATTGGAGAAGAACTTTTTAAAGCCTATATGACATGATTGCAATATCTATAGGGAAAAAGAGGTTCAATCTCAATCTTGCTGTTGTAACTGAGCGAAGTCATGTACCAAGGTCTGTTTTATGTGTCTGAAGAGGTGGAGAATTTCTTTTTCTATTAATCATATACCTCAGAGTATCTTAACATAGAAAGCAAAATAGGATGTTTGACTTGTAAAAGTATAATTATAAATGGAGATAGTAATACATTTTTAGGCAACGATTCAAAGAAATACTACTTAGTTAAACAAAAACAAAGCTCTAGAATAGAACCTCACCCTGGTATGATAGACAAACATATGTATATTTACCCTGGCTTTAGATATATCAGAGCATTTACCTTGTAAAAAAAACCAAACCAAACCACAAAACCAGCTCTGTGCTTGTAACTGTAAGCTGGTGAGAGCATTCCAGGCCCTCTTTAATAAAGCACATACCTGCTTTATAATAAAGCACACTGATTAGGGACTGGACACTTGGTGCACTCCTCTTCCAGCACATGTTAGGAAGCACAAGTATAGTACCAGGCACAGTTTCCTATTCCAATCACTCTTTATAACTCAGGTCATGCCAGCAGTGTTTCAGCCTCCTCTTCGGGCTCACTTGCCACATTCAGTCTCAGGGGGACCAATGGTCTGTCCAGGAGACTGAGTCCAAGACATATTTAGGGTTACTTGGGAATTTCATGCAGTCTGTATTCTGGCCTTGTCTTCAAGTCTCCTTTTTACTCCTGTTGAGTCAAATAATAATAAAAGCTTTATTCATGAAGTGGAGAGCTGGAAAAATTTGTTTTCATCTTGCAGAAATATTACATCAAGATGGTGGCTGTGTGAGTGGAACAATAACAGATGCACAAAACTTGTTGACTTATGTAAGACAGAGAGGAGGCCAAAGACGGATTTGTGGAAGGAAAGCTCACTAATTCAGAAATACATTTGGATTTGGGTTTTTTTTCAACCTCAAATGTTTTATGTAAACACCAAAAACAATAGGTTACATTAGATAGGCATTGGATAGACATCAAACATCTTATTTCCACCTGAGCAATAATTTTCTATTGTTTTAATTATTGTATTTTATGATATCTAGTTTGTATGCAATGATTCCCATCTTACAAACCAAACAATACCTGCACAAGTTGCATAACGTTAATCATATTTAAAAATCATATAAAATCTTCATACTTAGAAATGTCTTTGCAACAACTTATTCCAAAGGGAAAGGTAATCCTGTTACAGACTAGCTACATAGCAGCTTGAGAAAATATGCAATAAAAATCAGTCAAAGGCCAACCAGATTCAAATGCCACTGCTGGAAAAGCAAAACCTATAAACTGGCATCTGGGTTCTTCATCTGCCAAGCTTGTCCCCTGAGTAGTTAAATTGTCTGGCTCCTGTGTATGAACTGACAGGGAAAACAAACCAGAGCGGCCTATGTTTGACATCACCAGTAACACAGTAATGTCAAATCCATCTTCAATGGAGTATGAAGACTTCTCAACTCTCACTGATCACCTGTGAGACTGAAAAAAATTCTGAACTCAACATATGTCTGATTTTTGGCCTCTCATATTCTAAAATTCTTCTTGTAATGAAACAGTTGAGCCTTCATATGGATTTCAGCAACCTTTCCTTTTTTCTTTTTTTTTTAAGAGTTGCTGTTGTTACATTTTGTGTGCCAAAGACTATGGAAAAATATATTGTTCTTTATAAAACTGAGTTTCCACAGAACTGAAATTTGGATGCTTGAAATCTCTACATTTGAAATTCATTAGTGTCATAAAAATCCCAGCCTTCTCAAATATGAAGGTAGATAAAATTTCTGAGACCTACTGTTAAAGGAGGTTTAGATTTCTTTGCAATGGGGATTGAATTTCTTGTATCACATATGAGTAATGACATGCTTCCAGAACTTTGTGCACCATGCCATGTACAGTTATGGAGCTGGACTTCCCCATGGGAAATATCTGTATTAGAAGCTGTTTTACAGAAGTAGAACATTAATTTTTGACACAGGTAGTTTTCATAGCCTTTCTCATACAAATTAAACTTTGAGGGGGAAGAAATTGGCTTTCAATCATTAACATCACAGTGGAAAGACAAAAGTTTCTTTCTAACATGGTGAAAGCAGTAGTGTCAGCAGTTGTTGTGGCACCTGAACCAACAACTGGGATGGCCAAAGGACTAAAGAGCTCAGGTACAGGAGAAGCCTACTGGTGGGCTAGCTCCAAACTCTAAAATCTCTGATTTAGGGTGAGAAAAGCCACTCCCATCAGGCCTTGTGGTTCTATGCAGATTTGGTCTGTCTGGTTGGCCAGTTGCCGTACGCCCCTCTCATCCCTTAAAAGGTTGTAATCTAATCCCCACTCTGCCACTTCCTTCTCCCCATTGGTTGTTGTATTACCCCGCCTCCTTTCTGTATCCCTTTATAAGTTTATCCCAGCCCTCAGCTCGCTCTCCTTTGTCAATGGACTCCTTTGTTGTGATTTAGCAATAAACGCCCTGGAGCTCTATAGGAAGAGCCGCCTCCCGACTCTGCCTCTGGTGACGCATGAGCTATTCAGCTTAGTGCGAGCATGTGTTGCGTGCTTCCACTACACGGGTGGGAGAGCTGGCCTGCCAGTGTGCCAAGCAGCACTGCCGGAGTGTTCCTTGCTAGGGATGCTTCAGGAATAACACAGCGGCCTTTCCACCGACCACCCCACACAGCGATAAGCAGTTACAGCCTGCAGGTCTTATAGCTGGCCAGGATTTATTTATGTCTTCTCTACCACAGGAGCACTTTTTCAGAACTTCAGTTCTCTGTCTGCAAAGAACCATCTTATAATTTCAGCCCATACCTTTTCATGAGTATTATCTTTGATCACTTTTGCTTTTTCTTCTGTTAGTCCTGCCTAAATTTATCCTAGTTGATAGTAGTCTTCGGAGCTACTTCCTTGTGTGCTCATCCTTTCTTTTGCTAGGACAATGGCCCCAGCTCTCTTGGTTTCCAGCTACAATATAGGTTTGATTCTCCTTATTGTTGTGCATTCTGTGTTCTGGCTTAATTCAGCTCTCCTGAATGTGCATGGCATGAATAGATAACGGCATTTCAGATGGGTTCTCCACAGGGCTGTGTACAAAGAGATTAATGTCTACCCATCCCAGAATACATCTACATTTTTTTTCCTTTTATTTCCCCCTACAGTAGATGAGGTTCATGTTGTGATGGGTAAACTAGCACTGGTCTTCTTCCTCACTTGCTTAAAGTTTGATATGTCCTTTGTCTGTAGCACATATTCCTGTTAAACCCTAAGGGTGAGGTTCCTGTCCTACAAACATTGGAATTTCATCATTTTCCCATTACTCTTCAATCTTCTGGATTTGCTAGGCAGAGGAACCAATCAATGCAAGTGTCCTGCTTACAGACAGATCATCCTCTGCGTAGACCATATTTTCTCAATTTGTAACAGCACCTGTTTCAGGAACAAACCATTGTTTTTTTCCAAAATCATTTATAGAGCATCCAAGCAGCTCAATCAGAAGGCTAACCTTAGGTTTGTCACCATTTGATCCCATAATTTCCCTGTCAGTAAAATTTACTGCTGTCTGCCTTACATCTTTTACCCTATTTTTTGCTATCTCCCAGCTTCTCTAGATACTTTGTTGACTGAGGCAAATTCTTTTTCTTTACAAGAGGAAAATGAGTATAATAACAGAGATAAGTTATTTAATTTGCTTGTCACACACTTTTCACTGACTAAACACTTAAGATCTGTGTTCTGTTGTCTGATCAGGCACTGTTTTATTGCATTCGTCTTTGCTGCAATTATTTTGTGAGGCTGCATGCAATAAAGGTTCTCTTCAGGATCCCATGATTTTCAAGAGAAAGTGGCAGTATGAGTGTCTGTTATGTGTCAAGAGCCCTTCAGAAGATTTAAGATGGAGGTAACTTAAAAGTGAGGGTTACATGCTTTTCCTCTCTTGAAGGAAAAATGGTGACATTTAGGTATTTGAAAATAAGTAGATGAGGTAAGTAAATTAAATTTAAGGGAATTTCAGTAAGTTTCATTGAATCAAAATTCTTTTTTTCCCCTTGGGGGAAAAAGAAAAGCCAGTTAAAGAAAGTAATATAATTGTTTACATTTGAAAAGAGTTTTTCAGTGCCACTTCTGACAGGTTTTACAGTACAGGCTTTGGTAAAAAATACAGCACTGGCTAGAATATACTCTCATTTTTTCAAGTTCGCTTTTTAAAATTTTAACAAAATTATGTGATCACGAAAGAAAAAATATGTATAAAATATATCTGAGAATTATCATTGATGTGATTCCAGTACTTCAGCACATTATGTTCATTTCATGCTGGATATTTAACAGCATTTGTGTAATCACTCTATAGCAAACTATAGTTCCCCTAAAACAATACATTAAACCAGCCTTAAAATATGATTCTTTAAAGTGGGCTGTGAGGAAGGAGGACTGATGCAGATGGACTTATGTTATGTCATGGCAAGATGTGTTTCAGCATGTCCAATAGTAAAAGGATATGTAAACTCTTATCATTAGCTGTGAACTTTTCAAAGCAAGGACCTGTTCTCAATGCTCCATGAAGACCCAGGTACACTTATGGAACCATATAAATGCATCAGGATAAAATGGCCTAGGTTGGGGTTTTTTCCTTCAGTTTTTATCTTGGATTGATTACATTAAACTATTTTCTTGCTAAAACATTTAAATTACTTTCCTCACTTACCAGAAAAAAAAGGGTAAATTAACTTATTGAAGTTGCAGGGAGGTTTCCCTGCGGGATTACAGGCACAACTGGTTTTCGCTTTAAGATTTAATTTTCCTTCTGCTTACCTTATTTAAGAGCTCCAGTATTAGCATTTATATACTAAGGTATTAAGGGCTCTACTAATCTACCTTGTGAAATACCTAATTTGTTTAGCTTCAGTGCACAGAAGCACAAGAGAGTTAACACAGGGCTCTCATATAAGTTTTACAACTTGTGACAACACAAAGCACCTCTCAGATGTTAATACACTGTGGGGCTTTAAACCTCATGCATTTTGCAAATATGACCTGAAAACAAAATTCTTCTTCTTATAGGTTTAAATACTCTGTTTCTTTGAAATTTGTAAGTTAAAAATAACTAGAATTTTGTTTCAAATATTAATGACAAACACTTGCCCAAAAGTCCTTTGAAATAATTTGTTTTTACCTCTAAAATATAAAATACTGGCAAATGTTAATGTTCACTTATTAATTTGTTTTATTGAAAGGTTAAGAGGCCAGAATTTTCATAATCTGTACAGACAAATCTTCCTCATAATATTAAGTTAAATACCTTTTTCTGTATTTCTGGGTTTTATCAAATTTTTTTTCCCTAAATTCTGAATATAGGACTATAATGAATAAAATTAGAAGTCTAAGTGAGCAAGCCTCAAATACCTGATTTTAAGTGTGTAGTTGAAAAAAATATAGGTTAAAAATTTTAAATGCCTTTTTAATCCAAACTATTAAAAAGTACAAAGCTAAAAAGAATCATGAGGTTCAATTTTCAGATAGTTCAGGATGTGATTTAGTTAAAGACCAAAAAGCATGCAATTATTCAATGCACTAGCTTATTTTATATAAGTAACGATTGGGCCATGAAATATTTCTCTGGACTTACTCCAGGAAACTTCTCAGCTATATATAAAAAATGTGCAACAGTTGCACCACCCATTTTCCCTTTGGTTTCTATCTCCAAAGAAGGTAGAAAAATTTATTGTCTTATATCTGAAAGTTGCCAAGCATACCTTCCTTTGGGAATCATCTTCATTACTGTAATTCTTAGAAGCTCAAGTCATGGGCCAATACTCCCTGGTGCTAGTCACTGTACAAACAAATTATGTATAGCTGTGTTTTTTCTATAATGCCAGCCAAGACCAAATTAATGAAAATAAACAACTGTAGCTGTATCTGCTGCAGACTAAAAGCCAGAGTACTAACATCATTAGTCTTCTGCAGGAATTACAGCATGAAATGAGTAAAATGATGCAGTGGATTGAGTAGTGTAGAAGATTTGGTTTCTAGACAACAGAGCACAGTGGCAATTTTTACATCTTAACTTTGGTATATGCTACCTTGAATTTTATGGATTCTATCAATGCTGCTTTTTCAGGTTTTTTTGAGTGACTCTGACTTTTCAGGTAGCTTGATAGATGAATGCACGCTAATTTTCTGTGAATGTCCTGGCAGCATTAGAGAGGAACCACTTAAGTCTCTGAAGCCACTATCCTGCCCTGCTCCCTGGTGGAGGGAGTAGAGAAGGTGTCCCCAAGAAGTCCACTTTAGCTAGTCAGATTATGCATAGTGGTTCATGGCTCATACATTTGTGATGAAGCAGAAGATGACATCTGATGTCATCTTTAAAATGCAGGTTTCTTTCATTTGAAAGAAAGCTATAAAGCGTAACTTAAGAAAGGCTCTGTGTTCTCCCAGAGTTTATAATCATGAAAAGAAATCAGAACAAAAGCATAAAAAGATTGAATTATACAGGTAATTAAAAGAAAATGCTTACTATGCTAGTCTTGCCTGCCACTCCTACTCAGTCAGAATGATAGTTTATTTAATAAGCAGTTTTATTGAAGTGGGTTGGTTAGCCATTGAGTGAGGGCTGTAGGAGGAAGCAGCAGAACCCAGTAGGTGATGAGTAAAATGTAATGCTTAATCCTGATAGCTTGCTAACAACTGAGCCTTTGGCCACATCCAAAGATGCTCAAATATATTTTGGAAAAAATATATATTTTCTATCAGTTTGCTGGTCTTTTTCCCCTTTCTGCTAAAATAGTTGACTTACATAGTGTGCAGAGGTCTTTTACTCAGACACAAAAAGACTACTTAGTTTCCTTTCTCTTTTTTCCGTTGGGCAGATGTGAGAAGCTACCAAACCACAGGTAGATCTAGCATGGGCTTTGGAAGTTTTGTAAGTATGAAATGCATGAAGCTGTCATCCCTAAACAGGCATATAGGTAAGTACTCCAGCAGTACTTTCAGGTACAGGTACACGTTAAGAAACAAAGGCCCTACCCAAAGTGTTCGTGCAGATAAATTCTTCAGGGCACAAAGATGTCTAATAGGTTCTTGTAGATAGATAAGAGTAAACACATTTATTGTGAACTAAGTGCTTGCCCTCTTATCTAACGTTATCTCTGAGATGCTTGTGCAGCTTTAATTATTTGTCTTCTCACCAATGGCGTATTTTTTTAGTGCAAAAGTGCACCTCCATAACACCCCATAATGTTAATTGGGAAAATAAAGAAATTATGATGAATAGCATGCACAAACTCCATCATGTCTTCTGAAAACTATGTCAGAATCAACAATGTCATATTTCATAGCAGCTGACAGAGAACAGATTTTCAAGTCATTAGTACAATAAATGTATCATTTTCCCTCTAGGAAATAGCTGTACCATCATGCTAAAGAAAAGGGCAGTTTTAATGGCTAAGTAATATTTACGATTTGCATTGAAAAATAGATTTGATTTCCAAATGAACAGCAAGAGCATTTAATGCAGAGGACTAGAGTTTTGTATAATAGAAGCTGCTCTTAGGTAAATTTTATGAAAAAAAGAACTGTGAAAAGTTATAACAATAATATGTACCCTTCAATACATTCTGTTCAGTGAATGTGTAAGTGCCTCTGAATCATTTATGCATACATGCAGGAAACTGATAAATTTTGAACAAATTTAATTGAAATCACCCCTGGAGTGAGTCTGAAGGAAGGATTAAATTTAATGGTCTCACAGAGTGTAGTACTGTAGTACTCCACTGACAACTCTGAAGTCTATATTTTTTCCCAATAAAAGATTCTACACCTCAATCAGCACAGGAATGTGAGTTTAATCACACCTCAGAATGAAAATCACTCTTCTTTTGCAGTAATGAGACTGAAGGAAGATGTTGAGACAGACAAATCACAAAGTTTGGTATCACTTTAATGGTGTCATACTAAAACACAGGGTTTTGTCCCACATGATTTTAAGTGAGTTGTTGCCTTGGATTTCAAACAATATGTCAAGGCACTGTTTAAAAAATGTGAACGAGGATGAGCAACATAGGCAAATTTTGCCATGTCATTGAACCTGCAGTCCTGTCAGTGGAATAGTCCTGGCTGTATCTGGGTGCAGATACATCTTCAAACATTCATCATCATCATCATCATCATCATTGTAGAATTCATGATTTAAAGATGTATGGTCTCATCCTATATCTCTCATTGTGTAGCCTTTTATTTCTGGAGCAGCTTTTGATGGCTTGTAGCAGAGTGTTGTAGTATTGTATCCTCGCTTCTGTTGGAGCAGCAGAATCCAACACTGTGAGTATTTTATTATTACAGGGGATACATATTCTTTTATTTTATTATTATCCTTAAGTATTTCTAACTTGGTTGTGTTTCTGAACTGGTTCCTGTGTGATGGCCCTTTAAAGTAAATTTCTCATAGTTGACTGGATTCCAGTCTCTAGTGTCCAATATCAAACCCTCTAAACCAGTTCACAAAAGTGCTGTGGAAGCATAGAGGAAGCTGAAGTCTGTGAGAAATGTGCTTTGGCCATTTAGACAGTCTGTGCTCTGAGCTCTGGATTTTTATGCAACAGCTAACTACTCTGCTAAATTAGATTGTAGTTGTGGGGAGCATCCAAAAGAGCAATTTTTGCTCTCTAATGTAACTATACCTCAACTTCTCTTGTGTGAAATCAAAATAGCAGTCCCAGTTCTTTGCAAAAGTATTGTGAAGATAAATTAATTAATCTATGCCAAATTAAGATAAATTAATTTCTGTGGTGAGGAATGCCATGGAAAATGCTCATGAGGAAAGTAATAATTCTATATTCAAGAAGGGCTTGAGTTAAAGCTGTGTGAAGAATTGATTTTTCACTTCATTGGCTGACCCGAAAAATTGTGGAAAAAATCAATTTTGGACCAACCTGAAATGATTTTCTCTCATTTTTCTCACGGGAACATAAAGATAGGAGGAAGTAATATATAAGTTTACCTCAAACAAAACATATAATTTGTCTGGAAGTAAAAAATTTCATTGTAATCTTAACTCTTCATATCTTTTTACCAAATTGCAAGTAGGTATTTGAGGGAAATCATCCCTTCCAGCCTAATTATTGAGAGTTTATTTTGAAAATAGACTAGCAAATGTTGGGTTTGTTTATTTGTTTGTTTATTTGTTTGTTTGCTTAAGCCCTTATCCCTTATTCATTGGTGAAATGCAGTTGCAAGTGAAAAAACTGTGGATAAAATGGGTCTAGTTAATAGCTGTGATGAAGCAGGTTTGGTGGACATGCAGATGGCTGTATTGGCTTAAGCACAAAAATCAACTTTTTGTAGACGCAATATCACTATTCTTCAGCATCTTCTGCTTTATTCTTCACAATTTTGAAAATTCCTGCTTCACCTTTTCATTGTCTATTTCATCTTTTAAGTTGTTTAGGCAGTCGCCTGTTCTCCTTCCCAACCACATCTGATCAGTGCAGCTGTCACTTCAGTGTAAATAGTTCAGTGCCCATTAGATAGGTGCCAAAATTGTGATGTTCCCAGTAAAGTGGCTCTATACATTTTAAAATAACACCTACTTAGTTGATGGCACACAGCAATTGCAGTATGCAACCATACTAACCTGTGAGGTTACTGGTCAACCAGTAGCTCTGTCAGGGAGAATTTGGTGTGCCACCCATTTCTAGATGATGCATCTGTATGTCATCTATATCCCACTCAATTAGCAGTGTGGACAAGCAAAAGAACTTCAGGTCATCTCTAGACTGGAAAAGTTCAACCTGGGGCTGACATTACGCTCTCTTACTGGTAAAAGGCTGTAGTTTCAATTAAATACTGTAAATATGACAAAAAATATGCTCTAAACAATGAATGGGTAAAACAAAACACTAGATAGCTGCTGTAAATAAGCACTATTTAAAAAATGTTGCCAATGACTATGTAAGATATAATACCAGAATACATATTAGGGAGATGTAATGGAGGAGCACAGGTAACAGGGTTCAAGAACTCAGAAAAAAATATCTCTATGTCCTACTGTGTTTTTTTCAATTGCTGCTTATTAGAACTTTTTGGAGTCTTTCTACCTCCTTTTCAAATTATGTACCAGCATCAAAAGCTTTGTTTCTCTGCTTTTTGGTAAAAGAGAATTTTTGTTCTAATAATTGGAAAAATAGTGGCCTCAGTATGAAGTTGTCCACTGAGGGGGAAGGAATAAATTTTAAGGTCTTCTCTAATAACCTTATTGCACTGGTACTAGTGTTTACACATATTATGCATAAATTATATAAACATAAGCTTGTTATACAGTTGCATGGATGTGTGTTCACTTTTTGTCAGTACTCTCACCATCCATAGCAGTATTTTGCAACAGACAAATTAGTAGCTTTGTTTGGATTTTATCCTTTAGCATTATATGTAAGGAGGATAGCAGATTTAAATAATTCTTCCATATATGTATTTTTTCTTGAGAACTCCTCTTGATAGTGTTCTTTGCCTCATTGATCAATTGGAACTGTGGCATTTATAAATGTTGATTGTGTTGAACTCATCAACTAGAGACAAAGAGCTGTGAGAAAGGCTGTTGAGCACCTCCATCTTGGCATTCCTTGTACACAAGAATCCTTGAAACAAGAAACCACATCCACTTTGAGTGGCAGGATCTGTGCAAAATCTGTATAATCTTTCGGTCTACCAAATTACCACACCTATTATCCTCATAATCAGGGCTACACAGCCTCCTCCCTGCCCCAGTGCCAGAGACAGACTCCTAGTTAACACCAGTGCGCTGTGTAATCTGTGTGGTCCTCACAGATTGAAGAGCCACAGTTTAACTGCAAGTCCTAGCTGCTATTTTCATTGCAAGTGCTTGTCCACAGGGAGTTCTCTTGAGGTGAGGTTAATTTCACAATTCTAAATATTTACATTTCAAACTGAATGCAGGCTGCATGTTACAGTCTGAATCTGATTCATGCTATTCCCTACAGTTCTAAGATATGCAAGAGAATGAATGATTCTCTGTGTAAGGACATAGAAGAATTATTGGAAAGTATTTTTCCACTGATCTGGAATCCAGAGGAGAATTCCAAGGATTAAGCTTATATCAACCTTGAGTTTACTTTACTGTCCTTCAGGCCTGTTGACCTGAAGAGGCAAAGAACTACCTGGACTGAGCTCTGACTTACTTTAGGATAATAAAACCACATCACAAAAGTTGTCAGTCACCTACATTGACATTCACTAAGATGGAGTTCAGGGAATTTCCTATATCCATGTCTTTTTTTTCCCCCAGAAGATTAACTGCAGAAATCTCAGAACAAAGAGCTGCTGAGAAATCTTTTAGAGCAAAATGTTTATCTGAATAATAACATATTACTAGGATAAGTGGAATTAATCAAAGAGTTCAAAAGGAACTTACATTTGAAACATAAAAGCTACTGATATGAACTATCAATTTATTAGATGGAACAGAATATTACTAGAAAAGAAGGTGTCAAGGGGTTGAGGCCAGCCCTTAAAAATAACTCCAAAAGAGAATTCAGGGATCTTTTGATCAGTTTTCAGAAAGAAAAATATAGGCTGATTTTCATAGAGGCAAATTGGTAAGCAGGAAAATGTCCCTAAACTATGCATTAGAAGATGCTGGATGGGGGAACGAGGACAAATATCTCTGTTACCTGGTTTATAATTTCAGACACAGAATATAGGGCTGAATAAGTAAGGGTCTGTATCTCTGTTGGGAGGTCATTCCTCTGTATCTCTGGTATCAGAAATGACTAGTCTCTATAAATCTTTAAAATAAGTAAATTAAAAGGTAAATACATTTCTAGACTGACCCGTGACTTGTTCTGGGGATTCTCTCCAAATCAGTCAGGCATCCTAATGGAGATGAACAATCATCAATGTGATGTTTAATGAAGAAGAGGTGTGAACATATAAATAGGTGTGCTGCTTTTGTGCTGGAAACAGTGTTGATAACTCAGGGATGTTTTTGTTACTGTTGAGTAGTTCTGACCCAGGGTAAAGGCCTTTTCTTCTTCTCACCCAGCCCACCAGGGAGGAGGCTAGGGGTGCACAAGAAGGTGGGAGGGTACACAGCTGGGACAGCTGATCCCAACTGATCCAAGGGACATTCCATGCCATATGGCGTCATGTGCAGCATATAGATATGGGGGAAGAAGAAGGCAGGGGGAACATTTAGAATGATGGTGTTTGTCTTCTCAATCCTTGGAGCTACGCTGTGCTGGAGCCTGCTCTCTGGGAGATGGCTGAACACCTGCCTGCCCATGGGAAGTGGTGAATGAACGCCTTGTCTTGCTTTGCTTGTGTGCACGGCTTTTGCTTTCCCTATTATATTGTCTTTATCTCAACGCATGAATTTTCTGACTTTTACCCTTCTGATTCTCTTCCCCATGCCACCAGGAAGAGATGAGAGTGTAACTATGTAGAGTTTAGTTGCCAGCTAGAATTAAACCAAAACAATGGACTAAGGGAAATTATTTTCTGCTGATAGTGCAAAACCTGTGAAAAGTCCTGAGAAACATCCTACAGATCACATGACTACAAAGGAGAAAATTAATGTCCTAAAAATTAGAACTGCGAATCTATCCAGCTGATGCAGAGAAGGAATTGTGATTGCCAGGGAGAACACAAAGAATTTGAAACAGATAAAAATATTTTAATGCTGAAACTCTAAAAATGCATCCCAGACTTTGCAGACCAATGCAATTATTTAATTTCGAAGACAGCAAATAAATTTTCAGTGTTTCAGGTTTACCACTAGTTCTACTCTCAAGCCACTGAATTCATGAGCCAGACATACTGTTTTCAAAACGAGTTAGTTGGGATTTTATGGCTTGCTGAATAGATTCAGAAAACCATCCTGTATAAAGTTCCTTTATCCCTAAAGTCATTTAACTTTATGCGATGCTTTTCTACAAAGTCAATCCAGTATGTGAGTACCTACAGAGAGCACTAATTGTCTACGAACTAGCATTTACACAAATAATTATAATAAAAAAATTAGGTGGTGGTTTACTGAAGGTTATAATGGGATAAGTTGAAAGAACCTCAGAATTGCCTTTAATTGGTTTCAGGAATAGCCATCTTAGCAGACTCACTTCTCTTTATTTGACTCACTGACTAAGAGTCGGAAAAACTGACTTGCACTGGCAGGATGGCTTTGACTGCCAATATAAATTGGTTTGGCCTTGTTTTAGACTACCTTAGACTTTCTCTCCCTTGGTAACACTTTCAGATGACAAATACTAATGAGACTGAGGAACAGATTTAACACTTACCCCGGCACATTTCTTATTAAACTGTTCAGAAAACAAGTTCTATTTCTTAGATCTTTGAGTAAACGTTCTATTGATTCCTACATTTTTTAAAACATGCAGTCATAATCATAGAATGTTTGTTTTGGGTTGGAAGCAACCCTAAAGATCATCTCGTTTCCACCCTCCTGCCATGGGCAGGGACACCTTATTCATACTTAGTGCATGTGAGACTTATTTGTTATCACTATTTTCTTTTCTTTCAGAGTTTTTAAGAATTTGGTTTTTATGGCCTTCATATACTTAACACTAAGCTTTAATTAATATCACAGCTTATGAAACCACAATTCTAGTAATTTCCATGCAAGAAACAATAACACATAAATTACATCTTGAAGCATGGTAGCATTTTATGTGTATATTTTAAAGAGAAACAGCTGTAGATCTTTTAACTTAGCATTGAAACAAAATAGAATTTTTGTGCATTATTTTTTTTTCCAACTTCACAGGAAAAATCATAGAAGAAGCTGACAAGTCAAAAATACTTGCATGATCTTGTATCCCTCCTTATGACAGAGAGCTAGAACTTTTTGGGAAAAAAATGGAATATCATTCATCAAGAGCTATTAAACTTTTTGTTTGGGCCTCACAGACTGTTTTCTCCGACAAGCCAATTTCAGCATGAAAAGACCTCATCAAACAAATAAACAAAGGCAACTGTAGCTTTCTTATGTTTTTCAAGTCTAAACATACTTAAGGAAAGTTTAAGATTTTATTCTGAAAAAGGTGTCTGTCATGAAGTGTGAGGGTTGAATGATCTCTTGAAACAGGAAAGGAAGTGTCTCAGGTTTGCAGAGGAGAGATTTTTTTCAGGAAGAAGGTTATGGGATCAGTGCTTTTCCTCTAAATCCATGCTCTCTCCAGTAGCACATCTTAATTTCATCCTGTAACACTCGAAGAGACTGAGGGTCTCATCTACTTTCAACATTTAGAGTACCACTGAAAATTTATTTTGAAAACTACAAGCACTCTTATGCTGGTATTCAAACACAAATTAAGTTTAAAAAGTTTTTCAGAAGTCTGTTTGCATATGTTATGTATAACCATAAATACACTTTTTATTCTTTTACTAGTATCCAAACATCTTTTCTCTTGCATTATGCTCTTTTATATTTTCTTCTCTGTGATTCCAACCTTCATTGTAGTTTATAACATAAAGCTATTTTTCTTTATCCTTATGGGACCTTTTAAAGTTTGTTTGTCCCCTTCTCCCTCTCCTTGGCATTATACTGTTATGTGAACACACTCACTTCATAATACAGTTGTCCACTTGTGCTGTCCTCCCGGCACAACCAAATCAAATCTGAGGCCCCCTTTCACCCTACTGTCTCACTCTTTGGGTCTACAGCAATGTCAACAAACTATACCTGCAGTGTACTTGACAGAAAGAAAATCAAGTCTATGCATTTTATTGGAAAAGGCTTACTCTAGATTATACACTTGCTAGAAAAGAAGCCCTTGTCTCTAGAAACTCAATTACTCCAAAATCACAGTAGTAATTTTCCCCCCACCCATGCCCTTGCACAATTAACAACCATATCCAACATGAAAGGGTGGGTGGAGTTAGAAGAGATTCTTGCAAAATTCCCATGAAAAATAATTCATACGAAACTACCCAGTCTTGAAGCAGCAGATGAAAAGTATTCACTCTGGATAGTTCCTTTGGGGGTTTTTTCCTCAAGTTTGGGGGGGGTTTTGTTTGTTTGTTTGTTTTTGTTTGTTCGTTTGTTGGGTGGTTTGTTTTTTTCCTCTTCTTAAATTACCCTTTGCGGTCATGGCTTGGGGCTTGCGTTAAAAAACTGAGAACTTAACTTTTGCAGCTTCATTTTTACATTACAGTAGAAGATACTCTTATAAACACAGTTGCCCTCTGAGGGGTTACTGAGCCCAGCAGAAAAAGGGCAGCTAGCACAGAAACACAGTAAATTCCAAATGCATTACTTCTTCCCTTCCCCTTTCCAAATACAAAACATTCAACTACATCGGATTCTTTGATTTTTGATAACAGGGCTCGGTTTCTAAATGTAATATGCCCCAGGTTACTTCGTAAGTTTTCTTGGCCTGTGATCAGGAGCACACCTGACAGATGCAGACTACCTCTCCTGTCACCTTCATGTAATCCTTCATGTTTTGTATCAAAGAATTCCTCCAGTAGTTGAAAGCAAATTTATCCTCAAAGGTATTTATGACAAATACAATAATTCCTTTTAATGCAGGGACTGTTTAATCCACCAACCTATTAAGTACAGTATACCTCCAGCAAACAACCATTACTTCTCATTAAAATATTGCACTTAAAAATACAATTAATCCTTTAATAGGAACCTAAAATACATAGTTTCCTCTATGCAGCACCTCTCCCGATAATAATCTCCAGAAAGTGGTATCCAAAAGTTAATTAAAAGCAAAGTGTTCTTACATACTAGGCTTCCTGTTCAGACACACAATGGCTTGATGTTATTGGTGCTTTCACTGATTAAAAGGATTTACAATACATAATTTTGGGAAAGAAGCTCTATAATTGCTGCTAATTGCCTTCATTTTTAGATGGTTGGATATATTTCACATGGATCTTGTTTAACTGTGCTAGATATTTTCCAAGCATATATATTAAACTTTTCCTTTTATTAATTCAAAAACTAACTACAAGTTTCTTTTTTTCCTTACCTATTACTCCACAAACTATTTTGGTAAAGTGCTTTTTCATAGCCAATGATAATTATACTTAAACAGAGAATAAAAATAACTTTTTGATTACATTTACAGGCTTATGGCTCAGAAAATATGGTTTGTATTCTCACTCGCACAATGGATTTTCTGTGTCATTGAGCAAGACAGTCATGATCACAGCTATTTTCCTCCATCTCTTACTGAAGAGTGTTTGCTTTTAAAAATATGTCTTTTTCTGTCTAATTAGAGCTAATCAATAATAGTGACAAAAATGCTGTTAGAAAAGGTATACTGAAAAAAAATTGAATATTGAAACAGTCATATTAATCAAATTGTTATAATTAATATAAATTCTTAATAGGATATTTTATTTTGTTGACGTAACCTCAGTCAATATCTTCTGGCTTCTCAAAGCAGAGAACAATATTTTGCTCCATTTCCATTTACAGTTAAGCTGCCTTCTGCTGTTTTGGCCTCCCACTTTGACTGGACTAGAGCAAATATAACTTGATACTGAAGCAATTCCTTGTGGTGTGTCCTAGAAGATAAATCTAGGTACTGAAAGACCTACTTTTTAACCATAAGTCTCTCTGGTTTGGAACAGAAACCCAACCTGAGGTTTTTCTCATCCAAGTGCATTATATACTACTCAGCAAGTAAGTGGGTGCTGGAGATTAAATTCTGTTCTGCTGAAGCTATTTTACTGTGATCATAATGAACATATGACGTCAGGACTTGGTGGGTTTGCGTGTTTCCTCCTGGGAAAAAAGTCACCAGCAAGATGTGTCTCAAAGGCCTCAGTAGCACAGGGGAACTCCTCTAATAAGTGGTGTCTTGCACTTAGCACTTGAGTTTCAAAATCTCATAGCCTGAAACAGTTTTGCCAGTGATGATAGACCCCAGGACTACTTTACCGAGTACACACAACAGGAGTGTATCTCCGGTATGTAACAATTGGTGCCAAGAACACAAGGCCCATGTTACATAGATGTCTTGGGGAGGGTTATTCAGACTGGCTCTAGTCTGTCTCCTGTACTGGAAGTCTCTTGGCAGATGAAGAATATTTAGGTGCATTCTTAGAGTGAATATTCCAAATTAGTTTCACTTGAAATGTGTAGTCTGTGTGCTCTGAGCCTGCTCTGTGCAGCAAGGGGTAAGAAAATTGACTCAAGTATATTTTTGATCATAGATAGTAAAAGAGAAAACATGCTTAATTTCAGTGTACACTTTTTCATTGTAATTGTTTTCCTAGCAAAATTCTAGAATGCCTCCAGGGTACTTACACTCTGCTGTCTGTAATATCAAAAAAAATCAAAAAACATGCACAACTTTCTCAGTTATAGTTATTCATAATAATCTTGAGAATTCAAGGTAGATGTCAGCATAGAAATGTTATTTTTGCTCTCTGATTAATAACATCACAGCTCTGTTCTGGCTTTATTTTTGTTAATTTTGACCCTGAGAAGCCAACATTATTCAAATGCATTACGTTCTTTAGGAATTTATCTTCTATTATGAAAAAGGTCTGTTAACAGCAAATATCCTAAACTCTGAAAGCTTTTTTATGCCAAGAGCCAGATCCATATGAAAAGTGCAGGGCTGGCTGATTTGGCTTTTATGTTTTAAAAAGCGGCCCTGAAAACCTTCAATATTTGGCAAGATCTTCCACCATTTAACAGATTTCATCAGGACGTGTTTCTTAAAACATGTTTTCACCTGCTTTTAATTTTTTAACATGTGTACTACAACTTTTCAGAGACATAGTTTGTACAGTAAATTTTAATGCAATTTCTGAAATGATCAGGAAGCAAAACACAGAATTTCAAAATGCATCAAGTAAGCATATATAAGTGCAGGTTTTAATACATGATTACATGATTACATGATTAGTAGCTGATGTCCACCACTTTCACAGAATATGAAGGTATATATATCCAAAAGAGCAAGTGGAAGATTCTAGTTGAAATGAATTTATTTAACTAAGAATTGGCACAAATGTGCTTTGTAGTCCTGCACTTTTTTTATCATCAACATTAAAAACTCTTCATGTTTAACAAATTTGTTTCCACCTATGCAATGTAATAATCCTACTTGACTTTTGATTTTATAGAAGAAACACACAGATACTAATTCATATCTGATTTAAATGAACGTGTTCCTGCTAGTTGAGGTATTCAGTTAGATTTCAGGCTCTCCAGCTGAGTTACCTGAGTGAGAAGACTTTTTGTAAATATGTTGAGGTGGGAGGTTTTCCCTTTAGCAATTTTGCATACAAATTAGATGCATGTGTGTCTGAAAAAAAGTATATGTATATATATCAAGAAATACCCTCATAAATGATTTTGAAACTAAAAATCTCAGGCAATTACTGTTGAGTATGAATCTATACTACCCAGCAGAAATTACTGACAGGCAAAATATCTATATTCTTCATAAGTTTGCAGCAGAACAAAAATATTTATGTAAGAAATGTGCTACTTAATCACTTCTTCATATTCATGACCTGTAAATTTCCAGTATTTGCAAAAGTATTTGTCATTTAAACCACTAATCCTGCAGTCTTTGCTTGAACAATTCTTGTGTATTTTTTACATTTTTTATATTTTGTATTGAATTTTCAATTTAAAAAAATATTCTTAACTCAGCTAAGTTCTTGTGATTTGACCCATGCATGACTTTTACCTTCAGCATAAAATTAAAGGGTAGGGAATATGATCAGATTCAGGGACTGTCATGCCTTATCTTAACTATGTGAGAATCTTTTTGTAGATTTCTCAGTGTGATGCTCCCTTTTAATCAAAGGGGTTGCATGCTCATCCCCCTACTACAGTATCAAGTGAGATTTATATTCTCATCTTTATAATTAATAGTGCAGGATATATAGGCTTTTTTAATCCCTTTTTTTTTTATTCTGACAAAAGAGGAAATACATACAATGAAAAGAGAAAGGGCATGCTTTCTTTATTTTTCGGTTGTGAAGAAATATGGTAAAAAAATATTTGTAAAGTTAAAACTGCTGTTTTGTAATCATGTTTGGCCTCAGGTTCTCTTAAAAACTACCCTAAAAGGAGTCACAGAGGTATCTAAACTTGTCATTTACAAGTAGATAATCAATTAGAGATTGTTTTAAATAGGGCTGTGTAGCTCCTACTTACTTTTAAGTTGTTGCATAGGGCTTCAAAACTGTGTCAGATGAGTCTTGCAGTGAGGAAGAAGAGATGTTATTTATACATTTATCTGTCAAATCCAAGACATTTTCCCCCAGAAATCGATATAACATTTTTTTAGAATTATGTGAAACAAGATAGGATGACTGCTCTATAGGGCCCAGTAGTTCTACAAATGCAGTAAGGCTTACAAATGAACAGACTTGCCTTTTAGAGGGGATTTATCTTGGTGTGTGTCAGTTGTGAAAGTTCAGGAGCTAATTCATGAGCAGATGCTGGTATTGACAGAAAGTCAGAAAACTAAGAGAAAAGTATTCCCAAATCTTCACTTCTTTAGGAAAAACAATTTCACTGTTATATCATCCTACATATTTTCTAACACTCTGATCTTTCCCCTTGCTTCCCTTTGGATTTCCTCCTCTTCGTCTACAATTTCTTTAAGATTTTGTGCATATTTTATCAAGAAAATCTGTTATTTTTGCATCTCAATAAAGCTATTTCTTTTTTTTTTGGTTGCAAAATGGTTTTTTTTTTGTTGTTGTTGCACTACTTAATCTGGTTGACATAACTGAATCTAAGTGTTCCATGTTGTGGAGGAGGTAGGTTGAAGATGAGTGGCTTATGGAAATTCCAGATTGTGCCTGTGGGTTATGTGGATCTTAGAAGATACGCATCTGTAGAACCACTTTCCACCTTCCTCTGGATCTTGCTATCAACACACAGCTGCTCTGATCATGTCTTCAACAAACAGCTGAAGAACACAAGGCTTGCTCTGAGGTATTTAAGGCCACATGAATCTCACCACTAATTTAGAACAAATCCCAGTTTTTCAAGTGAAAATTTCCTGCTAGGAGTCTTGAGATTCCCTCTCTTTTTTTTACAAAGCTAATGCATAGGTCTTTGAGTAATGCTAATATATTGCAAGCTCAGGAGCAAGGAAAAGCTACAGGATGCACAACTAATGGAGAAACCAGAGGCAATCAGGAGAGAACTGGGAAAAGATAAAATGTAAAGGAAGAATCAACACTTTGCAGAAGGGCTATTGTTTATATCTCTTAGAAGCTGGTGAGAACTAGGAGGTGGAAGATGAGAATACCAATGTTCTAAATGGAGAGGAGAGTCAAAGACTCTAGGAGCAAGGCAGTACCCTGTGACTATTTAGAGGCAGTCATTTTTGGTAAGGAGTATGGCACATGAGACAGAAGAAGAAATGAGAAAATCTCTGGGTCATAGAACTTGTTCCAAAGCACTTTGTGCCAAAGAGAAGGAAATGAACAATGGATGTTTGGGAAAGTCAGGTTGGTTTTATCGAATAGATACTGAATTTGGGAATAGCAGCAGTGCTTAGACATAGGCAGATTTCCTGTTTACACAGAAATAGGTCTGGCAGAGACAATATTGTTTTTTACACAGATATTCCCCATTATGGATTTGCTGAGTTTACTGTTCTAAGTATAGAGTTTTGCATTTGCCATTAGTGGTTTCCATGTGGCTTTTTTCTCCAACTTGACAAGACCATTTCAAATTCTAATCCTGTCCTCCAATGTCTTCACATCTGTCACAGTTTGGTGTCATCTGTAGATTTAATAGGCTTACTTTCTGTGCTATCATCCAACATTGTAATGAAAATATTGAATCATATTAAATTAAAGACAGGCTCCTGAAGAGCCCAATTTGATAAATCTCTCCAGTTTGACAGTGAGTCACTGATAATTATTCTCTATGTGGTTTTCCAACCAGTTAGGCTCACCAAACAGCAGTATCATCTAGTTTATATTTCCATGGCTTAGTTATGAAAATGTCATGTGCAACAATGTAAAAGCCTTACTAAAGTCAGCATGTGTCACATACTTTCCCTCATCCACAAGTCCTGTTAACTTTCATAGAAAGAAATTAAATTGGTTTGACATGATTTGTTCTTAATGAATCTGTGTGGGCTGCTTTTCACCCTATTCTTATTTTTAAGGCATTTAGAAGTGTTTTGTTGTTTTTTTTTTTTCTGGAAATCAGAGTTTTTACCTTTGTTTACCTATTTTGACGAGTTTGCTGACAATGTTTATGTTAATATACCTGAGAATAAGGCTTGCAATTTTTGTTGCTACTCAAAATAGAAGACCTTTATCCAGAAGAGACTTCTCATGAATATATGTCTATAGTTGTAAATCTATCTGTGCTGGGTTTGGCTGGAATACCATTCATTTTCTTCATAGTGGCTAGTACAGGACTAAGTTTTGGAGCTGTGTTGAAAACAGTGTTGAGAGCACAGAGGGGTCTTCACTATTGCTGAGCAGTATTTACAGAGAGTCAAGACCTTTTCTGCTTCTCACCCCACCCCACAAGTGAGGAGGCTGGAGGANTGATGGAGCCCTGCTCTCCTGGAGGTGGCTGAACACCTGCCTGCCCATGAGAAGTGGTGAATGAATGCCTTGTTTTCCTTGGTTGTGTGCATGGCTTTATCTATTAAACCGTCTTTATCTCAGCCCATGAGTTCTCTCACTTTTACTCTTCTGATTCTCTGCTCCATCCCACTGCTGGGAAGTGAGCAAGCGGCTGTGTGAGGTTTAGTTGCCTCATGGGGTTAAACCACACTGCCATCCAATGCCCTCTTTGCTATTTCCATATTTCCCACCATCTAGTTTCTTCTCTGTCATGTCTTCTGAAAGTTCAAGGTTGTCAGAATGAAAGCATATTTCTCTGTCCACCTTGCAAAAGTTCCCGGATATTTTTGATGGTTTTCACACCCTTTATTTTCACAGATGGGACCATTAGCAGACCAAAAAGAAAGCTATGTCTTTCCTTGTTATTCTAGGTTGTTTTTTTCCTCTCTCTCTCTTCCTCCAGAAACAGATGCTTTGGACAGATTGGTGCATTTCAGTTCAGACAGTTTTATGTTTGTCTTACGTGGGAACAAGTTGGTTTATAGGACAGAATCAATACTACCACCAGAGCAAAATGTGTAAATTGCACACTTCTTTCCTCTCAGCTTGTGTGACATTAGAATCCATTATCTGTACTGAGTTTTCAACAGCTCTCTTAAGTGATCTCACTGAAGAGTAAAAGAGTAGTAACCTCTCTCCCCTGGAACCCTTGAAAGACATTAATTTACCAGTACTTGGTATTAGTTATCTAGAGAAAATAGGTGATGTACATGGCTATGAAACTTGTATGACTATGTTTTATCTGTTTTTAACATGCTGCTAAAAGATCTTATTCCTGTCAAGGGCAACTACAGTTTTGAAAACAGACTATTGCAAAGGGGACACAGTCTATGCATCACCATAAAAATTCTTTCTTGATATAGTTTAGATAGGAAAAGTTGGAATTCTGGAAAAATGTAGTTGAAATTAACATTGATATTAAGAAATATCAACGTATATTTTATAGAGAATAGAAAAAATTGCAGCATGTGCTTAAAGTACTTAGTAGGTATTTTGATAAAAAAAGATATTTTGACAGAAAAGGAGACAGAAGCAAGAAATTGCTTTTCTTATTATGGTGGAGGCTGCACAATTTAGAGTATACACATATGGTGAACAATGATCAAACAAAAGAAGTAAATCACCTCCCAGCATCTTAGCAGCTATATCTAAGTTTCAGTGGTGTATAACCAGCAATATTTCAACTTACATTTGGGGTAGTTGACTTTATATATTTGGACAATCAAGCAGGTATGTGGCACAGTCTTCAGTGGTCCCACCATAGCTAGGTCATGATTAAACCTGTGACCACCTGCAAATAATCCTTTAGACTGTGAGTAGGGGATGCCAGTGGGAAACATGCTTACAGCAGCCAAGCAGAGGTCCATCTTTGCCCTGTGAAGTGAATGGGGTGACATAATAACATTTATTTCTTATATGTAAAGCATAACATACAAAGAGCTTACAAATTATAGATCTGTTTTTCCCAAGAAATCAGTGCATATGAAATTCATGGTCCAATTCAGAGACAGATAAATTTATGTTGCTTATCGATAGGCACACTGCCATTGTATACATCACAATAACATCTTAATGGAATGAAAATTCAATTTTATGTTGATAATTTTACTATTAATTCTTGAAAACTTGTTTTGTTTTTAGATCTGCTAGGCTGGGTGCAATCCATTCGTGTTTCTACATGTTGATACTCTAATTACCAGAAGTTGCACATTAAGAGACTTATATTGTACAAAGACAATATATTATATTGTCATATTAGTGCAGTGTGAGTTATTAACTGAGATGCCAAAAGATTTCTTCTCTTATATTATTTCACATTCAGTTATGAATACTTTGAACAAGCAGCTACATGCTGTGTTCAGTTCTCATTCCACATCTTCCCAAAAATGAGAAATTTACCCACTGTAGTCACAGATTTATTCCATATTCCTTTATCCAGTCAAAAAAAACCCCAATTTTTTTAAAAAACAACACCATTTTCCCCCTGAAAACCAACAGCCAACAACAAATAAAAGAATATTTGTTTACAACCTTCAAGAGATAAAAAATCCCAACACTATGGTGAATCAACAATAAGAATAATTTTCAAAGCTACTGTTACAGCTTAACAGTAAGAAAAGCCATATTGCATTTTCTTATATTATAGTATCCACTCACTGTTTCTTTCATTTTGAAAATTCTGGTATTGGTGCTGTTTTCTGGGAATGGGAATGGCTCGAGATCATGCCCATCTCTATGTTAACAACAAATATTCATCACTAAACTCAGATCAGACATAAAGTTTTTCATGAAGGTGTAAACATTTTTGATGTATTTTGGTTCATGGACATGTAGAACTGTATCTGGAATCTGGAGCTGGTGTGAGCATTATCAGTAGTTTTCATGAATGAGAATGTTATTAAAGCCCATCAATCTCAATCAGAGCTGGCTAACTTTACTGCAACTCCTGACTCTTTTTCTGTCTCTAGCTGTATCCTCATTGGGTCCAAGAAAGGAGCCAAAAAGAGATACAACTAAATAGAGAAACTGGTGAGACTTTGGAGACTATAACACTACTTATCTATTTCCATTTAGTTCTAACTGTAGACAGAAAGTGGCATTTCAGTGTAAAATAATTTCAGCTAGCACTATGAATTGCTGGTGGATTTGAGCTCACACACACTCATTCTTTGAACATTTCTAAAGACAAATCTCAGTTGATATATTTCTTATGTAGCTGGTGTCCTTACTGTGTATTGGCAGAGCTCTTTTAAGTTTTACAAAAATAATATGAACTGTCAGCAGCATAGGAATATGTGATGGGTATTAGAAACAAGAGCTCTAAAATGAGAATCTCATGTATGCACAAACAAAGAATGCCAATTGTCCCTAAGGAGAAACCATGGAATCCAGGTCTGGCTTTAAACAACAATTAAGAAGCTTCCTAAACTTTTTTCTTTTTGTGGATGCATGCTCCACAGTAACATGTAGACCTCAGAGAAAAACATCTACAGTGGTACTGACAGGAGGAGTTCAATAAATTCTTTTGTGAAACTGAGTCATTGTCCCAAGTGCTGGGTCCAGAGACTGAAAAAAGAAGCTCAGTGTGAGCACAGGTGTGTGCAGGCATTGCATTGTCAAGGCACTGAGGACGTTTATGAATATAACATAATAATATAGGAATTTTTATTTATTTACTTGAAAGCAGAAAATCATGTAAAGAGCCTGAAAGAGAGAATGTATAGGAGGGTTTTTGACAAGTAAAATCAATTCTTATTTAGGAAAGTAATTGAACAGAAAACTCATATGGCAGATTTCTTTCATAACGTACTAGTAATTTTTAATCCAAAATTAAGCTTGTACTAGGAAATATTGAGCCTTACTATAGTGACAGACCCAGTGACACGTCAAATTGCCTCAGCAGAGTCCAAATGGTTCTTCAAATTAGAATGAGAAAGATTTCCTGGTTGCAATTGCAGTCTTCGTGTGATCTTGTGAACACATGCTCTTTTTCCTCAAAGGATATTCTTGATTTTGTCATAAATCTCAATATAACTTTAGAAATTCTCTGTCCCAGTTTCATGCAGAATGTTCTGTGATGTTTTTATGTATTTGGAAAAGACAAAGGCAGGCCATATAGATCTATTAAGACCATGTTGGAGATCTCCGAGGACTTTGTATTTCATCTCAGGTTTCTTCTAGGAATGCAGTGAAAGTTTTTGGCTGCAGAGATATAAGATTCATGTAATGACATATAAATCTTCATCTCCTTTTAATTTTAATTGTAATGGTGGAAAATCTGAGTAACTCTGAAGCAGTAAATAAACTATATCAATGTAGATGTGTGCATGTACTGAGGGAGAAATAAGAACTTATTGTTAACGTATTGCTTCAGAAGGCAATAATGATTCTTGGTGACTTAAAATTTGAATGCTTTGAAACCAGTTTTTTGTTCCTCTGTAAAGGAACAGGAACAAACCCCTTTTGCTCCAATATTTTGAGCTCAGAAATACACTCATCCAGGAAGTGAACTGAGCATCACAAAATAGATAAGGCCAGTCACTTATGCTTGTTGTGATCAAGAAGTTTCAGTAAAAGAAAACAAAAGACGTCTACGTTTTTTCAGCTCCTTATATGCATACTTAGAACTGCTTGATGTGTTAATCTTTCCATTTTGCACTTGCAATGTATTGGAGAGGATAGATGTTTTTGAGGTATATATTTTAATTAACTTTTTTTAGCTCTGAATTAATATTTGTCAAAGGAAAAAAGCAACCAAAACTTTAAAGACTTTAAAGATTATTTGTGTCTGCTAGAGTGTTTTTTGTAGTGTATTTGGGGTTTTCAAAACATCCCTAGCAGTAGGTGTTTCTACACTTGTGGGCCAGCAGTTCCTCACCTTAGAAAAATCCCAAGGTTTTGGAGGTAACCAGTCAGGTGTAAAAAGAGAAATATTACTATGTGAGAAACAATAGGAAGTTTAATTGGAATTTTTAAAATGGAAACCGTATTTACGTTATAAAATAAAAATTGTTGTTATCATTATTAGTATTATTACTACTGTGAAATAACCAAAGAGAAAACAGAATGAATTTGTGTAGAAACTAGTAAGTATTTAAAATTTGTCAAGTTAGTCTCTGTTTTACTACATTTCATTCTGTTTTTACGTTATTTTTAGGTTTCCTATAAAATTATTCTGGAAATAGATGTCTCAAAAAATGAGATAAACAATTCATAAATGAAAAGGTAAAATATTGGTTTTAGATTCCTTAGAAGGCTGTCAATTTTAGAAATAGAATGCATGTGTCAGAGGTATGCTTTTTATACTTTTAAACTACTTTTTCTTAAAGGTGGGAATAGAAATGGAATAAGTCAGTATAAGGAGAAAATATCATTGAATGTAGACAATAAGTAAGCTTGAAAGGATCATGGAAATCAGTGTCACATAAAGTACAGCTAAGAAATACTGTGCACCCTCAGGCTTCATTTTCTGTGGCCTGGAGAGCCTCACCTGGGACCAGAATTTCATATCTTAGAATAATATCTCTGCTAAACCAGCTTTTTTGACCTGCTGTGTTTGAAAATGGGAGCTCAGATGAGATGCTGGTTGTTAATCACTGTCTTTGCCCTTGGAATATTAAATAAAATGCAATGGAGAAAAGGTAAGGAAGGAGAGAGAGAGAGGAAGGAAGCAATGGAAAACATCTGTTCATTAGAGTCTCATAAACAAGAAGGAAAAAGGTATTTAATAGATTTATCACAAGAAGTGCTAGAAACAGAAATGAGACTGATTTACTCTAGCAACTGAATCTTATTTTGGCTTCAAACAAAACAACACAGGGAATCTAAAATATGTGTATATTTCATATGAGAACAAATGAACAAAAACTCCAGGTCCCAAATAGTTCAATGACCTATGTTTAAGTATTAAGGTTACAAAGTTAAAAACCAGAATGTCCACATGGACAAAAGTGAGGTTCCCTCTTGAGTCCCATATTCAGTTATCTAGTTTTACAAGGAAAAGTATGGAGTGACTAGCAATATTTTCCTGTGTAAAAATTAAAAATATTTTTCTTTTATTTTCAAAGTGGATTGGGTTTTTAGTGTGTACATATAAGTTAAAACTTGAAAGAAAAATTCCTGAAGGTTCATTTACAAAAAAGTATATTTTCCCAAATTCTAAATTCAGAAATTAATAATGAAAGAAACTTCATCACAATATTTAAATAGAAAAGAAGAAAATAAACAGAAAACCCAAGAACAGAAATAGACCACTATATCCTAAAGTTTGCTAATTATTTTGGTGCATTAAATAACCTCAGTCTGCCCTGCATGGCCAGGTAACCCTGCTGTCCCACAGGACTTGATCAACACTGTGAAGAGTAACAAAGAGAGAATTGATGATGTAATATATTTAACAAGAAACGAACCAAAAGGAGCAAGAATATCCCAAACATAATTTTTCACTTATAATTTTAGTCAGGAGTTCAGAAAAAATTTTATCTACCTTCAATAACTTTTGAACCTTTTATAACTGTCCTGTTTGTCTCTTTGCTACTGTATTTCAAGTGTTTCTATACCTGCTGTACCAAAGCTGTGAACAACTATTTTGAAAGCAGGTTTAATCCATAATGTGATATGCTTTATTTCCGTTCTAGAAAAACCACCATAAAATGGTCTCTTCTCATCAGAAGGTGTATTCGAAGAATATTCAGCTTCAACAGCCTCAATAACTGTAGGTTTCACTTGTTTGACTTCACTTTGAATATAGGATCAGCTCTTAAGGGGACTCTAAATTTGATACATTCCTTCCCATACAGCATTGTTATATATATCACTTTTCTTGTGGGTTTTCATTAACATTTTATCATACAAAAGAAAACTAATTTCAGTTACATCATGACAGCTATTAAAATATTTAAACAAATGGTAAAATTTTAGGGTGTTAGAGAAATCAAAGTCATTTTTACATTACATACTGGTTCACTGAGATCACAGAAGGGTACAAACTAAAAATCATTGTGGAAATTAAACAGGTCTTTAGCTCTGCCTTTTGAAGTTCACCATTTACACAGTTCTCTGAACTGCATTACTCTCTAGTTGCCAGTTTGTTTGCCTCTGAAGTGCAGTATAACAGTCAAACATCTTTGGGAAGAAAAAAGGAAAAGAAAATGTAAATTTTATGCTTAGTGTTAAGCTGAAAATAGAAAAGAGGAATTTCGTTTTAGTACCAGTTACCTCTATATCCTGGATAGGAGACAATGACTCAATCCTCAAGAACTTTATCTTCAATAAGGAGCTTGAGATTTTAGTTTTAATCAGCAAAGTGCTTTTGAGGAAAGTTTCCCAGTTCTCCCCGTTTAACATTTGTTGATTCAGAACTCATGGCCATCTCAAAGTATAAAACCCTTTTGTATTCAAAGGAAACAAACACTCCCAAATGCCCTCCAACTGCTCATGGAGGTTCAGCTGATGTCAACAAATTAGAGCTATCCTGAGGTGAACTCCCCCAAAATGTGCTTGGTGTGGACTCTGGCTCTTCATGAGCTCTACAGACTTGATCCTGTTGTGCTGTACTGCTTCCAGATAGTCTCCCTCTCTTACATGAGCTCCAGTTCCAGTCCAAGGCAAGGAAGTGACCCTCATACCCAACTCTTTCCACCTGTCTTCTCTGGCAGCCTTTTTTCATCTCTTCAATTCCTGTGTTAAAAGCCAGCTTCTCCAAGGGTTGTTCTCTCTGCTCAGTTTTTCGTCTCTTAATGAGATTGCTCGACAGATGTTTGCCTCTCTTGAGATTTTTACTTTAAAAATCTACGTAACTTTTGTATTAATATCAGTCATAAAAGCTAAAAACATAAATCACAAATTAATAACCATGACTTAGAAGTTATGCTTAAAACTAGCTTAAGTTTTCATAGTTCCTCCTTATTTTTTGCTCTCTTTTGGGAAAAATGAAGTGGAAGAGAGAGAAAGGAAGAGAAATATGTCTTTATGTGTGTGAAGACCACTTTTCTACCATGAAAATAAAAATAAACATTAAAAAAGGGAAACTTGTTAAAATACATGCTTTCTTTTATTGTTTACCTGAAAGCAGAAAAGACTGGGTAAAACCCTGAAAATAATGACAATAACAATAATAATTTTTAAAAAGTGCCATTTAAAATTAATTGGTTGTTGTGGGGTTTACGTATTTATTTATACTTTCATGCTGAATGTAAAAAAATTAATGAGATTTCTTCACATGTTCAACAAATTATTTATTTATTTCAGTGAATGAAATGAAGTTGAAAGAATATGATCTGTTTGGGCTTTTTTTCCTCTTTGCGTCTGTCTATATCCTGCCTAGAGAAACAATATATGCCTCGGGTTATCCAAATTACTTGGCTCTCTTCAGTGAGTCAGTTCAGCAGATCCGTTATCAGCAATTCAGGTTTTCAGCTCAAAATGCACGAGATAAAGCTGAATTCAAATTATCAGCTAACCTTTTCTCAGACAGGTTTTGGTACCTGTAAACTTTTCCATCAGAAAACAAAAGGAACATTGTGCTGTTGTGTGCTCCTACTGTTAGAAAATGCTTCTTAGCTTGAAAGATCAACAAGTTTTCACAAATCTGAACACAGAGCTTGTAAATTCTTCTGTAGTCTGTGGTGAAAGTCTAAGCCCTTTGTTTGGCCTTGAATTGAAGCCAAACCCACAAGCTCTTCATACATTTAGAATTCTGTTGTTACTCTAGAAAGGAGGGGAAAGAAAAGCATTTGAGCTGTAAATGTGCAATCAATAGTTTTTTCTGTCACTGGGGAGAACTAGAGTGATATTTCTGCTATGTCCTTGAACTGGAATGCTATGTCATCAGGTGCATCTCTTACTCTTCATTGGGTAGTCATTTGGCTTAAGCTCAAACTGGCAAACTTCTGAATTGATTCAGGACACCTTTTAAGACTTGTAACACTCATTCCTGGTTTTACAAATCCCCATATGTGAAAAAAAGTCTTAATGTTTTCACTGCCTATGTGTTTTCAATGAATTTTATGTTTTATCTGTTTCTTTTCCTGTTTGTGCTTGTTCATTGGCCCTTTGAATGGCTTCTTTTTGATGAAACTTGAAAACCAAAGAGAAATGTATGTTTTTAGTGTTCATATTTTTGTTCCCTGAGAAAGCTGAAATACTTAGCATCTCTGTGATTTTGCTTCATGTTGACTTTTCACAATATTAAACTCAAATGTGTGATACCACCTTTTAAAACAATTTTTTTCCATGTAGCCCCTGAAAAATGACACATACTTGAGTTCTGCCATGCTTAATATATAAATCAAAATTAGTATGGATGGGAGTAGATGACTTTTATTGACACCACAGCACTTGACAATATTAAATGAAAACCAGGTGGATTTCTCTTTGAGAATGAAGGTACTTCAGAAAACCTGTAAATGAAACAGCAGCACACAGGGAAAAAGAGCTAATAAGAAAACCAAAGAAGAGATTAAAACCAGGAACAAATGAAAGTATGTTTCCTGCCTTTTGCACTGCTGTTGGCTCAGAAGGATGAATGAATGAAAAAACAATTGTATCTTGATATTATTCTGTTTTCTATATTCTGACCTCAGTTTTCCAGGTGCAAGAATAAAGGAGACAAAACACTCAGTTCTCCCTTCTTATACCCAAGGGTGTAAGATACTGTTTTAACACTACCTCCAACAAAGACCTATGAACTCTTTGTCTTTTCATGAAAGAGCCTCTGACCAGACAGCACATGCAGAATGAGGTTCTGGATTACACTTGAATCTAATATTTTAAAAATGTCTTTTATAAGCTTAGTAGATTAGTGAAAGAAACAAATGATGTCTGAAAAGCAAAGTTCTCAAAGAAGGAATCTCCACTATCCGGAGTCAGTATGTTTCTGCTTTGGTCATGGTTGCCCTTGCTGGTAATATTCTCAGTAGTACTTGCAACAGTGTGGATCCTCACCTAAAAAAAATGAAAAAAATTTACACTGAGAATTAATAAAATTAAAACATTAAACAGTTTTACACTGGCCATTAAATAAATTTCATGTTTATACCAGATTCTCTCTGTCATCTACCTCTCAATATTTTAATACCAACATTTAAAAGAAATTAAATTACAACCTTACAGCTGAAGCATGATTTGTAGTAGTATGTTCGGCCAGGACAGCTGCCCAGCAGGATCTCTTCCCCAGCCTATGCTGAACACAAACTTCAAAAACTGCTTTCCAGTAATCTGGATATTTGCACCATTGCTCAAGATACAATCACTGTGGCCTTAGTGCAAACTTCATACGACTATAGAAATGACAATAATACTTTCTGATAATTGGTAATTAAAATAGCTCATATTTCTTTCTTTGTTGTTATACGTTCCTTTAAAGATTAAGTGAATGTTAACTTTTTTCTTTTAACTGCCTGGTCAAATAATTTTACTCCTTCACAGTGGGAAGATTTTGAAATGGTTATCCATACTTGACCCTTTGTGTGATCCTGGCTAGTGGGGTTTGAGTACCTGATCTGTGCTGTCTTCAAAAAAGTAAATCACCTCATGTGGAGGTGATCCTGGCACTAGAATCAGTGACAACTCAGTGACCTAGGTCACTGATTGCTCCTGAAATAAAAGTGTGGCTACCAGTAATGGAAATCTATCCTCCTCTTTTTGTTTAGTAGTTCCACTGGTAATAAAAATTGCACAACAATTAAAAGCAATGATTGTATCTGCTGTGCTCTGCATGGGTACCTCTTCATGCATTAGTAATACAGGTATTCAATAAAATCCTCATCTGCTTTCTGCTGACAATTGTTTAACTTTTCTTTACACAGAGGCTCATGTTCTTTTTGCAGTATGACAAAGCTTAATGGAGGTGTTGTGAAATGCTTTCATTGAAGATCTTTAATTATAGATGTCCTGCATGACAAGTTCTTCTTTAGCATATGTTTCTTCACTCCAAGAACATCAGTTTAAATCAGTGATCAAAGTGTAGTTGAGGGAAAATCAGTATATTAATAAATCCAGCCTTGCTCTCTGTGAACTTCACCTGAAACTTAGCCCCAGCTCACCAGACTCAATCAGCACATTTAAAGGTGACATTCATAGCAGGTACAGCCTGTTGAACCAAGCTGGTACAGCTCAGCTACTTTTCAGTGTTTCTCATGTGACAATTCCTGCAAGATACCACATTGTATTCTGTGGAGAAAGGGTCAACTCTGTGTAACTGATCGCCTTGAAATGTAAAAATGTCAGTTTAAATATTTTGCATTGAATATGTACCTATTTGGCTCTTTGCAACCCCCTTATCTTTCAAAGATTAAAAATATCCTTTTAAAAATATATCAGTTCTTAAAATCTTTTTTACAGTTTTTGTACAACTATATTTAAATGAATGTAAAGTCAGTATAGCTGTTTTTACAGCATTTAGAAAGTTAAATCTTGAGTGTAGACACATTGAAAAAATATTTCAACCATGCTTACTCCAAGTGAAAATATTAATTTACTATGTTTCATTGAACTAGGTAAATTGTGACTTAAATGGATGGCACAAATCTGCATTCATACATTAACCTGTCAGAGCATAAGTGATACCTGTGAAAATGAGAGAATTCTGTTTTATTGAGTATTCATATCACTTGAGTGACAAAATTGTTTTGAGAGACTATTAAATTGCCTCTGCCTGTTTGCATACAAAGGGTATCAGTTCTAAAGTGAAAAGGAACAAACATACTCTTAAATATGGATATGATTACTTTACACATTAGAAAGGTAGTATAGGGAATGATGGGAAATAATTAAAGATGCGAAATACATGCTGGAACACTTTATTACGTAACATGGCTGAGCTTACATGTGGTTAGAAACTGATCTCGGTGTGGGAATTGTTTTGGGTTTTGTTTCCATTACTTTGCAGCTTGTACTGCTGACAGTGAGCTTTGCAGAATGTCATAAAAGGTCAGTGGCGGAGTTAGCCCTCAGCCGTAACTGTATCTTAACTATGATGTAGAGGTTATAGAAACATATAAATACAATTTTTTTGTGGCAATATTATTTTATTGCTTCTCTGCCTATTGAAAGTCAATGTATTGCCTACAGATGCTTACAATTTGCACCTCAGAAGCTGTATGTGGTGCATTCACTAAATATAGTGGTTTGAAAGTTCTTGTATGCTTGTTATATGCCTCAAAATCCACAGGCATACTGAACTCCTCCAAGAGCCTGAGTTCCTCACATCAGTCCAGCTAAAGACTTAAGTTTTGGAGCCCCAGCTCGGATCATGACAAATCCTTGAATGATACTGAGAAAGTATTCTCTACATGCTGCGTCTGTGGGATATACATTCTTTTCTGAAGTGTCAGCTAGACGGTAAAGAAACCAAAATGAACTTTCAATGCAAATTTATTCTTTATTTAATTTATATGCTTCAGTTTCAGCACAATTATGTTTAAGTTCTTGCCAATAAAGCACTTTAATAGTAAAAGTTGCATAGCAATTACAAAAAAAGATTGTTTCTTATTAACCTAGTTAAATTCTTACAGGAAGTTTTGTGACGTCACAGGTATAAAAAGCCCTCCTACTTATTGATCACATTTGTATAAATTAATCACAGATCTATATGGAAACAAAACATTAGGAGGTTTAATATAATATGAAATTAATTAAGGTGGCAAAGATGGTTTTATTTTCTCAAACACCAGAGATTATCCTTATTTGGTATAAATTTTTACTGGTCTACTGACTTTAGCAGACATATCCAGATTTCAAAAACTGATGCCATGAACTAACATGGCAGATACCTATTTTAACTTCAGCAGGATGTATTCCATCTTGTCATTAAGAGACATGTTGAAAGACAGCTTTACTGTCCAATGGAAATTCCAGTAACAACATTTTTAATGTTTCTCACAAAACAAAATAAGAGAGCTGAGAAAATCAAACCGTCTGACAGATTAAAAGGCTGTGAGAAAATTCAAATCAGAAATGCTGAGATATTATTTGCAGTATTTTTTATTTACACAGCATTTTTCTTCATGCTTCAGTTGAAACACTTCCAAAAAACAGACGTAATATCCTCAGGAACAAGTATATGTGGTCAAGGGCAACTGTTCAATTTTGGGTGGGAATATGAGTAAACTGGAGGAGGTCCAAAGGGCAATTTCTTTTACAAGATCCTAAAGAGATTTTAGCACTCATGAGGGGTTTTGTTTGTTTGTTTGTTTTTGTGCTCTCTTTTGTTTTTTAAGCTCAGGCTGTTTTCCCTTTCTAAGTGAAGCACACTTGAAAACTTAAGCTTGGGCCTTAAGGATTTTATTACTTCTTTGCCCATTCATTTCCTTTTATGCACATTTTATGTCTGAATCCTTTACATTTTGCACCTCTTCACCAGGAACTTTAGGAAATAACTATTCCATTTCATCTAAATTTTTTTTCAACTTTTTAAAGCAGAGATAAAGATGTAAAAAGGTCAAAATTGTCATTATAATGACAAAAGCTAGCTAGTCACAAATGAGTGGCTCATGTGAAAGGCTCATAAGAGAAAAAGACAGACAGTTTCAGCTAATTTTTTTTTGTTATCCCTTCTTCAAGACAGTTTAGTGTAATTTAGAGAAAGAATAGATGAGGTTTACTGAAGTTGGAGGTGCAGTTGGTGTTGGGGTTACCAAATTGGGGGGGTTGGAGACAATGTAGTTTATCAGACCTCTTGAACCCGTTGATTAAAATCTCATACATTTTCCACAGATAATTATGTTGTGTCCTGTACTGACAACAACCCTCGCTTTGATCACTGTGTTGGTTCAGTCCATCCTGTTTAACCAGCAAAAGTTTAAATATTTGATTTAATCAAGTTTTCTAGAGTCTGTATAAGGGAGCAAAGACACTTATCTCCAAAGGTGAAACCAAACCTAGCTGGAGTGTCTAAAACTTGTGCTTTTGGATGCTTTTTAGTTGAAATAACAATGAAGGCTATTTCAAACTTACATAAATCTACAGTTGGATAGGTGAACACCTATACTGATTATATGCAGGAATTACCAGGTAATGCTGCAAAAAAAGAAATTAAATATTCTTTGATTGTTTTCAAGAGAAAATGCCATGTGTTAGCTTCTTCAGATGCCACACTTCTCTCCTGTTCCTCTTTGTCCCAAATAAGGAGACAGGAGAATGCTAGCATTTCACATTTCCCATGAAATATACATAATATATATGAAATTTATGCTGCGTTTTGCATTTGAAGAAACAAGATTAATTAAAGTAATTATTCAAAGTCAACTTTTAGTGACATACTTTACAGAATTATGGTTAGTCATCACAATGCTTATGTTTCTCCAAGTAGATATTTTTTCCTAAGACAAATCCAATTGAGTCATATTTGTATGCTTCTGGTGAATTAGGGAATTTAAGGTAGTTTGATTACTTTTACTACATATTTTGTTTGTTGGAATGGATTTCAGCTGTAACTTTTCAAATGAATAATTATAAAAATCTATCCTCTTAATTCTTGATGTGATTTTAGTTTGATAGTTTCATTTTTAACTTCTGTGTGTACTGTACCAGTATGTTTGCTTTGCAAAAAAACCCTCCATCTTTCCTCATTTTTACATCTGTATAGACCCAGTGAACCTAGAAGAGAGGCATTTTGGCTCTAAAGAAGTGAAAAAAAAAAAATTCTTCATGTTTTGATGCCAGAATTTTAATCTTTGGACTTCATTCAGCATGTTTCACTAGGAAGTCAGATCTCTCTGCATCCTCTGTATTTCTAGTGTTTGGCTGTAAACAGTACCATCCTCTTATGCCCCGACAGTCTTCAGCACAAAGTCCAAACATCTGAAAGAACAAGTACTTTGTATTCTGCATATGTTTTATTGTCTGTGTTTTTTATATTTCTCATGTCTGATAGTTCTATTAAAAATAATGTGTTAACTTCAAAGGAAAGAAAGCTATTTTAATAACATTTAGAATGGATAATTAGCTTACTTAGCACCACAATATTAGGAAATTTGATGAGTGATTTGTTTGTATGTGTTGATTACAAATTTAAATATTTTTCCTTGCAGCTCAAATACTTTATTAAAGCTGCTCTACATTTTTTCCAAGTTTCATTTTATTTAGTTTGATGAGCAATTATTACTTCTAATACACTTTCAAAATATTGTCATTACATACATGATGAAAATATTCTAGTCTGCTTTGATGTAGCATTTGATTCCTCAACTGAAGAATCACTTCAGTGTGAAATGTGTGAAACTATATGCACTTAATGCAAATATGGACAAGAAAGAAGGATTGGCTGACTAAAATGCAATAAAAACAAGCTTACTTTACACGTAAAAGCATTAGCACAGATTGGTATTTAAATTGTTTGGATCTGATTTACAGGGAATTGTGTGCAAGAAAGCTTTAATGATTTAATGATACACCTTTTCCATTACCAACTTTTTTGCTTGGCAGTTGTGTTCTGTACATGCATGACAAACTCCAGTGTATGTATTCATGATAAATTGCTTATACACATGAAAACCTAAAGCCTCCCGAAAATTAGGTCAATGTGAACAAACAAATGCTGAGTGTTACACAGGCTGAACCCTCTGACGCATTTCTCTGAAGAAGAATGTGGGAAATATGGGAAAAACTGCAAATGTCTTCAGAGCCTTCTTTGTGTATATACTTTCTCTTCTCTGGTTTTAAAAACTTGTTTAATAGATTTCTTTGTTGTTGTTTTGCACAGAAGACACTGACGGTGTGCTTTTAATTCTAAAAATAGAGGTCTCCTATGAGCAGTGGTTTCCTTTTACACTCTCCTGCAGTCTCTATTTCTTCTTGCGTTCCCCTTCCCTTCCTTCATAATTGTGAAAAGTCTCAGAGAGAATGCTTTCACTATTTTTATTTTTCCTTGATATAATCAATACTTTTCACAAAGCTGATTCCTTTTGCTTTTCCTTTTTTTTTTCCTTGTACTTTTTCTACCTCTTTTTCCTTTCGTTCAGCCAGCAGCAGAATACCTTTCCCCTCATGTTCAATCAGCACTCTGCAGACCAGTAGCACTGGTCCACCAACGCCCTCGATCGCTGACAACATAACAAGTCGCGTTGTTACAGCGTTTGCAGTGGAGAGACAGATACCTTGCCTTAAAAAGACCAAAAAGCCTTTCAAAATCCAAAAGCAATCTTTTATATGAAAAAAGAATGACAATAGACACATTTTAAAAATTGAGTATACTAATCAGAAAGTAAAGGTTTCCAAATATATATTGCTTTGCCTGCTGTGGCCTTGCAGGACAGGTTCTTGCTTCCAGGTCTGCTTTCTCTCAACTCAGTGGCTTTCTGAGCTGTGGCAAAGTCTATGTAATTTCTTCTGCCCCTAGGATGCCTCTTTTAGTCACTCTTGGGAATGTTTTTGGTCCCTTTTCCTCTCAGAGGTATCTTTGTCTTTTTCTGTGTTGCACAATCTGTTTTTCATGACTCTCAGCCTTCTCTTCCTGGTGAGTAAGTTGCTCAAAGAATAAGCAGAATAAATCCTTGGCATCAAATGCCGTCTAACACAGACTCACAGACTCATAAAATATGCTGAGTTGGAAGGGAGTCAGTTGTTTTGTTTTTTAAGGAGGTACATGACAGAAATGAAGACTTACCAACCCTGTGTCCAGCACAAATCTGAAGCACAGTCCCATACTAGCCACTGTGAAGACAATTAACTCTGCCCCAGCCAAAAGCAGCACACTGAATCTTCTGCAGAAGTCTTGCAATAACCCATAGTATATAACATGAATCTTAGTGCATGCTGAAGTTTGTGCTGCTGTTTCACCAGTGTTGTGTTCCACATCAGCTGCTGGCATGTTATACATCAGCAGCGCTATATCTTCATCACATAGCTGATGATAACTAGCCTATGAGAAATAGAGAGTCATTCTTGTGGTCAGTCAGGTAACTTTATCCAGAGCTGTCCTTCATTAGGCTCTGTATGGGTCCTTTTGGTGTGTTAAAACAAATAGATTCACAGGTTTCTTTCCTTGGTCTCACACAAAACTTCTCGCAGTGATAGTGGTATGAGGAAAGTATTTTTAAAATGTAACATCTAATGGGAATAATTGCTATTAATGCAGACATTTTTAAGAATGAATGAAAGCAGCATCTGGTAGGTAGCAAGAGCATTTTTAGATCTGAAAACTATTAGAAGGTTTCTAACAAATGTAGTTTTTAATTTATTTTTCTTTTCAATCCATTGGTTATCCATAAATATGCTGCTTTGCCAGAATGTATGTCTGGCTGGTCTCACTTCATGGCCTAAACCCGTCGTTGTCACATGGTCTAAATCAATTCAGAAGAAGGAAAGTCTCAGACAGGAAAACACAGTGCAGGAATTTATCGTGGGATGCTTGGGAAGATTATCAGCTGCCAGGAAAAATAGTCTGATTTCTACAAGCAAGGGAGTCAAGTTGCCAACTCATCCCAATGCAAAAACCAAGCTCCAGCCTATTCTCTTGCTCTGTGTCCTCTACTGATTATACAGTGCAACAAAGCACTGGCTAAAGGCTTTGCTGTAAGCAACCACTAAATGTTACATCATTGCAGATATGATCGAGCTGAATTGATTTGCCCATGATTTATTAATTCATAGTGAGTAAATATCATAATCATTCTGAAGTAGAATGTTCCGCTATGCATCATGAAGCAGTCTAAAAGTATATGAACTAGATTCTTTTCACTGAAATTAGATGGAAGCATGCTGAAGAAGCTCACCTAGTATTTTCCAGATGGTAAAAGGCATTTGTACCATTAAATTTATCTAGAATTAGAACAAAAAAATTAAAACTTTGAAATGCATAAAGTGTGGATTTCTGGTCCTGACTCCAGCTGTTTGTTTGAAAGATTTACTCCTTTTGCACCACAGGACTGCCTAATGGAGACATTTCAGGTTCATTTTAATTAGAATATATTGGAACAGAATACATTTCTACTCTTGAAAATTTTATGTCTAACAATGCATATCAGCTGTTCTAATATTTCTTCCAAGATATTGTCTAAGGGCTTCTGATCTAAAAGTATTTGGCCTGTTTTTACCCCATGAGAACATTGGCTCAGCATTGGTTCTGTTCACCATTTAAGGCTACACTAAACATGGAAAGAATATTGTTTAACCAGCCGTATGAAAGTTTTGGTCGAACTGCTTACCTCTGTTGTGTTACAGCTGTTGCTGAATCGCCAGTCTGTTTTTCAGCTGTGTTAAAAATGTAGAAGGGCTCTGGACTAGAGAGAGCTAACCCAAGAGCTAGCTAAGGACACAGCTCTGCCTTTTGGTTAGTCAGAAGCCAAAAAGTAGCTAGGAGACATGGGAGGATCCATGAGTATTGTACATTTATTTAGGGCAAACTCTAGGTGGCTCGGAGTGACCTGGGTGCATTGTGTTATAAAGAGGGCACATAAGGCCAGTGGTACCAAATAGAAAAAGAAGGGGAACTAGGACACAAATCTGTGTGAAGCCCGTGTTCACTAGTTTCACAAACTCAGAGAATAGCTTTTCAAATAGAAATTAGTATTTGCTCTTCCTTGGGTTTCTAATATGATTATACAGGCCACTTAAAAATTCCTTTTACTTTCCAGTAACTGAATTTAAAACTCATCTCTGAGGTTTTATTCCTCTTAGGTATTAGTTCAAAGTAGTTCATCCCAAATAATCTGTCATCTTTAGACTTGATCCCTTCTGCTGAACTTATGCACCTACCATGAGAGTTTCACCCTCTTGCTCTACAAAATTTGCTTCCTGTTAGTGTTTCACGAGTATGGGAGTCTACCTTCACCAGAATTACTATATTTCCAGAAGTGATAGTTTACAAGGAAGGTTCATCACCTGACTTCATTTGGTGTTTGTTTCTATTTGTCCTTTTATTTTTGCTTGTCAAGAAAAATTATCCCTGGACATGTTCTAAAGTTGCCCAACAGAGAATCAGGAAATTCATTGCCTTAGCTTGGTAGAATCTTTTTAATTTATAGAATTTAATCAGCTGTCTGATTCTTCCTTAGATTTACCAGTTTCTGGTGTTTCCAGGTCACGTAAGTAACAATCAAAAGTTTCATAGTCAAGATGTCTGTACTGTATACTCAGGTGCAAAACCTGATTATCAAGGGATGCAGAAAGTAGTATAAATATACCCTGAGTAGCTGGTTTCTAATAAATTTTTAATGTCAAAACAGTACAAAGGAGGATGATATTCGACCATATACTGTCTGCTAACAAGTCACATATTTTTTCAGCTGCTGTCCAGCTTCCTGTTTGGAGCAAAGAAACATCAGAAAGGTTTCCCAGGAACAAGAAGGTAAAGTAATTGGAAGAAAATCTGCTGTCCAGACTTATAGAAATAGTTTGTTCTCCCATTAGAAGTGTATATCTTGTAATAATCTCCATAATGTTCAGACTATTCTTTGGATGAATAACGAGTTAGGGAATGGAAAATCAGAGCTTTCTTCTGCACCATCCAGTGAAAACTACATTATGTGTCTAAGATATTGTAGATTCTGGACATGAAGATACATATACTTGTGTGAAGGCAGAGAAAGAGAGAGAGAGAAAGAGAGAAAGAGGTGGGGGGGGGAGAGAGAGGGGGAGAGAGAGTACACACAGAGAATGCAATAAGTGACGTTTTTAAAGTTCTATGTCTTCATATGGGCATCTTAAGCATTCAGGCATTGGGCTACATTAAACACTGGGACAATGTAGCCTGGCAGTACCTCAGCTGAAACACAGATATTTTTTAATGATTGTTTCTCCTGTCTGGTATAATCTTACTTGATACTTTCAACAACACTTTAAGGACTCTTTTGTAGAAGTTTCAAATCTTGCATCTGGGTAACTTACTGAAAATGTAACCTGACAGCAGAGTGAAATCTGTCTTTGCTTCTTTTCGTAAAGGGATCAATAGCACTTTACACCTAATCTTTATTTCAGCTTTTAGGCTTTTAATGCATCATTTGCTCCCTTTTGACACATAGGGAGAAAAAAAGTGCTACAAAACAACAATATAATTTTTCCTTCAATATAATTGACAGGAAACTTTTTCTTTAGCTCTGTGGAAAGAAAAATCTAAGAGTTAGGGTCACAGAAAACATTTATTTTGTTTCTTAGAAGACTGGGAAAAGGAAATGACTTTTCAATCAATATAAAGCTAGTCAATCAGAGAAAAAGACAAAAAAACCCACAAAAAACAGTACAGAGAAATTGAAGGGCCTTTTGCACTCTGTGCACAGGGTTGAAGGAAGTGTTTTCCCTAGACTATGCATGAGCAACTCCTCTGCTAGTTGGCTTCCCCCATGTGAATCAGCAGGAGCCAACATGGGGAGAAAGGGAGACAAAAGATGTTGTGGGTCATTGAGTCAACCAGGCTTGTCATCATTAAAGTCTTCTGTTTAGGGTCTCCCTCTGTTCCTGCATGCCACCCTGACGACAGTGGAAGGGATGCTTGACATTTGAACTACAAAAGGAAGTCATGGTCTGGGAATTTTTGTCAAATAAAGGAGTCATAAGGAATATTTTATTCAAACATATTCTAGCTTTCCGCTAGACCTGTTAGAGAGTGCATTTTTTTTTAATTTTGTGAATGTTTATGAGGATTGGAATGTTTTTAATAACTCACATTACAAACATACCTAGATGGACCCCTCAGTTACTTAGTGCACTTTGGCAGTTTTGCAAAACAATGAAAAACTATTGAGTTCATGATAGTGAAGTCAGAAGTTTCCTCATAATTAGGAACAAACTTGAAGGTGAGAAGAAACCAGTAAGTACTATTTCTGCAGAAGACAACTAGCAGAGCATATTATCAGGTGTAGCTAAAGCTATCCAACCCCTGAACTGTGTGGTGTTTCTTAGTTCCTTTTGGGTTTTAGCTTATTCTTTTCAAATACAAGAAAGTCAAAGAATTAAATCAAAGAATACAGATGAGAAATTACACAGCATCATGGCAGCTATGTGAGAAAAGAACTTATGCTAGAGACAAAAGAGAGAATCTCTGTCACTGCCAAACAATATAACTAGCATTTTTTTAATACTTACTCGAATTTTTATGGTATTATTATTTTACTCATATGGTAATAGGAATCCAAGACATTGAAATTTATGGGGTCAATTTTGTACCTTTCACATATTTATCTGTGATAAAGATGGTATTCAACCCTCTTTCCTGGAGGACTGCTTCATTTCTCCAGTAGTCAGACTTGAAATTCTTAATGACGAGGGTTTGGAATCACAGAATTTTGCATAAATTGGTTTGCTCTAAAGTAGGGCATGTTTGTTTTTCCCACAGATTTTGGAGTAATCTATCAGTTCTTCATACACCTTCATCTATACCTTGCAGATACTAGTCAATTTTCACCTTCAGGAGTTGGGCTAAGTTCAGTCCAGGGCAGCTATACCATTCTCTAACCAAGATATTTATGTCAGTCTACCCATTCAGACGGACTGTGCTTCTGGACCACTCCACCACAGTTTACACTTTTTCACTGCCTAGCCTGCACACCTAGCCTAGGTGTGGTGTCAACTACAGACATGGACTATGTGGACTGTTCACTGCTACATCTCAACAGAATGCCGCACAACTCCCCTACATCTCCTTTAAATGACAGCTTCTCAGGCTGTATGGCACCATCTCTCAGTGCACAGAGTGTGGAAAGAAAGTTTTTATAAAATTCTCTGCATAACAAGACCTTTTCCTCTGTGGAGAAAAAAGTTTGTTTCTTTTTATTTCCCATAAGCTAATAGGAAAGTAATCTGTAAGCAGCCAGGTAAGAGTAACCACTGAAATCCATCTCAGCTGGTGCTTCCTATATGCGCTGAACAATGATTTAAACTTCCACATTTTAGTTAGAGTCTAGAAATATGGATGGCTGTGTAAAGCAACTTCCTGAAGAGGGAAAGGAGACACTGTACACCACAAAATGTGTGGGTTTTTTCAGTTACCCCACTTAATTGGATAACTTATGAAAGTTCAGGAAAAGGTTACACAAACACTGATTAACCCTCTATCCACTCGCAGGACAATATGTCCTGGATTAATTTGCTGAGAAGAAAGACTGAATGAAACCAGAGAATTTACCCAATTTTATTTAATCTGTGAAGTAGAATTGAAGAATTCCAGATAAGATACAAGTGAGAACATGAACTAATATAGATTTTAAAATAGGAACGGAAAATATGACCTAAAAGGGGCAAAATTAAGAATATTTATGCCAGTATTTTAGCATAAATGCTTACCATTATGCAGACTTTCTCGCCTAATGCAAAATCAGATAAAAGGTGTAATTTGAAATACATTGCTAAGAAAGAGTCAAGAGGTTAAACAATACAGTTAATAAATGTAAATAAGCAAACCAAGGAGACTGAAGTTTGGTTCACGAATCCTGATTTAAGCAAATACTTTTGAAGATGCCTACTGGGGACATGCTGTAGTGATGACCAGTTTTTTGAAGCTGATCCTCTATCAAAACCGCTCAAAACTCTTAATATCAGACACCCTAACAAACAGGGCAATGCCAGAAGTACATGAACCTGTTACCCACCTGCACAGGAAACCCAAGCTATTGGGTGCTGAAATTCTTTAAAACCCAGGTGTTTAATACAAGAATTTAATCCAAGGCACAAAAGAGGTGTTTCAGGATTGTCACAAATGATCTACAACACTTTTATATCCCCATCCTTCACAATGGACTCCCAAGCAGGGGAGAAAGTAGATCAGAAATGTTCTTCCTGAATCCAGAAAAACTGTAACTGCCAAGAGCAGTGTTTTCCAGCCTGGAAAGGTGGGGCAGGGCGTAAACAGCCTTCATGTTCATATGTTTCAGTTCATCCTCAAAAGAGAAAGATTTGAAAGTACAGATATTAGATTGGACATTAAATTTTCTGTTCTTTGTCTAGACTCCCAACAAAGTCCTATTGTGAGTTATGAAGAGATACAAGTCATTATAAAACCTACAAAGCACCAGGGAATTGAAAATCCAGTTTTATTGGGAACTAGTAGTTTTTGCCTTGACCCTATTGAGTGAATGATCAGAGACCTTCAGGCTGTTCTTGAGCCAGCACTTCACAATTCCTCCTTGACTCTTCCCTGGCTGTGGGGTTTGGTGGAGAGCACAGGAGCTGCCGAGGAGGACCTTGTCCAAGATACACAGGAAGGAACACTCCAGCCATCAAGCACTTGTGCGTTGTTTCTGCATATTGACATACATGTTCTTCTACTGCCATTTTCCACGCACCGTAGCAGAAAATACATCATCAGTCTGAAAGATTTTTTAAAGGGCTGCAGTTCAACTTTCTTCTATGAGCACGCAAACCACAGCACTAACTATAGGAGCATACAGAATAGAGTAGCAATTTCCACAGAAAGAAAAAGTCTCTCCAAGTGACTTTTCATAAATAACATTTTGTTTCATTCCATGTAGGTGCTAGATTTCATTTTGTCTATGTCCAGGTGCTTGAAAACTGCAGACAGAGATTCTTCTGTGTGCGCAAAAAGAAGTTTCTTTAATAAAATTCATCTTTTTATTTTTACAGTTTCTATAGCTGATACTGTTCAAACTCCTTTCCTAAGAGTACTAAACATTGTCTGTATCATTGAGTGATTTATAGGCTTTACCACTGCTGATAAAGATGTTTGTGAATTAAAGTCCTTGCTTTTGATGTTTGTAGACAGAGTAGGTTCTGAACGTCACTCTTTGTATAATTATATTTTAAAGCACTATCTTTTGAAGCCATTCATTATTTCTTAAAATAAACTGATTGCAAAGGAAACAAACTGTTCCAGGACAATGAGTACAGGAAATAGATAAACTAGCAGTCATAAAACAAAAAATATTTTTTCCAACTCCAGACAATTAAAATTGTCATTAAGTAGAAAATACATTAAAAGGAGTATCAGATTCTCGGTGGTAAAAAACATTCTTTCCACCATGAAGTCATATGAGAGACTGACTATTGTCATCTAATTGATCCCATACCTTATTTCCTTAAATATTTTTTACATTTGAAAATCATAAGTCATTAATTGTTGTATTAATAGATTAAAATTTCAAAGTTTTTTGAAATCTTCTTACATGTTTCACAGATTATGACCAATTTTGCAAAATGAAAAGATATGTAGCTCTAGAACTTTCCAGTACTTGAGTTATGTAGTGAGTCACTGTGTTAGTGTGCAAAATTAAAATTTAAATAATAAATAATAAATAATAAATGAAAATCAGAATCATTGTCCTAAGAATCAACAGAAGTTTAGCCATTCATTAAATGGGAGCATGATCAGGCCTAAAACTAGAACAAAATTTAGCAACTCCATTGCCATGGGAAGTATGGGAATGACAGGGTATTGCAGGAGCTCATTTTCAAAAGGATGCTGGAGTACCAGTGAACCAAAATAGACTGTACATGTCCATTCAAAAAAAAAAAAAAAAAAGACAACCTTTCCAGACCAGATCTCTTCCATGGAGAAATATCGTTACACACTTCAGTAACAGCTGTTTACCTAGCCAGTCCAAGGTGGGAATGACACAGGAAAAGTTGGAGAGAAGAGTGCTAGAAGATTCAGCCACAGGAGAGGGAGATATGCCTTAGTCTCTCCTGGAGCCAGCAGATAGTCATGAAACTGTTAAAAAATCTAGATAACTTTTTACTTTCCTATACCAAATTTCCTACATGCTGTTTTCTAGTTAACCTGCTGAAGTCAGTGTAGTTAATTTCTTGTGCTTTGATGGGACATAGGTTTAAGTCACTGTTTGAACTAGACAGACCAAGATTTTTCATTTGTATTATTAAATGCAAAATTATTAAACCCGTTTAAAAAGATCAGTGACAGCATCTGAAGGTATGAATTTCTATGGCAGTAGATTCCCTGGCCTAGCTATATTTACCTACAAAATAATTTAGCGTACAAAAAGCCAGCACTAAACAAATGGTGTAGGTTTAATTAACGTTAGTGTGAATGAATTAGTGTGTATAAACCACTGTAAGGTTCATCCTTCTCAAAATCACATAGAAAGTTCTTTTGATTTTAGTGTATCAAAGTGTTTCATTTTCTACTTCACTCATTTTATGTCAGTCCTTAAATGTCTGGGCTGAACTGTGGGACTGTAAAGAGATGTACATATGTTATAGAGTACTGCTTGTGTACAAAGGTTTTTCCTTGGTTTGTTTCTCGGTTGTTTTTTTTATCACCCTACTGAGTTCTATAAAATGTTTACTGAGAGATGCCCAGTACGCTCACTTCAAATAAAGCAATCAGTTCTAAACAGCATTGACTCAGGGGGTAGCCCTCAGCAATAAGCACTAGTCTATTTAGACTGTTCTCTATTCTGTTTAGGCGTTTCTTCATTTCAGACTACATGGGGTAAGGGCAGGAGCGAGCACAGTGATGTGGCCTCAGTCCTAGGCCTCAGAGCATACCCTGTGACATGGCCCCAGGCTCTTTTCTATTAAGCTGACCTTATGTCTCAAAGCCTTATGACCTGTGACACCACTCAATTGTTATTTAATCAATTCAGTCAAAATTAAAAAGGTGTATTTTTATTTGCCTTAACACCTTTTCTTTCTGGTATTTGTTTTGGTGACCTTTGAGTATTGGATTTCAGCTGTCAATAACACACCGCATGCCAGATTGCTTTTTCTAATAAATAATGAAGCAACTTCTGAGGATTATTTGGATTGCATTGATGCGGGTTAGAAATAGACTGCAAACACAGCCCAAAAAGAACAATGAAGCTGCATATTCTCAGACCATCTCACAGGAAACGCAGCAGGAGAAAAGGACTGTAGGCACTGACTGAAACCAAAACTCAAATTTTCTTACAATTACCTGTACAGAATCTTCACCTTGAGCTTGAATTAAAAACAAAAGACTTTCTTCTACTTGCTAAAAAACAAACCTGGTAGAGGTCAGCTACAGACAGGGGAAAAAAAAATTAATCATTTGTCACATTTTGTAAAAAGGCCAAAATATCTTTTGTCTTTACCTCAGATTAATATTCATTCTATATGCATATCCCATATCTGGGAACAGAACCATAATTATTTTTTCACCTTGTACTTTAGTGTATTATATTCAAAAAAATTTTCATTTTGCCCCTTATATCATATACCTGGTTCCTGGTTTGGAGAAGAATTTATGGCTGTTGTTATACAAATATGCTAGACTCTGTACAAGAGTGTGATAATTTTCTGCTGCAGAAATGCACAATCTTGCAATAATAAATGAAATAAAAATAAATCAGAAATCTTAGAAATTTAGTAGCAATGACAGCAAGAGAGATGAAGTTCCAAAGAATATTTGCATAGTGATGCATCTTTTTGACTTTACCCATACATGCACAAGTCAGGCTCAAGACAAAGCCAGACAGCATCAGTGGCTACTTTTGAAACTTCATTTGATGATATTTTTTTCTTTTTAGGCATTTCTGTGCCATTTTACGCTCTCACCCCAAGCTGCAATGTGGAATTAAATTCATGTATTAACTCCAATAAGGTGTGATTTAAGTAACAGGTAATCTTCATTTCATTGATCTGGTAACTGTGAGTCTGAATTTAAAACCTTTCTATCTTGCAGGTCCCCACATGCAGAAACACATATTTATTTATTGTCTGTATTACAGAGCTCCAGGCTTTGAAACGGCATCAGGAATATGATTTGACAGAGAAACTTTGATTCTCATGTACCTGAACATTTTTCCTTTCCTTATTTAGAGAAAACCTCAATTCTTCTAAGAGTGGCAGCAAAGACTAAGTTCCAGAGCTGCTCTTTTCTGAGCCTAAACTATATTGCACTGTGCACAATAAGTAATAGCTGCATGTCCTGGGATTTGGCAAGAGCAAGTTTTAATCTCTTTGAGCATCCCCAGGAGCTACAAATGGGAGTGGGAAGAGAGAGGATTGCACCCCTGTTGCCCTTTCCCCTTCACAGTCTGTGATCCCCAGGGTGGCACAAGTATTTATAAATTAGTGACATTTATTTATAAAATGCCTGTGATGTGCACCACTTTAATGTATTAAAAAATTACATTAATGTAAACCTAGCTTCATACATCACTGAACATTATTAATTGGGTGTGGGGATGTGTGAAGGGGGATGGGATAATTAAGACTGACTGTCTTTTGAATACCTGCAGTGTAAGCAGAGGAAGTAGCACAGACTGAGCTCCTACAAATGGTTCATGGTAAAAAGGAAGGAATTGAAGCAATAGAACAAGTAGTGTGATCTTCTGTGTTTAGCTCCGGAGGTGTCTGTGTATCTTTAACTCAGAGACAGACCAGAGCCTGAGGATTAACTGGGTCAAGGACTTTATTCTATAGTCTATGTGGAAAACAAAATGCTTAGAGTCATAACATGGCAGAAACACGATCAAAAATATTTTTTAGTATAACACAGCTTAAATATTAGGTTGGGGAATTTGTAGTAAGTGAAGCAAAATGTGACCCAATGTGGATATGACCCATGCTTTGTACTACAAATGATTGACATGCAAAGTCTTCAGGGCAAATCTTCTGCCCTGAATATTCAGTCTGTACAACTCCAGGTTATGAAAAACTATATGAAACGATAGCAGCTTTTGATCTAAAATTATTCATTTTATTATGTCCTTTTGACAGGGGCTTGGTATATTGGTATGCCTGATAGCTTAAAATTTGAAAGCAATGCACTCTTTTTTTTTTTGCCATATATTTGAGTGATGAACTTCTGTTCAACTCCACTTCAATGCCTGGATTCTTTTTCACTACTGTTTCTCAGATGATAAAAAGATGGAGTCCCACCAGGCAGTCTGTTCCATTCCTGCTCTCTCCTCCCAGCACAGTTTCATAAAGGTCCATACCCACATCCTTAGAAAGAGCTATTTGAGGCACTACTGTAAGACAGTGATTTGAAAATCCAGTGTCCAAAAGAACACAAGAATCCACCCTCGTGTCTCTAGCATCATACAAATGGAAGATATTCAGATACCAAACATCAAAACCGTGGTGCAAATAAGAAGACCAGCGAAACTGGTAAAGCTGGAGCAGCTGAAGATTTTCAGAGGAGATAGATATAATGTGGGTAAATGTTTTACTGAAGAGATTGGTGACTAGGCTGTATAAAAAGGAGGCTGTTAGTCTGGAGTGTGGTCCAGTTTGAGACATTTCAGTAAGACAGTGGCTGTATTTTTATAAGGGATCTGACTTGTGCACAGAAGTATTGATAACACCAGTGCCAGGACACATCTTCAGTAGGGAGGAGGATCGAGATATCGCGGTGAAAGAATCAGATAGCCTTGAGATGGACAGGAATAGAAGTAAGATGAAATTCAATAGCACAAAGTACAAGGTCAGTCACTCAGGGACTAATAACATAAATACTCCGCTATAAACTGTGAGCTCATCTGTCAGAAATCATCAAGAAGAGAGTGACCTAAACTCTCTAGCTGATCACAGTATGACCGTGAGCTGCCAATATGCTCTAGCTGTGAAAAAAGGCAAATGTGTTTCTGAAGAAGAGTATGGGAATATTTCCAGAGAGGATAAGAAAACATTAGTATCCCCATCCAGCACCCGTGGTCTTGAGGACCACGTACCTATTAAAAGAAAGATGAACTACTGGAAAAAATACAGTTAGTACGTAAATATCAAAAAGACACCAAAGTAATTTGGCATGCTTAGACTAACAAACCAGACCCTAAAGGAGATTTAACTGTTGCCTATAAATACATATAAAAATAAACACTAGAGATAGAGGTGAAATAATTAAGCTGAATGCCAGCTTTGGCATGAAAAGAAATAGGAGGTACGTTTATGCTGGAAATTGGAAAAAAGGATCTTATCTAGCACAAAAATCATTCCCTGGAAGAGCTTCCCAAGCATGGTAAGGGTGTAGGGGTTGAGGAACAAAAAACTAATTGCTTTTAAGGTGGAGTTTGATAAGTGTAAAAAGATTATATGATATGGTTGCTTGCAAGAGCATGGATTTGTATTTAGTCCCCACATTCCCTTCCAGCCCCTAGATTCCAAAACTATGCCACAAATCCTCTGAGGTAAAAACAGGAGATTTATACCAGTAAGAAAAAACAGATTCCCAGGACTGTACAGACTTTTAAAAGTGAGGAGACAAATATGAAGATCTTCTTTGTGATGAAATGTCCTGGATTAGTTCCTGTTATGTGGCTGAATAAGAGCATCAGAATACCCCAAGAGGGAAAAAATAAACATCATCTTGTCTTAAAAATTCTCTTGATAGAAAAGTCAGTATAACCTCTGGTTAGTTACTCAGTTAATTGCTGTCACTGTTTAAAAAACTTGAAAAGGTCTTATGTCTACTTCAAAAGTTTCAGACTTCCAAGGACCTGTATGTACAACACTTTGTTAGAATTAATCCTTCCTTGTAATGTGCCTGTATATTTCTATTCAGATTTCTGCTTATTTATTTTAGGGTTAATTGCATAGAAATGTCCTGTTTATTTCTGAGACTAATGGGATGGGAAACCCAACACTTTGTCCAAACATGGTGTTCAGTACTTGTACTTTGCTTTTAGTGATAAAGGCTTAATTACTACTGGGAGCTGATGCAACAAGCATGCAAAACCAGAATTACTCATACATAACACTAGATAGTATTGGACATTGGTAATCATTACTTAGCTGTTCTTCCAGTTATAGGATTGTTGACATACAAGGCAGCAGTGGCGATAAACTCATCAGAGTAGGAGGTACAGCTAAACCTCTGTAGATGTACCAGCTACCACTGCTAACACAGTGTTGTTTTTTGAATGCAATTCCATGGAAACCTGCTTATGATTTTCATAACCTGTGGGAAAAAACAGGGTTTTTTTTGGAAATGAGAGACAAGCTAGCATTAAGAAAAAACATTCCTGCTGAATGCCAGAAGGGGCTCTCGCTCTATGACAGCTGTGGAACAAGAAGAGTGAGTGTGAATGTAAATTATTTCAGATAATTAAAGTAATGCTTTGTTCTTATCTTTCTCACTGATATTTTCTTGCAGATAAGGAGGAGAACTATGGTTTCAATGTCTTCAGTTCCTTCATTTCTCCATGTGTCTGTATCTGCCTTCACTGTGCTTCTGTTCTCTGTTGGTTACTTGGGATATGAGCCACAATGGAGACCACATTTTCCATCTCAGGAGCTTCTTGTTCTCAGTGAGTTCTCAGAAGGTGACCATCCACCACTGCAGATGCACTTAGGACATCTTAGTAGCTGTTCTTCAGCAGCCATTTATTTCAGCTACACTTAAAAACTTTGGGGGCACCTGCCTTGACAACCACTACCTTAGCCCACAGCAACAAGGCATAGATGACTATATCCTACAGGCATATGTGGTATGCTGAATTCATACCTTGGGTTTTACAGAGCCCTAGGTATGATGGTTTTCATCAGAATTACTGTAATTCTATGTGTAACATTTTCTGAGCAGGTTAGATGGCAGTGGCCCAGAGCAGTTCTGCATGAGTGTTTCCTAAGCCTCAGCAAAACTTCTTGTTCAGATGCCTTGGAACAAAACTCAAAAATCTCCCAAAAGACATGGTTTACATGACTTTATTGCACTCCAGAAATTTCTATTTTTAAATGTCTAAAGAAAGTGGTGTTGTTTTTTTTTTCCCAAAATGAAGAAAAAATGGAAGGGTGCTGGTATTGCCTATAATGGTTTAGGAGAGGATAAATAAACTGTTTCAAACCATCAGGAATTTTGAGCAAACACCGACTTTCTAGAGATTCAAAAGTACAAGTGTAGAAATCGGCTTGTGTTAGGAAGAAATCTGTTACTGCCCTGACTAGATTAACCATGGTAATTGGCACTGGGGTTTTTTAACATATTGTGCAGTGCTTTGCAGGCGGTAGTAATAAATAATGTGCACTTAGCTGCACTATTGGTCATTCGCAGTCCTATCACAGCAACCTCCCCCCATTCAGGGAAGATAAATGTGATTTAAATTAATAGCCAGTCCTAAATAACTCCTCAGCTGGTAAACGATGCATTTATCAGGCCCAGACAGGCAGTGTCCTTTGATTCATGGTCCCCCCCTTACAATGTGAAGGGTGCGTACAAAAATTGTTATTACTTTTTAATAAAGTGTAGCAGTCAGTCTTCAGTCATTTATCAGAAATGGAGGCATTCTGACAAACAGAAATATCTTAGCAGTGGATGAATGAGAGGGATAAAGGACACATTTCTCAACAAAAATAATCACTGACTAAATAATCTCATAAAAGTCAGCTTCTAAGTACCTTGAAATAAATGTATCCAGCTGAAAGATACAGACTCCATGTGCTGTTAAACTAAAACCTGAACCACCCATTACAATATTCACCTGCAAACAGAAATGGAAAAAAATTATTTTCATCCTCATTCTGTGTGACAGTAATTAATATACAAATAGTGGTCAGCTAAATAACGAATTTCCCAATATATTTTCCTTATGGTTTCTAAGAAATTAGCTCAAATTCATTTCCCCATTTACAGCTTTTAAAGTAAATGTGGTCATAAATAAATAAACGAAGCTTGGAGATGGAAAAAGAGTGATAGTGAATGAAGCAACTTGTAACCAAATGTAATTTAAAATGCTTTATAGCTTATGCATTTTTTTGTATTCTTTTAGTATTTAAAACTTTATTGTTCTTAAAATTTAAGCATCTGCTCAGGATATTATTGTTCTTAAAATTTAAGCATCTGCAGTGCAAGGCCTTCCTGTGCAGGAAGGTTGCCTGAAGACATTTAGAGGAGGCCATTCTTTGCGGGTGAGCGTCCATATTTGTCGTGTGTGAACTGAGGGCAGAGAGTTAAACCTGCCATTCATCTTAATGATTTGCCCATGCACAAACTTCAACCCACAGAGTAACTCATATAAATGTGGGAAGCCCAGAAATAGCACTTTTAACACAAATTTTTCTGCAATTCCTCTGGTAACATGGGACTTGGTTCCTCTTAGCACTACATAATTTGGTGGGGTATTACTGCTCGAAGTGACACAGAGCTTATCCTGTTAAAGATGTGACATGAGGAGTGCTCAACTGAAGTTGTCTGAGCACAATCAGCTTCTAACATCATGTTGAGGGTAAGGTTTTCTAATCACTGCTTAGTGCTGTTCAGTGCCTCCTTTGCTGCTGAGCTCTGGCTGCATAGACTACCCCTGCAGAAGATGAAACATGAGGCATCACTAACACTGCCACCTCACTGTGCTCACCTCAGCTCCACCTATCCCTCCTCACGCCATCCCCCTATCCATCTCTCAGCAAATCCTGCAGGGGAGCACATGGATGGATTTGCTGGCACAGGTTGTTGCTTGGTTACATCCATTCCATTGTACCTTGGAGCAGCAAGGAAGTCCATGTAACCATCCTCAGTGGTTGCAGGCTTCCTCACAGCCAATGTAAGCAAACTTCTGCTAAATCCTGTTTAGGCAGGAGCTCTTCTGGTGGATCAATTAAGACTTTTGTTCCTCCTTGCCTGTTTAACTTTTAGCTTTGCTCTAGTTGATGTCACACTTTAAGAAAGACTCAAATGCAAAATCATGTAATAGCACCCTTCAAAAATGGAGTCCTGGTACTTAGTGCATCTGTTCACATCCCAGTGAAAGAAAACCACTGGTCTTTACAGGCCAGTCTCCCCTTGTCCTCATGCTCTGTTCCTTTGATAGCCACAAGTAATTGCATCTACTGGGTTTAAACAGTGTTATGAATGGGCAACCACATAATTCACTTGTATGGGAACATCTCCATCATGCCTGGTCCTCGCATCAGCATCATCAGACAGGTTGTACACCCATATGAAGTGTTGCTTTTCAGAATTCCTGTGTTATCTTCAACATTTCGTTTGACTTTTGGATCACCCAAAACTGTAATGCCCTGTGACCAAAAGAACTCTTTGGAAAAACTCCCGGAGTACTGAAGGCCACAGGAATAGTCACAAGTTGTATAAACATCTTCCTAAAATACAAAACTAAATTGAACATTGAGGCATTAATTTTTTATGAACTATACCACATTATCTTCTTACAGTAGGGAAATAGTTACAGAGCTTTTTATATTTCATTAGTTGTGCCTCATCTAATAAACTATGTGTGGGCCAAATGCCACCGACTTGAATTAAAAAAAAGAGGAGCACAGTCATTAATTTCATTGTGAGTATTAGGTAAGAATACATGGTAGCTTTCTGTCTTTCATAACCAAATATTTAAGAAATAAATACAAATATACATAATAAAAATGAGTGTGAAGAAGTGATAATTAAGACTCATGTTGGGTATAAATAAGGATTAGAGTCTTCTGGTGCGAGCAATTGCTCATAACACAATCTTACCAGCTGCAGCTGGTATGAGTGTGTGAGGATATAACTCTGTCTTTGTGCTGAAAAATTGTTTGAAATAATAGACAGGGTAAAAGAATGAGTATTGGGAAATAAGTTCCGGACAGTAGGATACATTAAGCTTAGCAGTAGTCTGCCATGAAAAATGCTGGAAGTCACCTGAGAAATTTAAAATAAAATTGGGTAAAGTACCCAAAAATGAATGTTGGGAAATGATTCAACATTGGCAAGGAAACAGGTCATATTTTAAGGAAGGCATTAACAAGCCATTTCTAAAATGTCAGGGTTTTGAAAGCTGATATTCCATTAAACTGATATATTGCTAATTACTCTTGATTTGGAATTCCGTTATGTACTTCTTTTGGTGATTCTCCCTCCCAAAATTACAAGCAAGCAGGGAAAGGATGCATGTTTCAGTGACAGTTTTAGAATGTTTGGCTGATTTGCCTCCTGTGTCTGCTTCTAGCACTCATGCTGATATTACGTACTCAGCTTTTCCCTGAAAACACGATTTAATCAAGTGGAAGGTGGTGTTTAAGAAAAAGTCTAGATAAAGAAATTGATCATGATGAAACAGCCTCTACAAAGTTCAAAATCTACAGATGGCCTAAACCTGATTTTAGTTGGTTTCCTTTCATTATAAATGCATTTGTCTTCTGTCACTGCTTCTTCTATGGACAAGTAGATTTTACTTAAATTCACTCACAGGGAGAAGGCAATATGATAAGTTTTATATCATAATAATTTGTCTGTAATGGTAACAGTAATGTAAACATTATATACAACAATTATTTTTTCATGATCATGATGGCATAACTGAAAAAAAAAACAACAAAGTTCTGAATATGTCAGCCTGTTTTGGTTTTATCCTGAAATTAGTAGAGATAATCTGATTTTACTGCATAGACATAAACTTGACTGAGTAATTTCCAAACAAGGAACTCCTTTCCCACTTTATGTTAACTCTTTATAGACCAACTACATGCTGATCTCCTCACTTGAAACTCCTCTAAGAATTCACAGCCACTGATGTTAACATCTATTTTGTAAATATTTTAGAAAGACATCTTCAATTTGAAAAACAAAGATCTGAAGAAAACATTGAATTGTTTTTCTCTTCTTCTGCTCTTCAGAAAATATCACTCTTGTTTCTAATTGAGATACAGTCTTTTTAATCAAAACCTTTTGCATTTGAAATATAACTATTAAACTATTACTCTAAACTTTGTCTAGTTTCCTTGAACAGCATTAAAATTCTTCCATTTAAATTTAAGTGAGTGGCTTCATCCAAAAGTGCCTTTTTTTTGCTCTTCTTTTCACAACCACACTGCACTGGAAAAATGACCCTGTAGTGGAAATAAACAGCAAACATTTTGAATTAAAAATGTGTCCTTATGTATTAAAACAACAACAACAACAGCAGCATCTCACTCTTTTATGCTGGAATAAATTAGCTCTTTAATTTAGTTTCATGAAAAAAATACAACCTCGAAGCAATTCTCTTGTGTATAGACCAACATTAAGCCTCATACACAGGTAACAGTCAATCCATTAACCTTTGCTTTGAGCTTAACCTGTGTGTCCCTCGCATCACAGTTGTTCCTCCTTTTAATACCTTTTCCTTAATAGTTGCTCACCCACAACTGAAAAGGGCAGAGCAGCTTCTCATGACATTGACTGTGCCACTGCAATAATAAGCTTCTCTTTTCTTTTTTTCCCACCTCCTGCCTCACTATGGTGTCAGCAACCATTTTTTGGGGGGGAAGGTAATCTAAAAAGAGCTGTAGAGGCAGAGGTCATGTTAAACTGTAACGCAAATGTTATTCCTCGATTATCTAGCTGGGGTAAATGTCAACTGCTTCGGGCTAAAGCAATTGGAAAAGCAGAGTGTGTGAATCTAACAAAGGGAGGGAGAGACTCACACACAAGGAAGGCGAGCTGGGGGAGGGGGAATTTAAACTAGGCCTAGCTTGTTGGCTGGGATGTTAAACCAACACTTCTGCGTATCTCTTTTCTCCAGTGGACAGCAGTGCCGTCAGCTGCATGTGGTCCGAGCCCAGCTTTCCTCACCCGTTCTTTTGTAATAAGTGTGTCTGTGTAACAGAAACTATTGTGTGCTGAGGCAGCGGCTTCAATGGCATTTAAACATTTGAGGGATCAGTGTTCGTCCCACTTACTGAAGAAATAAGTAATAAATTGTGTGGGGAAAAAAAATCCTGTAGAACAATGCTGCAATTTGAAATTCTTTAATACATGGTGCACTTTGAAGAAGTAAATTATGATACAGCATTGGTTATAGTTATAGTTAATACAACTTGAAAAAAATACATGTTCAAGTGAACAATGTTCTTTATGAGACTAAAGAGTGGGCACGCTAGTTATTATTCTCATATAAGAATATATTTTTTAGCCATCAATTAATGCATTCAATACTGAACATCCAAGATTCTTTTCTCAGTTTTCTATCATCATATACCATTATTACTTGTGCTACTGATTCCTACACCAGATTACAAAATAGGCAAATAAAAATATTGAGTGCTAATATAAAGTGAATATTGGAAAGATAAACAAGATAAGTAATAAATTCTGACATAGTTTCTGGGAATGTATGAAAAAACTCACCAGATCCAGCTTTTGTGACTCACACCCTTTTTCCCCTCTGGATGTGGTGATTTCAATTTTCAATAAAGAAGGTGTTACAATTCGTACACTGAACTGGAGTGAGCAGTATGATGGTCAATGCTGAAAAATTTTGACAAGTTTAAGGAGTTTCTGCTTCTCTGCTGAGAAGCTATCAGTTGTTTCATTACAAAGTTAAATAGAGGGACTTAAAATGTCTCTGGAAATTTACTGTTTTTACAGTCAGCTAAAGACAATAATTCCTAAACTACCCAAACACAGTCCTCGAAGAGTACCCAGAACACTTCTGTCCCAAGGTCCTGAGTTCAACTAGCAGCTGGGTGAAGGGGCAGGTTCACAGGTAATTGGTTCCCTAAACATTGCTGGTGTCCTTCTTTTGGACTGAAAAGCTATTCCCAACAGCAAGAATTTCTCCTAGCAATGAGTCATACAGCACAATCATACTGCAGCTTATGATCATTGTACAACACATTTGTGTAGCATTGATCACACCAGGTTTATGCTATGAAAGCACTCCACCAGCATAGTTGTAATCACAAATTCTCCAGGTCAATGCTGCTTCACTCACCAAGAGCTATTTTTGATTCAGTAGCTGGTGAATCCAGTAAAATTATTATTTCCTTTAGCGTAGCACCTATTAGACTCCATCTGTCTTCTTTACATAAGAAACTTATTGATAAACTGGAGAAAGTTCAGAAGAGGTCACTAAGATGCCTAAGGCTCTGCAACACTTGACCTGTGTGAAAATACTCAGGGAACAGGCCAAAAATGAGGTCATTAAGAAGTGGGAACCAGGTTTTTACTGACTTGCATGGTGGAAGAACAAATGACAATGATAATAAATTAAAACAGGGGACTTCTGACTTAAGGCAAAATATTTTCATCTACAGGACATTCAAGCACTGGAAGAGGTTGCCTAGAGGTTGCCCTGAGAGGATGTGCAGTCTCCCTCCTTGGAGGTTTAGGAGACTGAATAAAATCTTGGACAACCTGGTCTGATTTCATATGTGACCCTGCTTTGAAAAGACAGCTGAACTGGAGACCCCTGGAGGTCTCTTCCAACCTGATATTTTGTGATTCTAGTTTGGATTGTTGCAAAGGAGCTTGTAACAAAAACAAAACAAAACAAAAACCTAAACCCACAAAAACCCCAAATCCTTCTGCTTTACAATTGTGTAACCTCATCTGTGAAAGTAAGATGGGGAAGTCACCTCAACAGAATATGTGGCATTTATAATGTGTCAACAACAATTATAGCTTTCAGTCATTTCACAGAAAGGCTCTTAGTTTTTCTGTAGTCTTCTAGAGCTGTGTTTTATCTTTAACACATCAAAACACACTGGGAGACAAGAGACCTTGAGTGATGTTGACTTGGTGTGAATGCTTGACTCGCTGTGACACGGAGACCATATCTGAATATAACCAATTATTTTGTACAGCTGGAGGGCAAAGCAGACTATGATGGTGTCATGGCTGCCATCAAGGCCATGAAACCACTGGCAGTCAAGCAGTATTTTTAGCAAGTGTTAAATCTCTCTAAAAATTTCTTCTGAAAAAAGTTATGTTGAGATTCCACTCTGTCTCTGTGGAATGGAGAGCAATAGGAAGAAGCATGTAAGTGATAAATTCACACTTTGACTTAGGTCTGGTAGTGTGGCTTTCTGAAGTCAAAATTTAACCATGACCTAAGCTTTAAAATATACTTTTATGCCATTGTTTTCTTTCCCAGATTATTGTGATCAGATGAATTGTCTAATCACTTATTTACATTAAGCATGCCCAAAAATTGCTGTTGGGTATCCAGATTAAGTGATGAGCTCATTTCCTGGTGGTGACAGGAGCTAACAAAACAAATATACAGAAATCCATTAGAACTAATTCACCCAAACAACTTGAGTGAATCACTCAATGTCCTTCCCTCACTGGGGAAAGAAATCAGTGGCTTGATGATAAAATTAAAGATATTTTTTAAACAAAGGAATGGGGTGTTTTTAATGATCATAATGGTATGATGAAAAATATGCAGGACTATCTATCAGCCTTCTAATTTGTAAGTACATATGTGCATCATTAACTTAGTTCATCTAGGGTCATCCCTATGAAAATTAATGGGTGTTTTCATACGCTTCAAGGAAGAATCACAGTTGTAACAAGCACTACTTTAGAAGAGTTAAGAAATTCAGGAGGAAAATCAGCAAAAATTTTTGAAAGTTATTTGATCTTTACAGCCATAAACTTTGAATGGAAAAAGAAATGTACTTTCAAAATGAATGGCACTGTTTCCTTTGTATGGTAATTTTTTGCTAATTGTTTAAAAGTTATTATAATTTAGGAGAACATAGCTCTTGGAAACAAGATAGCATGTAATGAATTGGCTAGCATTATTAGGTCTTCCAAGATTTAATACATTTTATTTCATGAACTTATCAAAAATGTGAAAGATTAAGGCTGACTTCTGAAGTCTTAGAACTTTTATGCTTTAAAGCTTGGGAAAACAAAACATTTTATGGTGGTAAGATATCTGAAGATGTGACTGACAGTAAGTATCTACATCGCTAGAAGATTTGTTTTATTTTATGACTCCTTAATTTAGAAGCAGCAGATGATAAGATGGAAAAACTAGAAACTAAAGTTTGATGAATATTAGTGAGAAATAAGGTACACTTTTTCTCTCTACAAAATATGCTCTACTCCAGCTAAGAGATTTGGACCTGATCTAAGAACCACCTTGTAAAATTCTATAAACTAAATGAATCAGGATTTCAGACAGGGTAACTAAAAAAGTCTATTGAATTTGTGAATCAAAGGCGTGAGTAGTTGTACTTCCCCTAAGTGCAACAAAGAAAACCTGCTTTACAAACCTAGGGGCTGAGCCTTGACATGTTTTGATGTAATATTATGAGTGAATTCTTAAGTATAGTAACTGGCATGAAAAAGCTTGCATGCAGTAAACTGTTATCATTAGTATTGTGGACTCCACAAATAGGACACTAGAAATATTTATGAAACTCAGACATCAAAGTAGTTTCTTTTTATCTCTCTCTTCACCCAGCCCTAGTAAAGCCTAATTGAAATACAATAATTATAAATGAGCTTAACTTCTCAATTTAATTTTCTCGTGAGTAGTTTCATTTATTTTTCTTAGGCTTTGTTAACATGTTTTAATTAAAAGATTTAACAAAGCTCAAGATACAACGTGCCATTAGGTATAGGAACATAATGGGACATATGCACAGAGAACTGGTGAACCTCTTTTTATATGTCTGCCTGTTGGTGCAATTGGGAGAGTAAATTTACTCATGAATCTGAGGAACTCTATCATGTAGGAAGCCAGATCCCAGAAACAGGCTCTTCCACGTCTACTTCAAGCAAAACTTGACAAAAAGAATTCTTCATCCTTACCATGAGATTTTAATTAATTTAAACATAAATTCCACTCAGAGAGAGAAAACCTTGAACATTATTAACCACAAAAGTCATTCTGTAAAGCACTTTTTCAGCAGTCACAAAGTGCCATCTGCAAGAAAGTTGACCCCAGATTAACCAAATACTCCCCAAGACTCCCAGTGAAAACAGCATACAAAGTCAACTTCTTAGCTAGAGGCACTAAGGGAAAGATAAATCATTTCAAACATCAACATCTGTGCCCTACAGCTGTCCCAGCCTTTTCACCCCCTTGCTGGAAAATATTAAAATGAAACACAGATATGACTTTACTGTGAAACTCTTTATGATGTATAGACAGCAGACGCATTGGAAGTCTTGGTTTAAGGGACCAGTGGAATTGATAAGACAATACTGGGAGACCCAGCCTGAGAAGAAGCCAAAGGAGGGTCTCAGACTGCCTTTTGAATGTCCATGTAATTATCACAGGTAAAATTGTTATAGTCAAATAACTGCTCTTACTCTGACACAGAAAAATTTACCACTTGTCATTGCAGTTTGAACATATAATAGAAATGGGCTTAGTACAAGTCATTATAGTTCTCATAGTTTTTTGATTGGTAAGATTATTTGGGATTAAATTTCTTAGGAGCATGCACTCAATAAAAGAATAAAGGAATATGTGGTCTAAGACTAAAGAGGCAAATTTTCTCCAATTCTTCTAGCAACAACTATCCAACACACTCAAATTCTTGTTGTATCTAGACCAAAATAATAATTTAGATAGGGCACCATGAAAGAAAAACTTATGATGGCAAAAGTTTGAATTATTTATTCTTATGAAAAACATAATAGCATATTCCCAGAAGGCCTCATCCTTGTGGACATTTTCTGGTTTTGATGTTCCATTAAAAAGTCTTGAATATGTAAAAATATCCATGCATTTCTCATGTTTAATGCATTCTTCGTGTGAACTTGAATTGTATAAAAAGAATTAGGCTACTGTCACGCATGACTCATTTAAAATGTGCAGAAATACTAATCTTTCCATTTGTTAAGCATCTTTATTTATTTGAAATCATACATGCATTCCAAAGAAAAGAACCACTGCCCTTTGCTCTCATCAGTCTTTTACACATTAAAAAAATGTATCTGAACAAGGAGACTGAAGAAATCTCCCTGCTGCCCCAGTACTCAGGCTAATTTTCTTTTTCAAAGTCCTACTTTGCCTCATCTCCAGTTTCAATGAAAATAGAAGCAATCTACTTGAAGTTTTTGCCAGAGCACGTCATTTCCCTGTGAAATCTTGAGATTTCCAGGTGCATGTAAACAAAAAAATCAAGCAGATTTCAATTTCTGAGGTTTTGCTAATTTGCTTTGTTTTGTATTTCTCCAGAAAGTTTGGACACCAACATTTCTTTTTAATTTCATCATGGTAGGCATAGAGTTCTCACTAATTTGTCAGCTGCATATATAGAAGAGTTGTGTTACTGAGAGAAAATCTGCAGTGGAGCAAAGCCAGGTGAATAGAGAGAGAATACATTTTGTGTGACACAGTAGATCTCTCTGGATCCTTTAAGCCTTATCTGATATAGTACAAGCTAAAAAGCATCTGCAGAGGCCATACATGCAAAGTCAAAAAGCTGAAAATCAGATAAACTTACTTTGCTGGAGAAAATGCAAAGGATGAAGGCTGTATGTACAGCTGGGAAACAAGCTGGTGAAGCCGAGTAAAAAGCCTGTGTAAATGGCAGAATCTCCACTTGTTTCTCTAAATAGATGGCAGGTGCAGTCCTGAGAAGCAATACTTGCTGCTGAAAATCTTTCTAGGTGTTACAACTTATATATGACTACTACAAAGTCTTACCATTTTACAAGGCTGTTTTCTTTGTTTAAAAAAATGGAAAAATGGAAAGAGAAATAAACAAATCATAAGGCCCAGAGGCTTTCTGTGAGAGCTCATAATCATGAAATGCATTTTTTTTTAACAGTCTTCAACAAGAACAATAAAACAAACAAACCAACCACAGAATTATTATTCTCCGTTTACCAAGTCTGGGATAGAGTCCCTGTGGTTGATCCAAAAAAACCCTTCCCACCTATTTGCTCCTTGGATAAAGCAGAGATGATGCTTAATCTCCTTCTGTATTGACATTTGCTGCACCTGCACTTCTGCTCCTCAGTCTGCAGCATGCCCTGCACCTTCCTTCTTGTCATGCAGAATCCTGTTTGGAAGGAGTAAGTCAGCACTGGTCCTGCTGCCTGTCTCATGAAGAGCATAAAGTAGTGGCATTCTCGTGTAAACAGTAAACCTCTGCACAAAGGCTCCCTTCCAGATTGTGGCAAAATTAGAAGCTCCTATAAAGCATTAAAAAATGTATGTAATTAGTCAGTGGCTAGAGAAAATGGCATGGCTAGATGTAGATCTCAGCTGGAAGAGGTTCAAAACCATGTCTGTCTTCTCCAAAATCACTCTTTAAAAACTGCTAGACAGGAAAAGGAAAACATTTTTTCTCATACTGAAATTGCTTTTGTAAATAATATATTTAAAACCACATTGGTTGGAAGGAGGTTAGGTTTGAAAGAAATTCTTTAGCCTTGTGGCTTTTACTTTCAGTCAGAAAAGCAGGGAAGGGCGAGAAAAGAGCTCACCTGTAGGTTCTGCCAGAGGACCTCTTCATGGGTTTTATGCAAGATCATTGCAAGACCAAGCACACATCTTTTTAGAATCAGAATTTAGAATGGGCTCTCTTAACTTGCAAGAACCTCTGCACTTCCAGCATCAAGAAAGCATTAGAGGATGAACGCAGTGGGAGTGTTAGAGTGCAGAGGTTGAGTTGAGGTTTTATAGTGGACTCCAGATCTGGTGGACTCTGTTTGTCCAGATAAACAAAGTTTTGACTTTATATTTCTAGACTGTCACACAGAAGGAGCATTTGTTTGTATTGCTTTTGAAAAGAAAATATGATTTATAAATTCATATAGTCATATTTTATTCAGATTAATGATCTTTTCAGAAAGGGTCAAGTGCCTATTACATTGTGAGGGGAGTGCTTGTGTACCAGCAGTCAAACCCTTGCTACTAGCACTGAAGCTAAACTTAAAAAAAAAAGTTAAGAAGGGGTAGCAAAAGAATTCTTTACAGAAAGTAAGGTAGCACTGAACCAATTGAATTTTACTGAGTAAGAATGTCATACAACCAGATTTTCAGTAATGCTCCTTGAGCATGAAATCAGGGAGGTTGCAATTCACCAGTGTCACTGGTTTTAAAGTCCCTTGGTGCTAGGGATGATAGTGCCAGTCAGGGCGAGCCAAGCTCGGTGGATTTCCAGACTGCTCTGCTGGCCTGTAGCACCATTCACAGCAGTATTCAAAGGGTGAACTGGCTGCACCAGTGGCTTTGCTTTGAGTCTTTCTTCCTTTGGTCACTCTGAAGGAAAGATTTGGGTTTTTCTTTCCTGGATCTAAGGGCTCAAAAGAGAGAGATGGTAATTTGTACCGAGTAAGAGTGCCTGTAGCATGTCCCTGGAGGTTTTTACTGGGAAAAAATATTTCCTTTTCCTGGTCATTCTCTTAATTCAAAACAATAAATATCTGGGCAATTGTTCACTATGTACCTGAACCTGGAAGGTGGAAAATTGTATCTGTGGAAAATAAAAGTGCATCAGGTGAAAACATCTCACATATGGAGATATTTTCTCCTTCAAAACAGCTCCATGATGAATAGCAGCACGGTTGATGTATACTTGCCCTACCTTTTCCCCTCTTTAGCTATTGTTATTTAAGCTGTTCGCTCTGTTTTGTGTTGTTTTCTTAGCTACCTTGGTATAAAGTAGACAGTAAAATTTTGTTTTGGAGAGTGCAAAAGTTATTTGCCAACTCATGAGTTACCCTGACAGCTGCAGGTTGCCTGCATGGAAACATTTGTAGGCTGATGACTGTGCAGTGGTGGCTGCTGCCAAGCAAGACCTTTAAAAGTACTGTAAGATCCTTTAGCTATTTCTACAGCCACTGTTGGTTTAAATATGAATGTGAAGAAAAGTTATAGACAAAATACTATATTGAGGGGGGCTGCAACTCCATCAACAGAACTTTCATTTAAGGGCTGACTTGCCTTAGAATGACTTTTTGCAGTTTTGCTAACATGGATACATAGTTAAGTCTGATATGTAGAAAGGTAATGTAGTCTACTACATGATTAGAACACACACAGATTCTAGTTCTCTAGCTGACTAAAAGCTGTTGTGCTTTTCACAGTGGTGGGCAGACTGAGACTGGAAGCTTCACAGAGCATTAGTAAAAACTGTTCTTGTAGCAGTCTGAATATGATGGCTTTTATAACTATAAAAAATTGATGTATGTATTTATCTATCAGAAGTTAAGAATATTCACTGTTTTGAAATATTATATATAAAGTATTTTTGTTTACAGATAAAAAATCCGACAAGAAGATGCAGTGATACAAAGCACGGGTAATTCTACAGTTAAATGGTGGAATTAAGAATAAGAAGGTATTACACTTACAAATAAATGTTTTACCACAAAGTCTATATACATACAGAAAATGATCTATTGAAAAAAACAAATATTACAGATACTAATTTTCTGAAGACACTCCTTTAATTTGTGCTGGGAAAAGAACCTTCTGTGCAACATTTCCTGTGCTAGGAGTTTTGGATGCAGTTTTAATAGCAAACTTCCCTGAAAACTACAGAACATGGATTCTTATGAATACTCCATACTATCATTTTCATTCTTGGAGTATAAAAATGGAAAGATAAATAAAATAAATAGGAAACCAAATTAAGAATTTATGTCAAAATAAAGAAAAACGTAGTAAATTCATTCTAATTGGAATAGATTTCTTGCATCTCAGTTTGCTTTGGTTGTTTTACTCAACTCTTACTTATATTGTGTTTATCTTATTTTCTGTTGTAAAGCATTCTTTTACTTCACTGAAAAAGACATGGTGTGTGTCTGTTCTGGGTGGTTGAGAGAACTCTGATCCCTTTCAAGACTTTCCTGGATTCATAGCTTTTTGGTCCCACAAGGACTACTTTGGTTATCTGGTTTACACTCTTTGAGTAGAGGGCATATAGCTTTATCAGCAATATTTGAAAGAATTCCTTAATCATGACACAGGACAGCTCCTAGTGGGGAAAAGTTAGTGAACCATGTTACACATGTGCTATTTTAAAAACATGGTTTATGGAACATTTCCAGATAGCAGTTTATAAACAAAAATTCATACATCTTCTCGGCAAAAAATTCAGTTTATGAGGCCTCAGAATACTGAAGTAAATGAACAGTCACGGTATTTGGTGTGTTCAGATATGCTCTAGAACAAAGTATAATTCCCATTTTTTTCATCTTTCTTAAGGATAAACACCCTGGTTGCCTATTAGTGAGAGTAAATATACAAAATATTAAGGTGTATACATACTTTTTAAAATAGTAGTATGCAGTTGCAATGTTTTGTCTTGAACTAGCTTTCATAGGATGGGGTACAGTGTATTTAATGAAAAGGGTTGATTTGAATGACAGCTGAATACCACAAAGAAAAGGGCAGCCCTGCATGGGTCATGACTGAAATTGGCTGCTGCTGTGATTTAGTAAGAGCTTTTCAGTTGGGAAGTGGATATTGTAACTCACAAAAGGTAACTTACAGCAACAAATTGAGCTGAATAGAGCTCTGAATTAATTCATGGTTTATTGAGTTCTCCTCTTGTCAGTGATAGCCAACAGTTAACTGAAGTGATTAGTTCAATATTCAGTCACAATGATGTACAGCCAACTTTCCAGCTTACAGAAGTCCTGAAAGGTTTAATTTAAATCCTGGCAAGTACATAATTTAAAAACAAACTAAAACAAACAAATAGAAACCACCCAAAATTAGTAGCCTGGGAGAGGTGGGTTCAGTACAAGCCAGAGGATGATGGTTTTCATCACAAAACACACAGTCCTTCAGTCTTTGCCTTCACACAAGAGGGTTTAGACAGGTTTGTTACTGCCCAGCATTACTTGATACATCAAGGAAATTTCAATCATGTTTATGCTGTTGTCTGCAAACTTCTGAGAATAAATAAGAATTAATGGCTAGTATGTACACTAATCCTGAAATCAGATTGAGCTGGAAACTTTCATTTTCCTAGCCTAGAGAGAAGACAAGAGTGAATGAAAATATCAGTAGTTCTTTGCAACATTACCAAGATGAATAAGAAATAAACATGGGTTCGTATCAAAGGGTAGCTTTGCAACGTCAGGTTTTATAAACAAAAGCTTAAAGACAAGACCTCACGAAATAAGGGGCCTCAGTCCCATCAAAAGTTGTGGTGAGGTTCAGCTCTACTCTTCCTTTACCATTTCCAAGTGTGACTGTATATTGGTCCTGAAGGAAAATAGCTGGTAATTCCTGTGCAAAACAAAGGTCTATTTGTGTCTGTTTTTTCAAGGTCTATCTGCCACTGCTTATCCAGACTGTGCAATGAAGTATGTAAAGTCACACTCTAAAGCACAAAAGTTCTCTATAAACGCTTAGCAATATCACAAAAACATCTGCTTCATAGGAAGCTCTGACTGGCAAGAATTTAAACCAGAAGTTCTGACAGAAAATGTATGCTCTCCTTAGAGAATGTAAAAAGGTTTGAAGAAAAGTTGCCTTTTCATCCTGATTTCAGACTTTTATGTGATGTTTTTGGGCCAGCCTAAAGGAAATGGGCCCCTGCTTTTGGCTAGAGGCATGACAGTTCTGTGCCTTTTCAAAGGCACAGACAGCATCTATTGATACTAGGAAGGCTTCCTTGTAACCATTTAATTGTAAGCTTAAATGATCTTAGAGCAGGGTACTCCATGAAAAAGATCTCAAAGCAAAGCAAGTGGGCTGTAAGGAGACTGAAAAAACCCAATATGTTCAAGCACATAGGTATTTAAGTCAAAGGAAATCAAAAGCATATTATCTCATATTTGCCCTACTTATTTTAAAATATATAATAAAGAAAGAAATGATACATGGGGGTCAAATGTAGTTACTGGTTTATCTGTGATCCCTTGCATTATTCGTTAAGTGCTGAGGATCAAATTCCTCTCTCTTGTACGACCCGTGATTTTAGCTGAGTTTCACCAATAAGAGGTTTGGTCTTTATGTAGATTGTACAGTGTATCTACACTATAAAAGCAACTTTTTCATAACGGCAGCAGTTTATCTAGCACTATCATGGGTGTTCTGCAACGGATTATCATCCTGTTTCTCCTGGTAATAATAGCAGAAGAGCCATGAAAATAAGGATAGATAAACAGGTGTTCCTGTAAAATTGTAAGTTTTCATATAAATCTAATTGGCTGTATTCATACCCACTTGCAATCACGGAAAAAAGAATCAATATTGAGAGACTCAGCTTATTTTAAAGTATCAAATTACTAATGCTCATAAAGGCAGCTGCTCATGTTTGGTCCACTAAGTTAAAGAGTGTCCAGGAAATCAGTGGAAAAAAATAATAAATTCAGAGAAATAATGATGTTCTGCAAACACTAAAACACACCACAAGTTAATTCAGAATTATTTATTAAATTCTTCAAAGCAACACATCGGGTACAATCAAGCCAAACTCTCAGGCACGTGATTAACTTGAAGAATGTGACTGGCCTGACTAAACTCAAGGGATTACACATATTTTAAAAGTCATAATCTTCTTAGGTGTTTTGTATTGGAAACAGAAGACTCTAAATGCACCACATGGAGATGTTGTCCTGCATTTCTATAGAAGATGTATTATGTTTCGCTCCATGTAATTATTGCTTTTTTTTCTTAATTGTCCATAATTAGCATTCATTGCCATATCTCTACAACTGTGTTTCTGCCTGTGCATTTCAGTGGACACTGGAATCATCACATGTCACATCCCACAGCTGAGGAAAACAGTTCTTCACTACGACTTCAAGGTTTGCCTTGAGGTTGCCATGAGTTGTTTCATCATGGTTGCAAGGCAGAAGATGCACAAGTGAATCTACTGGTGGCTCTCCAAAGATCTGTGTTAAACTCACCACTGAGCTATGGATGTAAACCAGTAGGGAATTTAAAAGAGGGAAGTCTAAGCTGATTTACACAGGCTCCTAATCTCCAAAGTTACACAGAATTATTTTTCAGAATCATGAGAGAGACATTGTCTAGAATTGTACAAGATGCATATACACTGCTTGTTTAGTTTGGACCAGGTGCGTTTTTTGAATTGATTCCTTTTAATTATATCTTTTATGGTGCTTGGGTTCACACTGAAGAGTGCACAGAAGAACAAACGGTATTTATTATTTTCAGATGAAACTCAACAAGAAGGAAGGCTTCCAAAGGGAATCTGGCTGTGCTTTACCTGCTGACAGGTGTTCAGTTCACAGGGCCACATTAGTCCTAGTGTGTAGGAGTCCCCCATCCTGAATCTGAGAGACCTAGTCCTAGTGCACAGCATTATTTCTTAGTTTAAATATAGTTCAGTATGTCTAAACTGCTTCAGTGCTAAGCAGTAGATCTATTCCAGGTCATTATAGATGGTAATCTGAACTATTCTTTTTCTATAGTCAAAATTGTTAGCAGAAGAGTCTTTTTAAAGGTAAATATATGAACAATGTTCAAAAACTTTACAGAATAATTCAATCATAAAATATAACTTTCTAGCATTCCTGAAGCTGGAAAAGGGACAAAGATTTGTTGATTTTTTGTACTGTTGTTTGATTGCAGTTTCCCATTAAATTCATGTTTGTGACTTTTTAAAAATTCAGAATTTTCTTCAACAGACTGCCTTGTTTTTTATAGTCGTGAAACTAGCTCTATAAAAGGAAGAGGAATGTGCACTCATTTCGACTTTATCTGTTAGCTACAAAGAATGAGTTTAATCATTTCATTAATCAGCCATCTTTATAGATCAAACCATATTCAGTCTTTTCTATAGATTTTATTCTGTGATCACTGTATGAAAAACTAAAATGGTGAACAGGAAATTGAAACTGTTATTATACAGGAAATAACAGCACTCTGTCAAAATCTACAGAAGAAACATATGTTAAAACTTACTGTCAACATCTAACATATCAGATCAGACAGAGAGAAAGACCAAAATTACAAGAATCATTATAATATCAATTGAGGGCAAAGTTCTATGTGAAAATAAATCCTTTCCAGCTCCATGAAAAGGAGCTGAACACAGAGTATCTGATGGAGCAAAGATCCTGTCATAATTTCATATACTGGTGGATCATATGGCAGAAAATTCACTTCCCTCTCCCACCCCTCCAGATTTTGTACTGTCACACCTGTAATATCTAATACATGTAATGAACTCTGTGCCTTTGTTATCTGTGCCCAGATTGCAAGAAGTGCTCTGGTGTTCATTACCAGCCAGGGATAAAATGTTCAAGTGCTGTTTTCTCTAGTTCAGTCCTGGTACTGTGTACTTGAATTTATTTGTAAATTTAACCATTGTTTGATTAAAGCTGTTAGAAAGTGTTGAGATGGAACAGGAAATTGGTGAAAATACACCAGTTTGCGAGAATTACTGACAAAGTTTTGAACTTTGTAAGTGAACTGAGAAAACTGTACTCTGTGATAACCATTACTGCCTCAGTACCTAACTGTATTTGTTTAAGCTATTTATTGTTCATATAGCAACTCATCCCACGGGAAAGTGATTTGCATTCTTAGGGCAACCTTTTTATGTCAACAGGTGGAATGAAAACCTACCCATCTCAGTGACGTGCAGCATTAACCACCAACTAAAACATGTATTTTCCACATGCATTTCACCTCAAAATTAAAGGGAAATTTGGAACAGTATAACACCTGGGATTCACCAGCCACGGAGCTTTCAGGCAGTTTATAGCTTCTCCTTTCTTAGAACTTGCTAATTACAGCTCCCAGAACTAAGTTTAAGTCAGAGTAATCCCCAAGATGCTTAATACAGCACAGGCAGAGCAGCAGTGCATTTTTCTGCTGGTGAACACTGTTCAGACATGATTCAATTTGCTGGATTCCTGAGCTGTGCACTCAGTATGGCCTCAAGTGTGCTTGTCATAAGAAATCTGATGGGCAATATTTGAGTAAGTTCCTGTTAAACACTTCTTCTGAGGCCAAGTACTCTTCTCTCCCCACAGATCTGTGGAGCAGTACACCACAAGATCCCCGAGTTCTAAAGTTGTCCCATAGAGTTGAATTAGGCAATATGAAAACAGTAAGCAGTACCAAAACAAAAAATCTTGTGCAAAACTAGCTGGAAAACCACCTACAGTAACAGACACAAGAGACACCTTCCAATAGCTTCTGACTTCTCTGGTAAGGACCCATCAATGATATTCTTGAACAATAACTATTAAAACCATAACAAAGAGATTGTCACCCTTCACCTTTTACCTTTCCAGTGCTTCTTGTTACTTATGAGCTAACTTTTCTCTCTCATCTCTTTTAATAAGATTTTCTACTATACTGAATACAACTGTGTTGTCTCTACCATATCAAAATCAAATTCCTTCTTCTTTCCTTTTGCTTAGTTCTCTAGGCCTGAAGTTGGCTCCAACACGAGACATCTAATTCCTATACGTGATACAATCCAAAATTTGAGAGTAAGCCTAGAACACTAACTTGTTCCATGAGATGTGGACTAGACTTTGTTTTAGAATATTAGTGTTGTGCTATTAGCAAACTGAAAATCTGAGCACCTCTCAGTTAGAATTAATGTGCAAAAAGCATATTTAAATGTGATTGTTATAGATCCAAGCAGACCAGATCTTTGAAATTCAGGACAGGTAATCAGAGCTGTTGCAAAAACTACTTTTTCTACTCATAATATGGAAGGTTTCAACAAATGTTGAAAAGAAAAAAGAAGAGGAAAAAAAAGATAAAACATGCTGTGACTTCTGTGAAACCTCCCTTCCCTCTTCTAATTCTGCAGGATTGGTGAAGACCTCAGATGACAAAGTAACTCTGAATGGTTTGGGTCAATCCCAGCTTGATGTTTTGGTGGCCTACTTGGGCCACCATAAGCACAGCCACTCTTTCTTGACACCAGAGTAAGACTGTTCCAGTCTACCCGGCATCTATATTGATAACACCAGACATTGTCCTTATTAGTTCCTTCAGGTAAAAGTAATGGAAATTATGTATTTCTCAGCTCTATTTCTACTAGCAGTCTCTATCCACCAGTTGAATAGGGTTGCTAGCCTTAGAGGATCATGTTACAGAGACATGAAAAAGAAATAGGAAAAAATATTTTAAGTAAAAGCCTTTCCACACGAAAAAGAGATATTTAGGTTCTGCCTTGTATGGTTGAATTTACATCCACAGAATGGACCCAATGTTATTTAACAAACCATATTACTCTACCATATAAAAATTTTTTTTTTTAATTTGAACAAATATTCACTATATTTGCAACAATAATCTTGCTGCAAGAAATTAGCTTGTACGTGTTGATGAAACTCTTGGTGAATCAAATTTTGCTTTGCTGAACAAGTCTATAGTGACTTGCAATAACTTACATTGAAAAAAAGAAAATGTGGCATTGATTTCACCTTGAACACAACATCCACGGGAGAGATGTCTGCTGTTACACACTGGACCGTAGAAAATTACAGTATTATCAATACCATGTTTCTTTTGGTTCACTCCTGGAATACCTCTCTAATTCTGACATGTGATTTACTATGCCACCTCCATGTCTGGTAGACTTACTCCTTTCATCTAGCTTTCAAGGTAGAGGACCTGAACTCAATTTCTTTTTTTTTTTCTTTCAGTCTGGTAAAGGCATTCTCTGGTTCAGCCATAATAAAAAGCAGTGGTTTGCACACCACTGAAGTAAGCAGTCATAAAAAGAAAACTGGAATTCACAAAATCGGCTGGAGTTGATGTTCATTCATTCTTGAATGCAGTCTGTGCAAAAATGAAATTCACTATCTTTGGATTGACTGTTGTGATATACACCAAGCTCTAGTTCTTCAGAGTTTGACCACCTTGAGTGATATATGTTAATGACTTGCTTTAGCATTGCACCTAATATGAATCTTGCTGTCATTGATGAAAGGAATAAAAGTTTTATTTGTTAATGAAATATGATGTGGTCTTTCTGGTGCTCTATTTAAACATCACCTAGGAGTAGATCATGTTTTTAGAAGTCAGGAGTAGCCCCAGGCCCTCCATAATTCTAATTGATGTAAATGAAGAAAATAATGAAAGCTTGTGTGTGCTGACCCTGTTATGCAGAATGGTTTCACCTCAGTTAATCAAAGAACCTTTAGAGATGTTGCAGGCATCTGGCCTGAATAGAGAGTTCTTCAGTCTCTGATACTAAACTGGCTGCATTCAGATGAGATACTGTGCCCAGATTTCCAGCAAAAAACAGCTTAATTTCTAAATGCTGACATGGTGAAAACAAAGTACTATGGAAATAACATGAAAACAGAACTACACTCCTCTCCCCAGAAAACATCGTCCTTGATGTTGGATGAAAATGAGATGAATGGATAAATCTGAGAACTAACTCTCTGTTTGGGATGTCTGAGTTCCTGCTAAGAACTGAAAGCACAGATAAATTTTCCTTTTGTATTTGAAATGCCAAACATCAGGTATATAGAGCAAAAACTAGGAACAACACTTCCTTTTCAGTCACTATCTTCATAAAACTGACATTTGTAAACGCTAATGTGGTTCAGAATTATTATTTATTTTTACTCTGTAGTAGCTTCTTATAGCATTTTTCTGGAAACACAGATACTCTGGTAGCATGCTAACTTTGTCATATCTGATACGTTTACTTTCCATAAAATGACCTTCATGCTATGCAGCCAATAATGTTTGCAAGTAAAACCTGAAGAGAAATGAATGTCTGTAATAACACACTGGAAGGTTATGTTTATTGATTACAAGACTGAATATTTTCACGGTGATATTCCTTTCTCATAAAAATGAAGCATGAAGCCTTTTTTTTTTCTTTTTTACAACTAGAAGTATTTACAATTGTTTTACAGAAGTGGTTATTTAATTTTTTAGTGAGTTCATAGAGTGTTCAGGATCAAAGCAGTAATTCTAAGTACTGGCTGTGTACAGAATGAATTAAAAAAAGAAAAAACAAAAAAGCAAGACTTGGGGAGAATGTCCACCCATATGCTGCTCATACAAATTTAAAAGCCTAGCTTCTTGAATGCTAAACAGCAGATAATGAAATTTCTATAAGTTTAATGTCTTTCAAATGTGTAAACATAGGTTTGTTTTTGCAAATTGTGAAAGGTGCCTTAAAACAAGAAAAGAAGAGGCAGGACAGGAAAAGTACAAGGGTGTGGTGAAGATTTACAATGAGAAAAGGAAAAGAATGACAGGCTAATATTCTGATTAAAAAGTAAAGGAGCAGAGAAGCTGTTCAGTACTCACTGTAAATGGTTTTGCTTCTCAGGCACAATTGCTTCTTAATATCAGCATAATTCTACAAACAATATGATATTGTTTTGATCACATCTTCCCTTGAAAAATCTGTCCTAAAGTAAGAAAAAAATCTGTTTTCACACTGGTTTACTGGAACCTGTGTCCATTTTTTTTATTTGTCTTCCTTTTTGAAGAAATTCCTGCAAATACAAGGTTGAAACAACCTGAAGACTGTTTGAGGTGAAAAAGCCAGATGGGCAGAAAGTAGCACTTTCATGTGCTTTCCCAGGCCTGTCAAAATGGTCCCTGCAATAGCCTGAAGGTAGCACTATAAATCTTTACATATCAGCAAAGATTAAAATATGAGGAGAACCATCCCTTCCTATTGAAACTAAAATAAAATGCAAAGCTGAGTAGGGAAGCCAAGCAAGGTTTGCAGGAAAGCCCTGCTGGGCTGAACACTCCTCGGTGTATCTCTTTCTGACATTTGCTTGTGCCATTCTGGAAGAGAAATGAGAGGACTGAACCTAATTAACCCTTATCTTTCCTGTTCTCTCTGTTACTGAAGACTGCCTTCCTAAAGCTGTAAGGTGCTTTCTGAGTAAGAGAAAGAAGGGAACTTGAGAAGAAAGAGATGATTTACTCTTCATCAAAAGGAAACCGTGTCCCCACAACAAGGAAGAACTACAAATTTTGACTTGAAAAAACTAAAGATTTTTAAGATATTGTATTCTTGCAAGGGATTTAAACTTCCCTTGGATCACTTACCTGAGATATCATTACAATTGGTTTCACTACAGTCAATTTTTTCAATGTAAAATGAAGAAAAGAAAGTCATCACTTGCACAGTACTGAGGCTTTTTAACTGTCTTGTAGGCTATGTTTTAAAAACATACTAAGGAATAAAATAAAAATGACCAGTAACAGCCTTCTTGCTTCCATTCCTTAAATGAAAAAAAGAAAGTATGTTTCTAAAATATTTTTTAAAATTGTGTCTGCAAGAGGCTTTTCATTTTGTAGAAGCTGTAGGATGAATGGACACCCATGAAGAAATTCTAGCTTATAAATACAGCACAGCAGAAAAGTTGACTGGGTTTCTGATTTCTCTACTGACCTTTGAATGCAATTGCCATATTAATACATGCCATTAATATTGACAAAGGTCCCAGGAGGCACTTTTGACCCTGAGTGAAAGCAAGGACTATTCCCTGAGGGGAAAAGAGAATGGCAACTTGAGAAGATGCAGTGCAGAGAGATGTTGGAAGTGGAGTGATGTGCTGGGTCAGGAGGTGCCTGCAGGCAATCCAGGCCCTGACTTCTCAGTCTGACCAAGGTAAGGGAGATCTAGTGGGGCAGCTTGTCCACACAACTCTCCTTTACCTAGCACAGACATTTTATGACACTTCTTGTTTGGAGCAAGTCACAATAGTTAATAATTTATAACAGAAATAGATGACGTAGCAAAAGACTCCTTGGGCTTACAATACCAGGTTTCCCTCACAAGAATAGTGTTCTAGTCAAATAAAATCAATACTTCCTGTGAGAGCCAAAATCAACAGCTTTGTACTTCCTGGATAACAGGGATCAGTTGCTACGGGCTACTTTACCTTTCACTTAGTGCATTGGTTGCTGCACATTTCTGTGTTTTTTTAGATAATCCACATAAATTTGAAGGATCTGTCTCCTCTCTTCAAAGGGTTAAGCTTAATTCCTAGCTACATGCACTGTCACAATGGCACATTAAAATTAAGATAAGAGCTATTCAAAGAAAAAATAAACAAAACTTAAAATTTCCAGGCAGGAAGAAAGCTTTAATCTAAGCCTCTGAAATACTACTGATCATTAAATCACAGTTTAAATAAGATCATAATTTACTACTCTAAAGTCTTCCTTAAACAGGACTATGATTTGCATCACACTACATGAAACTCCCACTTTTTGCTTTTTTATATAATAGAGCTGTCATATGAGATGTTTGTTTTGGACAAAAACATGCTTTGACTTGATTTCAGCAATTCATTCTGATCCAGTCTCCTATATTTGCTGCACTATTTTTTTTCAGTGAAGGCTGCACAAATCTTGTGCCTAGTGCTGCTGCATATTTGCTGTCAGGAGGTCTGTATCATTCTTTCTGTCTAGGTAGGAAGTACAAAGAGGAGGACACATGACATTGGGTGAAAGAAGAAGAAAGTAGACAAAATATAAAGAATATTTATACTTTATAAATATATAAAATATATAAGAATATTTATATTTATACATTCATTTAACTGTATAAAATATGCTAATATTTTGCATTAAAAATATCTGATAACTAGCGTTTATGATACATCATTCTATATAAATAAAAGAAAGATTTTGTTCTGCAAAGCATCTGTTTTTTCCAAAGAACTACGCTTTCTTGTATTTTTAATAAGTTTGAACTGAAAGATCTATCATATTACTTTCCACACCACCCAATGACCACTTAAAAGTACTACATTGTTTTCTTAGTATAAATTTCTGAGTAGGAAAAAAAATCAATACAAATGAATAACAATAATAAGAGAGTCTCTTTAATTTGTGCTTATATGAAAGAACACCACGTCATATTATTGAAGACCCACAGACTTCTGTGTTTTCATGAGAATACCTTAGGGATTTTGGTTTTCTCACCCTCCACAAATAGTACTCACCAGTTTTTTCAAATGTGAGTATACTAAATTCACAGCTGAACTTACGTGTGTTTTCTATTATCATTGTTTTCTTGTTATCTGAGTCAAAGCACACCTCACTCCTTACTGCATTCCCTGGAGCAAAGTGAGAGATAGACACAACTTTGATAGATGATGTCTGGACAGCAAGTGTGCAGGACCAGCTGTGATTATACTTGACAAGACTTGCTGACATTTTTGTACAGGGATAACTTGATCCTTCAATCACAGCATCTGAAATGCCTCCATTTACAAAAACTTTGGTTTAAATTAATGGTTAGGCTGATTTGGTTTTTCTTGAGTAGCAACACACAATAATGTAGGAAGTTTCCAGTCTATTTCATTCTAAGAGCAGTACAGCTGTGAATTAAATATTTGCTTCTGTGATAGTCAAACTTTTTTTCAGACTGGGTCTGCCAACTGAAATTTTTCCCAAGACTACTGAAATATCAAGAGGTGTTAAAACTTCCTTGGTGTTGATCCCACCCAGGCAAGTTCATTATAGAATTAGGAACAGAAATGTTAGGAAATAAAGGCTCTTCTCCTATATATATCTTGAGATGCCTAATCACTAAATAATGGTATGAGAATGAGCAATGCCATCTGAATTTTTCATGATAGTAAAAACATATCATGATACAACCATGTATAATGATACTGTTAAATCAAATATTATGATAGGTTAATAAATGTATAGCAGGGAGAAATACGAATATTGTGTAACTTCCTGTTATATAACATTCTTGCTGCAGTACATCCTTTGCAAGGATGAGTTTGGGTAAGTCCAAAGGTAGCTTCTAAGTGGAAGCTCAGCTGGCAAGAGGCAAGGGACAATATGAGCCTGTGAAAATGTAGGTATAGACTGACACCAGTCATTCAGATGCCCTGCTGCCTTACTAAGTGTATTGCCCATCACTATTACAGAGTCATGTTTCTCTCCCCTTGCTGTCTTTCCAGCTCATGAATCTTTCATTCCTGATGTGCACAGTGAGCTGAGCTTTAGCAGGAGTATTGAGGGCGTGAGAGGATTTTATTTTATACAAAACGCTCATCATATAATTGTGGTGGTTTAATTAAAATGTTTGTGACATTTATGATTAACTCAATTGACTTAGACTAGATGTCCTCTCAACCTGACCCCAGGATCAGAACTCTCAGAGGGCTGAAGGACTTTACTGCACCTTTTCCTTCCATGCAATTGCTAAAGGGCAAGGGCAAACAGAGTCTCACCCAAAGCTTGCCACATAATCAGGTTCTCTGCTAATGACAGAGAAACTACATCATTATCATAGTTGGGGTTTATAACAAAGAATAAAGATTTCCTGACTTACAGTTCTTAAGGCATGCCTTTCCTCTGTTTAATACACTTTAATTTTTTCCAGGTAACTGGCACAGAATTTAAGCTCAGAAATCCAACCAGAATAAAATAGCAGTAGTATCATATCAAGGCACTGTGAGCTTAATATCCTTTCTTCAGTACTTGCCAAATGATTGAAAGGTAGCAAAAATTCACCAAAAGAGCCACGCACTGCCTAATCTTAGGAAATATTTCCTCTCCACTCCCATTAATTAGTAGATTAGTAGATATTTTGAAATATTTAACTTCATCTGATGTGAAAATGTATATCACTTAATATTTCCCTCTTTTTTCACCAGCAATTGGTTTCACTAGGGCATTTCTCAAAGCCCTGGTTATTTCTCCATGCAGATCACATGAGCAGCTCATTAACTCCAAAAGTGGGTTTTGCATCTCTGATGTGAGATTTCCTCACACTTTGGTCCTTAACATTTCTGAAGCTTGGCTGTACAGTAAAGACACTATCAACTCCCTGAGATTAGGTCTGTTGGTTGAAGCATGGTGCTAATAACAGCAAGGTTGTGTGTTTGGTCTCTGTACGGGCCATTCACTTAAGAGTTGGACTCAATGATTCTCATGGGTCAGTTTCAACTCTGAATATTCTGTGAAACAAATACTTTTCACGTAAAGTTAGGATAATTTTTCCACAATCTATTGCTATGTTCGTATATTTTGTTCATCACTCTATTGATGGGAACAGTGGCACATCAAAATACTATGCATTTAGCAAAGAAATGAAAGCTTTCTATATCTGTATTAAATCTTATCCTTCAACTCCTCCCTTTAACCTCTCCTGAAATTCCATTAAAAATCACAAACGCTAAAGCAAACAGTTTAATTAAATGGCTATCAGCTGAACACTAATTTTCAAGAAATCATTGGTTTATTCTTTGCACAGCAATTGCCTAATCCCTACTGACTTTTTTTATATGAACTAGCAATTGACTCTGCTACCGCTGTTCAGAGGCTTGCTAATGTTTTCTTTTGATCATGCATTTTAGGATTTGTTTTCTGGTTGCATGGCTAGCGTACACTGTCCATATTTTTGGTGCCAAAAAATAACAAAATAAGGTAATTTAAGAAAAAATTATTAAAAAATAATTTAAGAAGGCATACTCAAGATCTCTCTGTTATTTTGTAAGGCTTGCAAATATATCTCAACAGAATTTGACCAAATATATATGGTTTCATAAACTGAGTTTTCAGGTACATAAAAACCAGCTGCTGCAGAACAGGCAGCAAACAAAAAGTATTCTAGACAGAAATTTAAAATTCTCATGAAAATAATGTATAAATTAAGAATGTCAGTATAATAGAGAACAAACTGAGAAGGGAGCTTAGAAGGGAAAGAGAGGGGGGAGGGAGGATGGGGGAGGAAGGTTTGTCACTCGCTTGAGTTAAAAAAGAGTGTAGGGTTACTCCAGGGTGCCTTTGCTAATAATGACAAGATCGTTTGCTTCTCACATCTGTAGGAAAAAAATGAGAGGAGAAGATGGAAAAGAGGTCCTGGGATGTACCAGCTGTTGATGTTGGTCCTCCCTGCTGAGCCCAGAGCATTGTGCCCCTACCGGAAGGCATCGCAATCTGTTGACAACTCCAGCTCTCTGCTACTTCGGGACACTCCGCTGAATCTAAGGCGACGATCATCTGGCTGAGTGAACAAAAATCAGTGCCTACAGTGAAAAAGCAGGAATAACACACAAAGCAGATGGCTGGAGGCCTGCTCATTCCTGTTTCTGGAGCTGTTTACACTCTTAAGTGACTAATTTTGACATGTTATACTACTAATGAAGTTTTTCGGTTTGACCCAGTAAACTGCACATAGTGCAGTCTGGGACCGCTCTAATTTGATGTCTGCAGCCCAGTGCTATTTCTGATCTACAGAAAGTCAATTAAAATCATGGTGAGTGAGCGATCAAAGCTGAATTTCAGAATGACAGCTCTCTGCCATATATAATACTCAAAGCCTATATTTTTACATTTTCCTAGCTAAAATATCTTGAACATTTGTAACATCGGTCTTAAATATTTGTTCTTCTGGGACTGAGATCAGAGCCATGGCACAGAAGATTCACAGGCTTCCAAGAATGACATCACCATCCAGAAGCATGACATTTTCTCCAGCCTGTCCTATATCAAGTCATGCAGACCTGTAAATTGCAAGAGATTATTCTCTGATGAAAATATTAATATTCCAAAAGCACTATTCAAAATAATTTCTTTTAGTTTACTGCCTAACTCTTGCTCCCAGACCCGAAGGCTGCTGGGATTACATTGACTGAAGTACAAAATCTAGAACTGCAACACAGAGTCAAAACTTAAAATATTTCAAGCCAATTTGGAATTTAGTAAAATGTCATGGAGAAGCTTGATTAAAAACTTATTCCATCCCAATCCAATATTTTTCTTTTTAGCTTCTCAAAAGGCTATGAAGGATATTAACTGTTAGAATCTCAGATACCTGACAGTTATTGAAATTGAAAAATAGGACAACCACCTGGCCTAGTCTTTAGATATCTTCTCTGTCTGTATCTTAAACTTATTCACAGTCTCACAGTGATGGTTCCATAGGCACTGAGGATAAGTCAGTGATTATCCCTCTGAGTAGTTAAAACTAAAAATAAAACTTATCAGCAAAAATTTAAGGTTATTCTGGGGCTGTTATGGACAAACAATCTAATAATAGTAATACTTGAGTTACATTCTTTGTTAAGTCAAAGGCTAAAGAGCCTGCCTAGTCTGGAAGTATTTTCCAAAGGGCTTGAATTAGTATGAGCCAAGAGGAAACCGCAATTGTTTTCATGAGTCCAGATGTGGACTTACCTTTAGCACCACTGGCTGCAATGGCTAATTCCTTAACATTCCTCAACTTTGTGGCTGCTGGGGCTTTTCCATTTTAACCAGGGCCATACCAGTTCAGCCACATCCCAGTGGCTAAGTTATTCAGGGTGGAGGTGTGGGGGTTTTATTTACCATGTGCTATTCACTGTCATTTCAGATCTGGTTTATCTAAGTGGACTATTATTACAGCCTCTCCAGCTAATGAGAGAAGAGTGTATATTGAGGTCTATATTTGTCCTATCTTTAGGAAGAATTCGTATTTTATGGAAGTGATCTGATAAAAGGTGAGCTGTGAATCATCTCAGTATCAGTACAAAACATTGGGCTGCTAAAATGGCACAAACTGTAACACAGTGGCTGATCCCTGCCTGAACACCTGTGTGAGGCTCTGGGATTCACAGCAGAAGGAGGACATTGACCTGCTGGAAGCACAGAGGAGCCTGTGAAGATGATCAGAGGACTGGTGCACCTCTCCTGTGAAGACAAACTGCGATGGTTGGGGTTGTTCAGCCTGGAGAAGAGAAGGTTTCAGGAAGAACTTATAGCACCTTTCAGTACCTAAAGGGGCTACAAGAGAGCTGGAGAGGGACTTTTTACAAGGGCCTGTACACAGAACAAGAGGGAATGGCTTTAAACTAAAAGAGGTCTGTTTTGCATTAGATATTAGAAAGAAATTCCATACAGTGAAGGTGGTGAGACACTAGAACAGGTTGTCCAGAAAAGCTGTGGGAGTCCCACCCCTGGAAGTGTTCAAGGTCAGGCTAGATGGGGCTTTGAGTAAACTGGTCTAGAAGAATTTATCCCTGCCCATGTAAGACCCAAAGGTCTCAATGCAACCTTCAGTCAAATGTATAATGCTCACAGAGGTATTTCTCTTGCTTTATGAAATGTACTGAAAACAGTAAACAAAGTATTTATCTGTTAATATTTGCATAAAAATTTTTAATTCATTTGGTTTTCTTTAATCATCTCATTTTTTTCCCTTCCTGTCAGTCAGCTAAAAAAAACCCCAAAACATTTATGTAGTGCTCACCAGTATATAATTATCCCAACATTACTTAATATGGGAATTTTAAGATCTCCTCTCTTAAACCGATGCATATTCTGATTCTTCACATCCTTCCTTTGATCAGGAAGACAACTCTGAAGAAACTCTGTTTCTTCATTTTAGACCTCTGAAGAAAAGAGCAAGAGAAAATAAACCAACACCACAAGCCTCTATTTTTAAATTATTTCTCATTTCCAGGGCTCAGAGGAAGGCAAGGACTGCCTTCTGCCACCACTCAGGCATTTTTAGTTTTCTGACTTCTGAACAAAGACACAGTTGATTCATGCACTTGATTCATCTTCCCTCCACCATTTTAATCTGCCCTGTCCTTGTACTGCCCACCTATCTGCAGAACTTGATTGTAACAATCAAAAAATTTTAGTTATCCAGAAGGTAACTTATGATCCGTAAGATTAAGGAGATAAACTTAAACTTCCATTTTCTTGTTTAATGAGTTCCACTACTCTAGTAAGAAAGTTTTTCATATTAGGATATTTTGCAGTGACTTTGAAATCATTCTTCACAGCTGCAAAAGGCTCCAAAAAACCACAGGAGACAAGGACTTTTTGCATCAGAAATTCAAAATACCAGACCTTCTCCTGTTATTATCCATATATTAACAGAGCACAAGCAGTGGGATAAAGACAGGATTAAGTTTGGCAGTGACTGGTACCATCTGAGGACAATATTGGTGCCACAATTCTTTGCAAAGCAGCAGCAATATAAAGGTGTCAATGTTTCCTTAAAGAAGAAACTGAAATTTCTTTCACATTTTCCAGAAACAGTGCCTAATGACAGAAGAAGTTTTTGCCCAAGTTAGCTAAATGGGATAAAATTCTCAGATCTGATCAGATAGGAACTTTCTGATGAGCTGCCAGATATATGTGAAGAATGAAATTCCCATATTTCCCAACAGGTTTATCACAACCTGTTCATTTATTTGAAAACTTCAAAGTGCCTCATCTTCTGTAGGACTTTACCTCCAATTACCCAGCTCAAGGTAATAACTCAACCTTATTTTATTTTTCACTGGGAAGAAAAGTGCAAAGATAAAGATGGGAAACTCTTATAGTGTATGAACTGAGAACAGTGTCAGGAGTGATATTTGCTGGGCTTCTGCAACCCTTTTTGAGCTTAACAGCTTTTAGAGGACTTTTCAGCCTTAGGGTTTATCTAACTTCCTCTGGAGATGGAGCTGGCCATGAATTGTTCCCAAAGAGGAGAATTAGGGATATTTGTTCTTTAAATATGTTTCATAATTGTGTTTGATGTTGTCCAACACTTGACACTGTGTAGATATTAATTAAGTGCAAAAAACTCTTTCCTCTACTTTGTTCAGGGGAAAAAAAATCAACCCTGGTAGGTTTCACAATCAAAATTATTATCTTTCTCAAGCATGCAAATTAACAATTAGAACATCTCAACAATGGAATGCCACTAATCCCTCCACAGGAGAAAATTGGTTATCTGCCTACAGCACCAATTAACCAAACAAAAGCTGTTTAAAGCAGAAAAATAGACAGAAAATTTACTAGGATTGAATTGTTTTACATCCCAGATAGACATTCCCTCCCTCTGTGGAGCTGGGTTTAGGGCAGGGGCTTGTGTGCGTGGCTGCAAGCTGCTGAAAAAGGTGTTGGGTTGAGGCCAGCAGGAACTGAAATTCATTGTTTTAGAAGGTAGAGTGTGGTCACTGCAAATGGCATTCCCACATCCCACTCCACCTGTGGACTTCAGCACAAGATGATAATAAAATCACAGTCCTTCTTGTGCTTTGTTTTTCCATGCTCTTACTATGCAGGGCTAAAGACAAGATATGAACTAGCTGGACTATTGGGATCATTCAGCTTTCCATTTCCTTAATGCAAATATTTTTGTTTACTACCTAATTTTTTCTCGTGCAATGATTGTGGAAATCTCTGTATAATAGCATCAGCTACCCCAGACATCCAATAATAAAGAGTTGCTCAAAGTTCAAAAAATAACTCTCATAGATCACTATGTTGTATTTGGCTAACATAACCATTGCCAAAAAAATAATAAATTGTATTATCTCTGGGTGTGGCCAATCTCAGTACTAACATGTTTAAATTTTGACCTACCTGAGGGGAACACCCAAATCATTGAAGCAGGTGATGCTGGGAAGAGGTGTGTGAAAAAAAAACCTCTGCACTTACAGAAACGCTGTACAATTTGGCTGTCTTCCAGTTTCATAAAATAAGGGAAACATCATTCTTGCAGGTGTAATATAACTCATTTTGGCTGTATGTAAAAATAAAACTTTCATTCAGAAAGCATTACTTGCTCTAACATGATTTTGCTTGGGGTTGGAGTGCAACACAGATAAGTTATTAGCATTCTGGAACAAGCCTACATGAACAAAAAAAAAGACCTGAAACAGTTCTTAAAAATAAAAGATTGAAATAATTAAATGTACCTTTCAAAAGCTTTTTTAAATTGAATACAAAAGAAGTTTAAAAAATAGAAGAGTATAAACTGACAGTTCTGGAAATTGAAACCTTCCGTCGGTGGAATGAATATAAAACAAAGAACAGCTATGAATCTTCCTCTTCCTCCTTCTTGTCCCCTCAGAATGCCTTCAACTGACCTAGCTGGGCTGTCTTTACTTCTTATCAAAGTAAAATAGAAATATTCCTCTTCCACCTTTTCTTTTTTTAGCAAGACGATACTGTTATAGCTGTACCTATGACACTTACATGCAACTTATATCTTGGCTTTTGTGAATTTATAGCTAATACCTCCATAGTATATGACTGTCATATATAACACATATGACTGCGCTTCGGAAAAGAATTTATTTAATGTAACTACAGAATCCAGAGTCTTCTAGGTATACTATGTATCTCCTGCACAATACGATTTAAACTCATGTAAAGTGAACAGTAACATTGCAAGTTGTGGGTAATAAAGTTTTAGAGATTCAGAGGATTTACTTTGCCTTCATAACCACACTCTCAGTTTTTAAAGTGCCAAAGTTCATTAATCGATCCTAGTTATAATATCTTGCATCAACTGGAAAGGCAGGCTTGCTGGAACAGGATGTTTATTTACCAAAATGCTTTAAAAAGAGGGGGTTATTTCTGGTTGAAAGTTGCACAAACTAAGCTGTGCATAAAAGCAAGCCCTTGAAGGATGAAGCTCAGTTCACCCTGACTAGATCTCTGAGATGACCCACCCACCAGCCATATTACTGCTTCTCTTGAAATACTGTTAATTTGTTTATTCGTCTTCATGGTCTGGAAGTAAAAAAGTATTTTGGTGTTTCCCCCTCCCAAACACCCCAATCCACTTGTGTTTTGCAATAGTGGGTGCATCGTTATGTATTTCTAAAGGAAGTTCAGCTGAAATGTCTACAACTAAATCTTACACTTAAAATTCCATTAAACAATGAGATGCATTTAGGAAACCAGGGAGAGAAAACACATTTAATAACCTAGAGGCTGGGTGCAACTTCATGTTGCTTCAAAGTAGTTCCTATTTTAAATCCTAGTATTGCTTGAGGCCAAAAACTGACTTTATTACATTTCAAAATGAAAAAAAAAAAAAACGACCAACGCATGCACCTGCTTTTGTAACAGACTTTTAAAAAAAATACTGACACTTAAAAAAGGAATATATTGTGTAGATAATATATGTCGTTGGTTTAACAACAATAACATGAAAATTCATTTTCTGAAAAACAAAGCATCGAGGTTCAACCTATATTGGTTCACTGAAACAACAGTACTTTAAAAGTGGCTACAACTCTACACTATAAAGTGAAACATTTAGGTTATCACTCTGGCACTGTCTGACCTGCTCTGTCACTTCAAGACAGATCCCCAAAAATACTTAGTTATTTAAATACAAACCATATGAATGTTAAGTGTCTATGGACCATGTAGGTCTGAAAGAAATGCAGTCAAGTACATAAAGCCACATTCATGTGTGATTTAAACTTTTAATTGCATGACCTTTAAAACTATTCCAAATGTAACCCACTTTTTTTTACAATAATTTCGTGATGGAAGTAATCTGAGAAGTGGATGGCATTGTTAGGACTATACAATTCTGCCCCATGAAAGACTGGAAAGCTGAGCTAGAACAGGACAAGAGGATTCTCATTTAGTTTCCAGAAAACTTATCCTTCAGGATAAAATGGTTTATAGGTGCAAAGAACAAAGGAAGGTTTTGTGTCTTTTCTATGCTGCACAACCCAAGGTCTGGCAGAAATGATGAGTCTTTTCTATTTGCTAAAAGAATGGGAACAATTGAGGCTTTATGTACCAGTGAAACTCTGGTAAAAGACAACCAAATATTCTAAGTTCCCTTATTAGTAAATTAGACTGTAGGTTCCATATGGCTTTTTTCAGACTAAAAATAATTTGGAAAACGTTGAACAACCAGACTCAAACTTTTCTAAGGTTCAGAATGTGATAAAAATGTAAGCAAAGGAATATTTATTTGAGAAGTCTTGTGAGATGTGATCTGTGAGAATCAAATAAGATAGCTAGATTATATGATGCATACATATTTAAATATAGATGTCTTTTAAACAGAAATCACATTTCTGTTAGAATATTTATCCTTCCAGGAAAAATTCACAATGCATTTAAATAAGTCCAGGATGCTCCTACAATCTCTGAACAAAATCCACATAATTTAGACTACTTTTTTCCTCCATTTTGTGTGTCTAGAACCACTGTAGTATCAGCCAGCCATACTTCAGCTTATAAATTTGATAAAGCCTCTGTGAGAAGACAGGCAAAGGGTAAAATAATGGAAGCAAAGTTGTGACCCGCTGTGAGCTGGCACAGGGTTCAGCTTCTATGCAGAATGGCCATTCCACAACACTGCACACTCTTGCAAGCTGAAACATATTAACAGCGGTTGTGGTCATGTAGGAGTTGCAAAGGTTCTGAGGGGAAGGATGTTATCAATTTTTTTAATTTAATCTGACAATTTATTTTAGCTAGAGGAAATATTGACCACTACTTTTTAAAATTTCTTTTTGTAATATTTAATGTTACTCTTCCAGCAAGCACACAGTTAAATTGACAGGACTTCATTTGTAATCCACAGAACAATAGATGACCTGAGTAAAACTGTGCGCTATCCTCCAGATGTTGTGTGCACTGAAACACCTGGAAGAGCCACGGGAGAGAAGCAAGAATGACCGCTGCATTTGCTAAAGTAGCAGCTGTATGTTCAGCAGGCAGAACACATTGCCCTACCTTCAGCACCTATCATTTCCATGCTTTCTGAATTTATTAAACCCTTGACTTAGCCCATCATATAGCTACTGGCATGTTCTGTTTCCCACGGAAAAAATCTTAGTGGTTCTCCCTTCCCTCAGGGTAAAATACTGTGGAACCATAAATAAAGCTTTTAGCGCTTGATTTAGTGTTTATCTGACTTCAGACGTGGACCTAAATGCTTTGCTGGGTTCACACTTTGTCTTGCCTCAATGCCATGCCTCTGTCAACCTCCAGTTTCATGTGAGGGCATGAGAAAATTAACACAGCCATATTGCACCACGAACTGTCTACACAAATCTTCTTAAAATCTTACCTTTTTTTGTTAAACATTTTCACAGTGACATGCTCCCACAATTTCACCTTGAATTTGCTTCATGTAGTGTTCTCTGAGTTTGCAATATATTTTTTCTTTCTTTTAAGAAGTTGGATGTCAGTATGCATACTTTTTCATAACTAGTATATAGAAAATTTTTCATGTTTTTCCAAGAAAACACTCACATAATTCTGAGTTGTGCTGGATCCCCCAGCTCTCAAGAAACAAACTTCTTTCTTGGTCCCCCAAATGTTCCATATTTTGTTATTTGTGTGCATTTTGCAAAAGAATTATAGAAAGAGGCCCGGACCTCAGGAGAAAAAATCAAGTCAGTAACAGCTAAGTAATATTGAGTGAATAATTATGCATGATCATCTTTTCCACTGACCCCTGTGGTCATCAGAATTCCCTCTGTTTACCAATGGATCTGAGAAGGAAAATGAGCCTTCAGAAATTTAGAATTAAGTAAGTGCCAGTCATATTTTCTATTCCCAGGGCAATTACCACCCCAGTTTTTGCCCTATTCAGGTGTGTTCAAAGACTGTGTTCTATTCAGGTAGACCCCTCGAAATGAGTACTTTTCAGCATAAGGCTGTTAGAATTCAGTCTTCATTTAGTGGATTTATTATGTCCTGTTGAACAACTTGCCACTAAAATGACAACACCACAGAGGCACTAACTACTGAGCTTCTCAAAATACATAGAGTATCAACTTAGGAGTTTGAACCCAAATGTTCTAAATCAAGCTAAAATTCTGCAAACAAATGGGAAAACTTTGGGGTAGAAGCAATTTCCATTTCATCTTTACAGAACAAATCTCTCCACCTTTTTTTTTCTATAAACTTTCTTTACCTTGACAGCAGCATTTCTGTGGCTAATCTAAAATCATACATACGCACTTTGATCTTTTCACCTGAAAGAAATGCAGCCTGAAAGAAATCCTGGCTACCACGTAGATCTGCTCCCTGGTCTTCAGCAGTAGCCTAAGTTTGGGTGTCCTTCCTCTACCTGGCTAACAGTTTTCAGAGAGCCTGTAGGAGCACTCTTGTGTGAAACAATTATGCTTCCTTCAGACCTGCTTGATATAGGCAAATGCAGTATTGCCATAGCAAGCAGGCAAGAACAAAGATATGCAAAAGACAGATAACCTGACCTTGTATGCTTTGCTTCTGTATCTTTTAAAATAGACTTGATTTTTTAAATACAAAAGTTTTCATATTTTTTCAGGTTGACTGAGAAAAAAATATATGTATGAATATGTGTTGGAACAGTTTTTGGCATCCCATCAGAGACATTCTTTGGAATCCACTGCAGCTTCATCCAAAAGGCCGGTAACTGAACAAAAACTGGGAATGAACGGAACTTTCTTCCTGAGAATCATTACCCTCCAGGTGTTATTTTGAGTGTTAATAGATGAAGATAAAAAACCTGCTGCTCATGTCCTACAGCTCTTGTCCAGGCTAAACCTAACCTGTAGCCAGAAGGAGCTCTGGTAGATTATCAGTTAGCTATCTTTGGCAAGAGGCAAATTAAATTATTAATATGTGAAAAGAAAAAAAATCCTAAAACCTGTTGGCTAAGAAATCTTTACATTTTTGTGTCTCTGCTTCTTTGTTTCTTTTTTTTTTNTTTTTTTTTTTTTTTTGGATGAGGTATGTTTTTTGACTATAAAGACACTTATATGTACTTGAGCAATGTTTTATGCAATAACACAGCTAAGGTTTCATATGACTTTAGAAGAATGTCTCAGTTTCTAGCATTTCGCTTACAAAACTTCACACCGTTTTCATTTGCAGAGCAGTTTGTAGAAATATCCCCAGCAGAGGGAGTGGCTCATCCTTTTGAGATGAAGCCTGAAAGATTAGCAAAAGCAATTTTTACTTCCGCTTTACACATGAAAAATAGTGTTAAAGAGAGTAATTTCCTTAAATATCTATTTAAAAAAGTATTTTTACTCTGTCACCAGTATGAAAGAAGAGCATGGTGGTGTGTCTGCATGAAGCAAATAGAGACAATAAAAAGTCCAATTACTATTGTAAGTTTCAATAAGAAACTTATATTTTCTCTGCTTTGTACCTCACATTTTCATTGCATTTAATTACATACAGAATAGACATAAGATGCCTGAATAACAGAATTTTAAGCTCACTTATCTTGATAGTATGTAGTTACTTAGACCTAGTTTTCAAACAAATGCATAAGGAGATAAATTGAAAATCACTGGAAAATTACTTCTTTAGGCCCAGACTTTCTGGATTTAAATCTGGATTTAAATCCAGACTTTCTGGATTTAAATCAGTACTGACACATGAGTTTAAATGGAGTTATTCTGATTTATAACAGTTGAGTATTTAAGATAGGAACTTTAAATAAGATGGATCTTTTATTAAAAAAGAAAAACAAACTTTAAAATGAAAAGCAAGTTTTAATTGGTTTGTAATTCATTCTTTTCAGCACTATTAAAACTGATGTCAATAGGACAACACAGGAAAGCCTAGTTACCTAAAAGGCCAAGGTGTGACTGCAACAGTTTTGTTTAAGACAAAGAGCATTCCCTGGTACTTTTCAACCCCCAATTTCACGGCCACCATTTTCCCCTCAGTTTTAACATCGTAAGGGTAGCTTACTATTTCTTCTGATCCTGAAAACCCACTTAGTAAATCAGCACCTTGTTATTTAATATCAGCACTCTGCTGCACCCCTGTGTTAACCATTTAGGTCCTGTTCTGGTGGTGTGACTTAATGAGACAGGGTCCACTAGCCAGGGAGTTGTTCCTCAGAGGAAGCCAGAGATTTTCCCAGTGTAAAATGCATTTTGTTGGTGATTCAGGAGTCTCCTGAACCATTTCCCTCAGGGAAACAAGGAGCACATAGATTCAATAGAGGTTGAGAAATTTCATTATGCTCAGTTTGCACAGGGTCTGGTTGCAGCTAATTTACACTGAGCATCCTGAAACCACTTTAGGATAGGGATATATCTTGGGGATCAGGTCCCCAGTTTCAAGGGCCCCAAAAGCCCATCAATCAGTCAGAAATATAGTTTTCATGGCAACCAGCTGTTTTTCCAAACACTCAACTCTGGGCATCTGGAAAAATAGTTAGGTAAATTCTTCCATAAATCATCCCCATACTCACTACATCCAATACTGCTCAGTTAATCTCCACAATGCACTGGGTTTAGTGCATATGTTCAGAGGGACATTATATCCCACTGCTATTAGCCTGAGCTGGGAGATTGATTGATCTGTGTGGGACTGTAATGGCTCCCTGAGAGTATTGCCTCAAATAGGGGTCAGCAGAACAGCCACCTTGGCCTTCTGGAGGGCAGACTTTGGCCTTCTTGGGAGACTGGTTAACAGAATCCCTTGGGAGACTGTCCTGAAGGACAAAGAAGTCCAGGAATGTTGGATGTCCTTCCAGAAGAAAATCTTAAAGGTACAGAAGCAGTGTTTGGGTCACCATCCCTAGGGGTGTTTCACAGATGTATAGATGTGGCACTCAGGGACATGGTTAGTAGTGGACTTGTCAGTGCTGGGTTAATGGTTGGACTCGATGAGCTCAGAGGTCTTTTCCAACATAAATGATTTTATGATTCTATGAAAAGAAATCCTGAAATTACCTGTTCCATTTATTTATTGAAGTATAACTTATCACAACAAGGTTTCAAACCACAACCCACACACTGACAAGGCAAATAAGGCATAGAGAGAGAGTTAGTAAGCACAGAGAATATTTATATAGCCATAATGGAAACTGATCCTGGATATTTCTTCAGTTTGCTGTATTAGAAATACTGCATTTGCTTGAAAGTCTTCTAATGGGTCCGTCCTTTAATTTTATAGTATAAGCAATCCCAGCCCTCTGTGAGGAATGTTTTGTGAGTGTGGCTTGATGAAATTACTTAAAATTATATTTTCAATTTTTTTTAAACACTTTTTCCTAAAGCAGTAGAATTAAGGTTATAATACCTTTACCCACAATGGACAAATATTATCTAGATTTTTAAGAGTTTTCAAAAAGACTTTGATCCATTTAACTAATTAAAATTAACCCTACTGGGGAAACCACTTAAGTGAGAATGTTAGCTGCTTGTTCTTAGTATCCCTGTGGGATTAGTATGGCTACATCAGGGATCATGTAAAGTGATTGGAAAGGAATCCACTGTGGTTGGAAAGGAAAATACTGGCTGGAAACAGTGAAGATGTTAGGAGTCAACACCTGGGTTATAGCTGACAAAAATGAGATCAAAAAAGAGGAAACTCTCAATAATAACAACATTTGTGTTTCCACAGATCTGGGGCCACTCTTCATGATTGGCTTTCTGGCTGTCAGTAGTGGATGCTTAAAACACTTGGTCAAAGACTTTCTATCACACCACTAATTTTGCACATGTAAAGAGAAAACTAAGCCATGCTCACCTTCCCCATGTTCCTCTCCTTCTCCTCAGCCAGATGATAAGGAGAAGTCACAACAACCTCTGTGCTCCTAAAAACATTGTAGGTCAGGTCAGAATCCCTCTGGATAGGCATTCTGCTATAATAAAGGAAATAAGAAAAAAAACCCCCTGTCTCTAACACACTATACACCCCATGTTCTCAACTGGCACTCTAGTGCACAGGACAGGAATGTAAGATATACACATTCTAGCACAAATATAAAGATTTAAATAACACATAAAAGAAATATACATGCACCTTTCCAAATTCAAGACATTAAGAAAAATTGCACTAAAATCCACCGACCACCTTGGTGTATGTGTTTTTCATTCTAAAACCCCAGCTGATTCTTCAGCTCCTGTCCCCTAGAGATATGCCATTTCCTTTCAAACCCTTCAAGATCCATGTTTCTTCTCCCAGCTTCATGGGGCTATTCTCATTCCTTCTGGCCATAATATAAGAGATATTGAAATATCTTTGCTTTATATTTGCCATTTTGAGTTAGAGAAGAAAGGTGGACATCAATCTATTCATTACAAAATTTATGCCCAAAAGCCAGATTTTTCAAATATGTTGAAAATTCTCTGCAGAAGTGAGAGGACAGCATTTTCAAGTGAATAAGTTTCAGGGCAGTTTCTGTAGTTTGCCAGGTTGTTTTGGTTTTTTTTTAAAGAGGACGATACATAATTTGCCTATCTTAATAGTAATTTTGTGCTACCACAAGCACTGAAATTTATAGCTTGCTCTGAGAGCACTGAAAAAATGCAAGTCTGACCAGGTGCCATTGTTGCCACAGATAACCATCTCTTAAGGCAAATGCTTACTGAAAAAAAAAGTGTCAGAGACTTTCTTCTTGGGCCTGGAAATCAGAAGAGCTGTTTTATACTGAAGAGTTGTGGTAGATTCTGGGATCAGCCATACATGCTGGGTAACAATATCAGTACCCTGTCTGCACTGCCAATAGGGTTGAAAACTCTCTGAAAGGCAACATTAACGAGCAATAATTTTGATGCTGATGACTGATAACAGTTTGACACTGATGCTCCTCATTGATTTTGGTCAGAGAAGGATACGATATTTGGGAAGGCGGTCTGCCAAATTCCCAGTGCTTTAATGTGTATACAAAATGCAGCCACTGAAACACAACTATGTGCTGCCAGCACCTAGAAAACCTGACCATCTTTTAGTGCAGTGACTGAGAGAGATCACCATGGACCATGAGGAGCGCAGCAGTAACCAGCATGACCTATTACCTTTGGCAAGTTTCCCAAGGACTCCATGAGCTCCTCTCCAGAGCTTCTCCTGCAAATTTGTGAGCTTTTTTTTTGTTTAGTTTCCCAAAACTCACTCCTCTTCCCTTCCAGAACCTCCTGTTTATTCAGAAGTACTTCCAAAAGCCTGCAGGGTTTTTCTGCACCTGAACAGCACCATGGCATCCTGTAAACAGCCTGCTAAGCAGTCATTCAGGGAGGAAGACTTTGAGCTTAAGACCCTTAAAGGCTTAAGACCCACTGTTTCTGAGTGTGGTAGATATATAGGCACCACTGGCTCTTTTGCTGTCAGCTGGGAGCTCTTGAACAATACTGTTAAGGAACTTGGAACCAAAGGACAGGAAAAGCTGTCAGCTTTTTTCTCACATGCAGTTTTATGGCTTAGTCCTGGATCTACAGCTACCATAGCAGTCAAAGCATTTTGAGGACTTCCAAAAAATTACGACATGTCCTCTTAGTCCTTAAACAAAACTGAAATACACACTTCCGGTTGATTTTATCTCCAGTCCATCAGAGTATTTGAACTCAAAACCGGATTTTGCTGAACATGCAGATGTAACCAAAAGAGCTGAATTTCCTACTAATGTACAAAGGTATCGGTTTTCATCACCTTTAAACATTCTGACCTTCAAATACAGAAATTTTTTTACTATGTAAGGAAGAATGGATACATGGAACTTTCTTCCATGGTGCATCCTTTCAAGTTCTGTGATGATTTTCCCAAGCAGAGCCACATAAACTCAAATTTCATAGTCAAAAAGAGGGCAGGTTGAACTTTATTACCAATTACAATACCTTTGATGACTCCATAGTAGTCACAGATAAAATCAGGTTAGGGAAAACAAGTTCACATCTTTTGAACTGAGAAGAACATAACAATTACTTACTAAACAATTAAAAATTATTAATTATACCACTGAATGTAGGCCTTGCAGGGCCTAAAGAATATGCGCTGCTTGCACTTGTATATGCTCATTAATCACAGTCTGTTACTGTAATTTTAATGAATGTTTATCTTATTTTCTTTGTGTAATCCAATTACTTTTGTTTTTTTAACCATTGTCAGGGATCTCTTTGTTTCCGGCATCCTGCCAATCAGCCCCATTTAGATGTGAACAATTCAATTCATTATCATTAGGTTTCTCTTTTTAATCCCACTTCTGGGTGAACCATTGAAAGGAAACCCAGGAACAGAAGTCCTTGCACAGCAGGGGGAATGAAATGTGTTCTGAACACCTGAGCAATTATGTGCAACAGTTCTCCAGAATGGTAGTCTAATGTCTTTCTAAACTTGTACCACATTAACAATTAGATCATCTGTCATTTCTGCTTTAGTATTAAATTAATTGCAAATTGACTTTAGGATTGAGAAAAAAAATTAGACTGCTGGAGTGAATCTAAGCATTTTGTGTTTGTTTATGTTTTAATTGGCACATTGCACCTGTCCAAATAATTTCTGTGATGCAGATGCCATTACTGCAATCCCAGTTGATTAAGACAGTCCCTTATAGTAAAGACAGGAAAAATCAACCCACCAGATTACCAGACTTAGTCAACAAGGTGTTTCTAAAACCCGCAGAAGTTTTCATGAAACATAATTATGAGCCAAGAGTAGAAGACCAGCAAACAAACATCAGCATATTACTTCTAGCAAGAAATATAGGATTTAATGAGTACTTAATCATAAAGGTAAGTATTTAAAAACATAAATAAAATTACAAAATTATTTTAGTAAATCAGAGACTAGAAGAACTGAGTGAATGAGGCGATTGAGAAACATAAGAGTATGACCAAGATTTCTTTGTTAACAGAGATAAAGAAAGAAAAGATAAGCAGCACCATCAGCTCTGTAGCCTCAGATACTGAGAAGAGAACAGGTGCACTGCCGAGCTGCTAGACCAGATCCACTTCCCTGCCCTGATGATATGGCTACACAAGTTCTGGTGCTGTCACTTGGCAGTGGCTCAGGGTTCACAACACTGAGCACCACAGCTCAGGTGCTACAGCACTTGTTCATACACTCAAAATGGCAGTGAGTATCACCCACTGAAACAGCAAAGGCCTGACAAACTAAACAAGGAAGGTAACAGCTGGTGGAAAAGCCAAACTGGCTTTTCTTCTCAGGCTGATGTATGCTTTCCTTCAGAGCATTCTCTTTTCAAAATTTAAACTTGTTTTCTGCTTAAAAGAAAGTCAGATTATATTAAAAGCTTTATGGGACAAAAATACTGTAATATTAGAAATTCCTTGCAACACTGCAAGACAAAGTATTTCAGCCTATCAACCAGAGAGTCTTAAGATGGAAATCATAATTTATTCCTGGCTGTCGGCTCAGACATTTTTCTGACTGACACTGGCCAGCATTCTAACTGCTAACATGCTACGTGATGTGGCTTAAGTAGCTGTAAAGTCCCTCTTGATAGATGGAGAAATATATGGGGTTTATTGCTATGTCTTTGAGTCAATGTCTTCTGAGAGAGCAAAGAGGGGAGGTTTGGAAATAACATGATGCCATTGACTGGCAAAGACAACGGGCATTTACTCATTTGGACTGGAAGGTTGTAGAAGCCTTACGCATCTCAGTTTGCTTGACTTCTGCTACCACTCAGAGACAACAAATCTGTTGACAGAGTGGTAAATCCAGACACCAGTTAACCAATCAGATGGCAAGTAAGACAGCTTGTCTTCTAAAACTTATTGCAGACACGTTGCCAGCTTGGTGTTCAGTCTTGGGATCTGAGAGATAGTTCTGCTTCAAAAATTCTGGTGAAGTCAGCTTCTTGATGGTCAACATTTCACAAATGCATAGCGTTTCAATAAAGAACTTTTAATAAAATTCTTTATTCAAGTCTGGTCATCTGCTTGACCAGGCAATTATTATTTCTACTAGCGATACATCCTTGGTCTTTCAAAATGTACTTGACTCTACTCCCCTCATCTCTATTCTGTCTCAGGGAACCTCAGATCAAACAATGGTACTACTCATTACTTTTTTTGCTTCAGTCAGAGGTAGTTTATGCCAATAGTTTTTCATGTCAGCTATAGGTTATTCGGTCTACAGCTGAGGTGATGAGACAAAGGCAGATGGACCCCTCAACATTCTCCAGAGTACTCTTGTGAATTATAATTTCACATATTTCTTTGTAATAGCAAACCATCAAATTGTGTTTTCCTACTTCCCATATGATGAGACTCTTCAGTGTGTTATGAGGGAGACCATATAGCTGAACCAAAAGACAGCAGGGAATAATGCAGGATTCCCTCTGCCTCTGCCACTCTTGTTTTTGACTCCTCATCACTTCTTGTTTTGCTAACATCTGGGGTAAGCTGCTATTGGTAGCAGGTTAGCAAAGGTACTTTTTACATGAACTCTGGAAAAGAACTAAGATGGTCTGGAGTCCTTGCTAGAAGATCAGAAGCAGTGAGACTGGGACACACGACCCTGACATTTTCCTATGTCCAGCTGAAGAGAAGAGGAAGAAGTTCCTAACCTGGTGGCTTGGTTTATGTGCCACATTTTGGGCTCCTGTTTCTTGGTCCATCTGACCGACTTTCCCATTCCCTGAAGTGTAATGGTCAGTGCTTAGCAGTCAGTTATCTGTACTAATTGTTAACTCCATTCCTGTGCTGTCACTCAGAGTCAAGGCCCCTTCCGTCTCTCACATCACTGGTTCCACCTGTACTACTTGCAGTATGTGCCAGCTGTGGGCACTTTCTATGGCAAATGTGCCCTGTTTGACCTTTTCACCACTTCCTTCTCCTCTGAGGAGTGAGGAAAGGCACTTCATTGTTGTTTTCTCCTAAAAAAATGCAGAAAATCTGATTAAGTTAGCAGTTTCCTGTTGCCATCATATAATTCATTTATTTAAGGACTTATTTTTCAAACCAATGCATAGACCATGGATTTTTTTTTAATCCAGACCTGACATTCCTTCCTGTTGCAGAGTAAAAATTCTTTTGCATTTCACTGAGTATAAAAGTAATTCAGTGGGAGATTCCTCATCAGGATGGATTATGCATGACAGACAAGTCAAAGGCCAGAGAGCAGATCGGAAAAAAACAAATTGGTGCCCTCAATGGATTAAGAAACAAGACTTTGTGAAATATACCTGTTTCAGCTAGAAAGATAGGTAGGTGTTTTTGCAAACTATAACTTCTACTGATTATGGGAACTGTTTAACGAAAGGAACACACAAATTGTTCTCCAAACACCCACTGATCCCAAGACTTCCATACTAAAACTAGAGTCAGGCCAGATGAGAAAGAAATTATAAACAGGCTGGTCAGGGAACTGTTTCCTGAGCATGACACTTTCATAAGGATAAACAAGCCAAGGCAGAACAGAGTTGATTGTTTTCTCCCCAGATGCAGTAATGTGAATCTGGGAAAAAGAAACTGTCCCAACCACAGAGCAGCAACTGGTAAAAGTGTAAAGAGAATTCATTTTTATCACATTTTTTTCAATGAAGAAACAAAAGGGAAGAAAAAACAAAGGAATCAAGATGTAGTTTTTCGTGCAACTCCTCTCAGCTGCCTGGTCTACCTGGTGTCAACATTCTCCTCTCAGGTTTCTAAAATATGAATTGTCTTTTTAACTTTTGAAGATAAGTTTTTCTTTGTCTTTCTCTGTGAGAGTATAAGTCTCTCCATCAGAAACAATATCTCGTCCATTTCTTCCAAGTGTATCTTCCAAGGGTATATATATATATATATATATATATATGTATGTATATTAAAAAAAAAAAAAAAGAACTCACCTCTCCCCTACAAACCTGAAGCTTACTGCCACAGGATGTTTTACATTTCAAAAGTCTGTGTGAGTTAAAATGCAGTTAGACAACTTCATGGGAAAGGAGGATCCTTAAGCACTATTAAATGCAGTAGCTCAGCTTTCCTCTGAAAGCTGGAAATAGAAACGAGCAAGTTACTGCACACGTTGTCCTCTTTTACTCTCTTCTTCAGTGCTTCTCCCAGATAATATTGGATGGGAGCTAGTGATGCTAATGAACAACTGAGGTGATCCAAATGAGCTGATGTAATGCTAAGGTCTCAAAAAAAAATCAGTTGCAGTAAACATTGCCTTGATATTGACAGCAGATTTCATGCATTTTTCTTATTAGTGAAAGATTCTGAAACATAATGCCTTTTTTGTCTCAGTTCTTAGAAATATATTCAGGATAAACTTTCTGTTTCTGATATTGCAAGACAAAATTGTTTAACTTCCACTGAAAATAATAAGAATTTTTCTGAATGGCTCTCCTTTACATCCAGGGTGGGGCCCATGAAAAAAATTAGAAAAAGAAAGGAAAATAATCTCCCATGTCTTTAACAACTTTACAACCTCACTAAAAGATAGTTACAGTAGTCTGAGTGTCCAAACTACATATTTATGTTCCTGAAGATTTTAGTTAGATAAGAGGGAAAAAATTTTGACATTCATGAACCTTTTCAAATGTTTGTGTCTTAGCCCATCTGTTCTTTAGCTTATCCAAACTTCTTAATATACAAGATTTTCTGTGGTGCTTTACAGAAACAGCCGATCATGCAGTATTTGAAGACAGCAGCGAGCCCAATAGCCAGATGTGGTGTAATCTTGGCTGGGATTAATGGGATTTCAGAACAGTTCTTGACCTCACAGAAATCAGGTCAGGGAAGGCCAGGTGAAAACAAAAGAGGAGTCCTGCATAAAGAGAGTTGAAACGGTCTATTTGTGAAGGTAATTGCATGAAACCAAGGTTAGGAGGTAGCTGAGCAAAGTAAGGCAGGACTTAATACAGAACACGTGTGTATGAGGAGAGGTACAAGGAAGGGTAGAAAAATGCATTAAGATTGCTTGAAAGTATTGACAAAGTAGTGGAAAAAGAACTGCCTAAAGCAGCCTTCACAAAGTCTTTGGGAAAAGTCCTTTTGCTAAAGACAGTGTTGCACAAGTGGCACCACTGACGGGAAGAAGGGGAATAAATGGCAAATTTCACAGTGGGAAAAGAGTGAAATCAAGATGCCTGTGTTCTGCCCGAAGATCAGCACTGCTCATTTGTATTCTAATGATCTGGAAAAGGAGAGAAGCATGATACCACAAAGTTATTTCAGGTTTATCCTCGCAATGATGTCTGAACTCAAATATTTGGAACAAGTTAATCAGGTAAAGTGATCAGGAAAAATGAACTAGAAAATTGAAATTAGCCTTAATGAATAAAATATAATAAACATTACAGAAAACTACTCTAATGCTAATGCATTCCTTATTAATTGTATCAGGTCAAGAAAAGATTCATGTTAGTTTGAGTGGCCCAAGTTCATAGCTCAAAGTTCAGCAGTGTCAATGTTACTCAACAAAATGCATGCATGTGAATGGCATCAGAAAATACCAAAAATTTGTGGTGTTTTGCTATACTCTGAAGATAGCATTCACCTATAGCTATATGATCAACATTATCACGTATGAAAGCAAAGATGTAGCAGAATTAGAGGTTAAAGAACTTCATACTGTTTCTTCAGATGAGTTATGCCTGAACTGGAAGAAAATAAAAAGGACATTGTGAACTTCAAGGCAATAATCTGCAATACAAGAATAGTAGTATTTAAGCTTCAGAAAAAGCAGAAGGAAAAAAAGAAATATGCTGAAAATCAAAACAAACACAGAATGAAAATTCCAGTAAGGTTGAAACATTGACAGGAGACACTGAGTGCCCAGGAAAGGACAGCATAAAATGCCTTTGACTGACTTACAAGAAATAGCATTTTTTTTCAACAAAAGTATCTTTTATTGAAAAATTTTAGCTTCACTTAAAAAAAAAACCTAACCTGAATAATTTTGAAAGCAATAACCATACTTGAATACTGTAATGGATACGGAGCCATCTACAGCCAGCTAGCAGAGTGGGAAACAGCATATACTACAGAAAAGAAGAGAAACTTAGCTGAATTAATCTCTAAAGAGATAAAATTTCATAAATGTAGGTCTACTTAGAGGAATTTAGCACAATAAAAAAGATCTAGCCAAAACCAAGCAAGTAGCAGCAGGCTTCTGGTTTAAATTAAAGATGTGAAGATGGAAGGATGCAAATGGAGAAGTCTTAGAAAATGGAAGGGGTTATCATGGAAAAAAAAGAAAAATACTCTCAGATCTGAAAGGGTTAATATGACTATAAACCTTTGAATCATTTCTACAAATAGAACCAAAAATAAGAAACTACTTTGGAGAGCAGACAGGAACAAATATTTCATGATCTGTTGTAGGTAGCTTTAGGGTAGAGAAGGAAATGGATGATATTAAGGACTTTCTTGAAGCAGGAAATACAAACTGACTTCTTAAATGTAAAGAAGAAACAAAACAGAACAAATATCCTCAGAAAAATAAGACACTCAGAAAACTAATCCAAAGAACAATATGAGTCACCGAGATACAGTAGCAGAATGTAAAATAAGAAATCACAAGCCCCAAAAGAAAGAAGATACTGAAGGAAAAGAATATTATGGGTTGGGGAAATTTCCTACGTTCTCTGACAAAATCAGTACTGTGTAACAGCTTTGCCCAGCTCATTATTTGGTTAAGCATCTGTTAAAAACATCTCTTTTTCAAAGGGATGGTGTGAATTTCCACATTTATGGAGTTTCCACATTTATGGAATTCCACTATTTATGGAAAACAGTAAATGCAATGAATATAAAATTAAAGGCTCCTTCAAATTCTGGAGGTGAGGTAAAGTTAAAGATTAGTTGGGCATCAAATACTAAAACTTGACCATTAGTATGCATGGCAGGCTATGCAAGAATGAACATAATATCAAAAAATACCAAAAAGAAACCTAGATTATAATCTCATTTTATTCTGTATGGAAACATCATGATCTTTATTCAATGCACTAATAAGTTATAAAAACACAATAAAAATACAATGAGATTCACAGTTTCAGAAGCAGAATTACGCCCTGAAAACAAACAGAATAACAAAAGAATACATGATGGATTGGTTAAACCTTGTGTCAATTTGTTACAACCATTAGAGGGTTCAAAGACCCTGGAAGATGGTTCCATAAGTAAGAGAAATAACTTTTCTGTTACCAAAAACTCATACTGTTCTTAAGAAAATGCCAAGCACAGCCATATTGGTCATCAGGCCATAGAAATGGGAAAGGAGTAGGTAATAAATTGACTAGAACAATCTGGTTTTTCTTAAAAGACATACTGATGGATGTAGAACACACTGTGGTTACACTCAAGTCAGAAGCTATTTAGCAGGAAGACTAACAGTAGCTACTCCGCTTGTCCCCATGTAAGGTCACCTCCCTCTTTTTTCTGTTTTTTCTTAAGATCCTTCATAAATTTTGGGAGGGGGATCAGAAAACTAACCAAAAGTCATCTGAATATTCAAGAGGTACATAAGAAAAAACAGATAAAAATGTAACAGTATTTTTAAAAGAAACAGATCTGAATATTGAACCAAGGTAGGATACTCATTTTTGTCTGCCCTCTGACCTAGGTCCTGTGGCAGGACTTTATGCGGACTGAAATCTTCGGGTGGATCCACCTACATGACCTGTGAAAAGAAGCTAAAAAGAGACCAAAAGGCTTCTGATGCTTCTATTAGTGACACTTAATAATAATCTTCATAATAATTGTAAGAAGCATTCTTTGAGTGAACTCAAAGCAAGCAGGGAAAACTGAATGGAAATGAAAATGGTTTCCACAACCAGCTGTCTGCCTGTTCTTTTTGTCTTTCTCCTTGACAAGCAATTCAGAGGTGAGTTGCAGCAAGCTCTGCCTTCATTCCCTCTGGCCCCTGCTACATTATTTTCATCCCTTTAGAAGCCTGCTTGTTTGATCCTTGCTCTTTCCTGTGGTCTCCCAGTCTCTCTGCAGGAGCTACATGCTCCCAGATTTATGGGTTTCTTCCACCACACTCTGAGGTCTTCAAACCTTTCTGCCCCAACATATTCATTTGCTCTCAAAGGAAGGAGTCAGTGTGTCCCTCCCTCCCTCCCAGGATTGCACTTGACCCAGTCATCTAAAGGAGGGTAACAGAAACTGGAAATAAAATCTGCAGAAAGACTTTTCATCACAGAACAGCAGTAAAAACTTTCTGTGGTTACTTCAACATCCATAGATGTCACTGATCTAACTGTGTTGTGCTCTGGCTGGCATTCAGAGCCGAGAAATCAAAACCAAACAATCTTTGTGGAGACTGGATAGGCCACTGCTGTGTTAGCCTTAAGGGGAAAAGGGTTGTGCATATATTTTGAAAAAAGAGATAAGAGAAAGTGATGAAAATAGATAAGCGGAAGTGATGAAAATCAAACAGAGAAGAAAATATGATGATGTGTTACCAGGTCAATGGTGGGAGGTAGACCAAAATAAAGTTTCTTACCTTTAGGAAAAAAAGGAAAACAAAGGAAGCAAAAAAAGCAGAAGAGGACAGAAAATGTTACACAAACTTACATTTCTGAGTTACATAGGGAGTTTCTGTACCAAGGAATGGAGTTTCGTCTTGAAGATTTCAGTTAACCAGAAAAACTAGACAGGGCTGGCTCCTTTTGTTTCTGATGGTTACTCCCAAGAAAGCAGTGAGGCAAGTTTTTCATTAAAACAAACAAGCAAATAAAGGACAGATTAATGCAAATAATATAGTAAAGCATGCTTTTAAAGAACGGGCAGGGCTGGACTTTTGTTGGAGGAGGCAAAATAGCTATTACTAAAATAAATTTGCTCCCCAAACTGTTTTTCAAATTCACTTCAGTAAACGCATCTATATTTACAACCATGTTAAAAGTTTGTCACACTCTTCTTGGAAACTTCCTCTAGAAAGATAAGAAGCACAGCACCACTGAACTCTGGTTTCAGTGGTCCCAGACCTGTCAAGAGTCAGGAAAGTGGGACAGAAATTGTGTCCCTCCTTTATCTTTCTTCATCACCGGGTTGATTAAGAAAGATAAAGGAGGGACACAGGTTTAAAATGCAGATGAAGAAGCTGTCACTAGTGTGAAAGTCAAACAGCAGGAAAATATTTTCCTTATGTATTTTATATAATCTATAATTTATATATATTTTATATATTATATAAAATATATATAATATATTATATAAAATATTATATATGTTATTTTATATAATTTAGCTCATTTTCTAGGGTAACAGTTAATATTTTGTTCTCAGTTCCTCAAAATATCCCTCAGCTGTTACTTTGATCTTCTGATCTTTGCCTGACACCAGTTCGTGGTTTTCTGTGAGAGTCTATTAATGTTCTCACTGAATTCAATACAGGAAACTAATGCAAAACCCTAAATACTTCTATTGCCCTAACAACAGGAAGCTTCTGACGTGTAAAGTAATCACTTCTATCTATCAATTAATATTTTTATTCGTGTTTTTTTGAGCTAGCTCCAACTTCTCACTTTATTTCTAATACCGAAGTGGTCGGAAAAGGATGTAATGTCACAGATCGAGTTACCTGAAATGGACAGGCAACAAAGGCCTCTAAGCATAGATTTCAAAGCTGTACTAAACTGTTTTTGTCTTGTTGCACGTGTTTCAAGTTTCTTCTTTTTACTAGTTACATATTTATACACACTTTGGATTATTTTTAATCAGATGGATTGCTTTACTTTTGCACTTCTTACATCATCATGAGTATATTGAAGATGTAAATGTTGTGTAAAATTATTTTACTTCATCTTTTCTCTTGTTTTACAGGTAATATTAGAGAGTTTTTTTCAATTTGCTTTGCCATAGTGTGCTGTTCAGCCCTTTTGCATAAACAGTTCAAGAAAACATTGGATACACAACTGAGCCTAACAAAAAATTACTGTTTGCAAAATTTGGAGACATTTTAGCAGAAAAATTCTTTATGAGAACTNAAGTTTTTCATTAAAACAAACAAGCAAATAAAGGACAGATTAATGCAAATAATATAGTAAAGCATGCTTTTAAAGAACGGGCAGGGCTGGACTTTTGTTGGAGGAGGCAAAATAGCTATTACTAAAATAAATTTGCTCCCCAAACTGTTTTTCAAATTCACTTCAGTAAACGCATCTATATTTACAACCATGTTAAAAGTTTGTCACACTCTTCTTGGAAACTTCCTCTAGAAAGATAAGAAGCACAGCACCACTGAACTCTGGTTTCAGTGGTCCCAGACCTGTCAAGAGTCAGGAAAGTGGGACAGAAATTGTGTCCCTCCTTTATCTTTCTTCATCACCGGGTTGATTAAGAAAGATAAAGGAGGGACACAGGTTTAAAATGCAGATGAAGAAGCTGTCACTAGTGTGAAAGTCAAACAGCAGGAAAATATTTTCCTTATGTATTTTATATAATCTATAATTTATATATATTTTATATATTATATAAAATATATATAATATATTATATAAAATATTATATATGTTATTTTATATAATTTAGCTCATTTTCTAGGGTAACAGTTAATATTTTGTTCTCAGTTCCTCAAAATATCCCTCAGCTGTTACTTTGATCTTCTGATCTTTGCCTGACACCAGTTCGTGGTTTTCTGTGAGAGTCTATTAATGTTCTCACTGAATTCAATACAGGAAACTAATGCAAAACCCTAAATACTTCTATTGCCCTAACAACAGGAAGCTTCTGACGTGTAAAGTAATCACTTCTATCTATCAATTAATATTTTTATTCGTGTTTTTTTGAGCTAGCTCCAACTTCTCACTTTATTTCTAATACCGAAGTGGTCGGAAAAGGATGTAATGTCACAGATCGAGTTACCTGAAATGGACAGGCAACAAAGGCCTCTAAGCATAGATTTCAAAGCTGTACTAAACTGTTTTTGTCTTGTTGCACGTGTTTCAAGTTTCTTCTTTTTACTAGTTACATATTTATACACACTTTGGATTATTTTTAATCAGATGGATTGCTTTACTTTTGCACTTCTTACATCATCATGAGTATATTGAAGATGTAAATGTTGTGTAAAATTATTTTACTTCATCTTTTCTCTTGTTTTACAGGTAATATTAGAGAGTTTTTTTCAATTTGCTTTGCCATAGTGTGCTGTTCAGCCCTTTTGCATAAACAGTTCAAGAAAACATTGGATACACAACTGAGCCTAACAAAAAATTACTGTTTGCAAAATTTGGAGACATTTTAGCAGAAAAATTCTTTATGAGAACTACTATAATTTTCATATTTAAAAAACCCATGTCTTAGGCATTGTGAATTTACAGTTCTTGTCTATAAGCATAGTGAATTTTAACTTACAGGGACTTACTTATGGCAGTACAAAGCTCCCCTGTTTTGGGAAGATCTGACAGGTTTGTACTAGTTATTAAAGACAACAATGCCTGCAGTGCAGATAGAGCACTAAATGGCTCACTTTGTGATGCTGAGGAGCTCAGTTTGAGCTGTTAATTGTCAGCATTCTTCTAAGGACTCCTGGCCATGCTGTAAAACTGAAAGTTCAAAACCTATGTTCCATGGATGAAAAAAATACAAAAATAAAAGAAACTTTTAATGCATATTCTCTCAACCTTCAATGGTTTTCTCCTTTTAATTTTCAGTTTAGGGATTTTAGGTTTTTTCCCCAGTATCTCCAGAATTTATAATTTTAATTCAATTTCAAAAAGACCACTAATCTGTTTTGTTAATTACTTAGGAGCTTACCTTTTTCCAAGTTCTCATGCATTTTAGCTTCTGTACAATGTGTTTCTATCTCTCAGCATTCAAAAATATTTCTCCACTATGACCAAAAGGCGTAACAGCAATGATCAAAAGTCATTTGATGACAATTCTATATCTAAAAATAAGATCTTATTGTTATCCTGCATTCCTTAGTTACCACTACAAATTCTAGTGGTTCCTGGCTGATCAGACAATAAATTAATTGTTTATAACATCTTTGTTAAATATTGCAGGAATTTAAGGTTAAAGTTGCACAGTTTTGGAAGATTTAATATTTTCCCCACAATAAAAAAGCAAATACTTACTATTTTAAATACAAGGATACATATGCACATATATATGTACAGTTTTATCAATATTATATGCAAGAATAATTACTTTGGTACTGAATTGGAATTAAAAAGAGTCTATGTGATTCAGAAGAATTTTGATATATTAATTTTAGATGTGACCTTCTTTTGCACATTTTTTAAAATTGTTGGTTTTTTCCTAGGCTTTACCCAGGTTTTATAATTCTACCAAATACCGTTGCAAGCAACCGTGATAAAACAATTGTTAAACAACAGGCCCAGCTCTACAGGGCAAAAGAGGGAAAGAATCTCCAGCAAAACAGTAACTGTTGACTGACCTTTCCCTAATTTGTATACTTTACAAGTAAACCACGGGGACAAGGGAGGTAGGTAGGCCCCTCTTCTGTATCCTTACAAAATGAGTTTCTTTTTAAAGTGAAACAGCATTACTGATCAAAGCAAAGGGTAACACCATATGTAAAGAAGAAACAGCTGGCAGTCACCTTTCTGTCATTCACTTACACAGTTCCACACAGACCCACACTTATTAAAAACAGGTCGGATCGGATTCCAGGTTCACCCTGCAAAATTAATGACAACCTTGCAATAAAGTAACAGCATGAATTTGAGCCTTGTAATACAACGTGATTACTAGCATTTTTATTAGCTGGGTTTGAGCAGCAGGCAAGGCCGGCTGGTATTTGACACACAAACAGGGATGTTACCAGGTGTGCTGCTCTAAAGTGTCACATCAAAGTCACAGCCCTGCTGGCTTGGTTTACACCTGAGCCAATTAGCCTGGGAGATCAGAAGAGGCTGAAAAAGAATACGTCTTCTTATTTTTGTGCTGGAGAGAATCACTTGATCCCAAGTAAGATGATACAAGGGGAACAATGGTGGATAAAGTATGGCAAAGGAGGAAGCGGGCACGAGGCAGGGGAACCAGTAAGAGGCTGTGATAAGAGGACTATCATCAAATAAAAAGCAAAGCGGAAAGTAAACGTGCCGTATGCCTGTCTCCCTCTCAGTGTGTTTGTCAGTCTTTTGTTTGCAACAAAGGGGCTAATTGAAATGAAACAATCTCCAGCCTGTTTGCTGGCACATCAAATATGCTGTAAGATCTGCTGGTTCTTGCTTCTTCTGAATTATTGAAGAAGTCTGGCTTCTAGAGAAAAAAAGAAAGCGTGGAGGGATCTTCAAAATATACCGCTTTTTGCGGGAGAGATGGATTCTGCTTTTTTAAGTGATCTCTTCTGACTTTCCCAGATTTCATTTAGAATAATGTAATAAAAGGCCTGTACAAAAAGATGGAAGAACTTCTACTGCAGTACTTAACTGGGGTACTCCCATTCCAAGCTAAATGTCCAAGCCTGAACCTTCAGATACTTTGAGATGACTTTAGAGTGAAAAACTCTGTCCTCTGTCTCTTCCTGCAGGAAAGCAGGTTGCCAGCTGTGAGTTCTGGCCTCTTTTAAATATGCAAACAATTTAAGAAAACAGAAATGAAAACAATTTCAAGGTTGCAAAATCAAAAAGTATGATTTTTTAAAACCAGTTTATTTGTCAGTGACATTCTCATTATATAAACATGAAAAGCAAATGTTGCTGTATATTAAGGCAGACATAAAAATATTCAGAATTTAAATAAAAACTGACCTGGTTAAAGTTGAAAAGCTGAAATACTTGAAACAGGTGTTTGCAGATCCTGTGTTTTAGCATTCATTAAGTTTTTGGTTTTTATCCCCAAATCACTCAGAAACCAGACGATAGAAAAGGCTGATATTTCCAGAACTATTTTACATGAGAAGAACTGAGAAACTGTTAATTAAATTAAATTTGATTTCTGTAGACTATGAATTGCAGGTGAATAACTTCACTTCCTCAAGAGATTTCTACCAGAGTAGATCATCACATTTATTCCCAAAATGTCTTCTTTCCAGCATAGATTTTCAATATTTAATTATACATATTATTGAGACCAATTGAAGCAATCAGACTTCCAGACCAAGTGGCTCTGCAAGGCAGGATTGAGAAAGAAGTAAAGCAGCTTCTTTCTACCCCAAGATAAGAGGGGCAGATGAATGTTTCTCATGAAGGGGCAGAATTCTAGTTGTGCATTCTCTTTACCATGCAGTGGGAGATGACTTCAAGGAGCTGAGGCTCAGAGCAGCCATGAGACAAGGGGATGCACTGACCCAAGACTCACAGTGTTCTCAGTAGATACTCTCTGCTTTCAGAAAGGATGGACCATTTTTCCAGTGTACATGGGCAAAAAGTAGCAGCCTAGACACAGCTGGGACAGAAAAACTGTGGGGTCTGACCTTTTCCCTATACTGTTTGTGGTTTCCAGGCAAACGTTTGCTAACCCTCACTCCACTCTTCTTCAAATCACCTGAAGAGCAGCAGCATCTCCTCAGGACTCCCTGAGAAGAGCACTGCCTGCAGTCAATGAGTGGGATTTGAGTTCTTAAGCTCTCTGACTGCTGGAAAGCTTTATAAAAATGGGTGCTTTTGCTATAGCCAGGACAGAGTGAATTACTGTGACTATGATCATATCTCACAACTCCCTCATTTTCTGTATCCTTCATGGCTTTGGCTAGGGATATGTGGAATAGGAAACTCCACAAAGTTGGCTTCAAGCACCAGGAAAATCTTTTAAGTATATCATGCCCCTAAAGTGACACAAGTCTCCACTTTCTCAGTCCTTGTGGGTGTGGGCTCCACAGAGATTTGATGACCCAATGCAAGGTATAAATGAGGGGGCTTTATATTGTGCTTAGAAGCACAATTGTTCCCTTAACTTTAGCACAGAAAACTGTCCCTCATCTTAATAGACCTGGAGCCTTCCCTGGAAACGTTCTACTTCTTTCAAGATTATTTCCCTCCTTAAGGATTTCTGTGAAAAACCTTTAGGATTCTGTCTGAATAAGTTCTCAATTGATATATAATGCAAGGCTAAATCTAAGTCATATTCCCTGGTGACTCTAATTGCTGCCCTTATACAAACTGCATTGTGTAAGAAATGTGAATTCACTCATTCAGTTAATTTCAGACAATTTATGTCATTTTAATCAAGAGCTTAATCAACTCCTCTAGTATATAGAACTGATCACATATACATGTGAAATCATCTTGCTTCTTTTTTTACTGCTTGCACTTTGTAAGGCACCTTATGCATTTGAAAATTCTTGATTAGAAGTCTTTGAAAATAATTTATTATGATCTCAGCTCAAAGAAACTGAAAATACAATCAAAAATGACAAGGATAAATTTTTCTTCACAGATTTTTAAAGTGTACTTATTTTTTTGAAATTTATATTTTGGAAATATTTGGGTATTTCCCTCTCTCCCAACAAAATCTTACTATCACACATGAATATGCATCCTTTTGTTCCCTCCAGCAAGTTTTCATTCATTGGCCACAGTCATCCAAATATGACAGAGGAGGAGATTTGTTGGAGAGAATAACTCCTACAAGCCTTGTCAAAATAGACATTGTTAGATATTTATTATTTTCCCCACTGAAGAAAAGGCTCACGTGGAGAGAATCCACACAGAAGGGAATCCAGTAAAAACTCCCACTGTGGGAAAACTTCAATCACATTTTCAATCAGAGACTGCACCTTCTTAAATGCCAACTTCATCCATCTTTGGTATGAAAAAATGAGTGTCCATGCTTTTTATGCAGAGAGAACTAATTCCATACTTTTTTTCCTCTCCAGGCTGTCACTAAATTTCCCTTTGTTCTTTCAGCTTTTTTAATTGCATATAGAAGAAAAGGGCGAGGGGAGATAGGAGTCATGGGGGAAAACAAATTAAGAAACAAAAGATCATGTCCTCCAAACATACCCCAGAATCGGAACTGCAAAAACTTCACTAGTAAGTGTAGTTTTCAACAGTTTGAAGTTCGTGATTATTTCAATCATTATCCAAAAATATCCAGGCAACTCCAAGAATATTTTTCTCACTTGTTTTAATATTGTACTGGTTAAAGTACTTTTATATAGAATGTAACTTTCCTTTCTGCAAACAGCCTGCTCCATTCTACTGAAACAGTTTAATTTCTTAGTGCTGAAGACTAGTTTTTCTAGAGTTATACCATTATGTTAAAACTGAGTCTCTGCTGATTACTGAAAGTCATGATATTTTAAATTACTTCACTTTATATGTATCAACATATGCAATAGAATATTTTTTAAATTAAAGACAAAATATATATTGTACTACTGCTCAAGTGTATTTTTTTCAATATAATCTAAATGAGGAGAGAATGTAAACGGCAAGATCAGGTTGGCTGGAGTCAGAACCCTCCCAACAAATCAATTAAGGCTCCTCTACTCCCCTTAATGCTCTTAAATTAGATTAACAGAATGCTGACCCTCCTTTAATAAAGCCTAGTTTCACCCTGTGGTGTGCATCTAGATACTAATATCAAAGAAACAAGTCTGACAAAGGGAGGATAAAACTTACCAGTAGGCCCTGGTTCCCTGCTATTAGGATAATTGCTCAGGCTGTAGAGTTGTTAAATTATGTTAAATATGCAGACATTTTTTTTCTTTTACTGACTATGTATGGGAAGAACTCTCTGCAAGAAACTTTTGTGTATTCTCTGACTGTTCCATTTTAAAGAACTCGAAGTTGGAACTAAACAACAAACAGTGTATTTTCAATATGAAGTAGTAGGAAGAAAAACACTATATGCAGCCAGTTGTCTATTGTAACTATTTCTAAACTGTCATATTTCAAAGGACATCAAAAAAACCTCAGAAGCTGANTGTGTGTGTGTGACTACAACGTTCATCGTATGTACAACAAAAACCATAATAGATTAAATTTCTGAAAACAATGTAATGAGATTTGAAAAAAGACAATAAAGAAGTAAATTTCCAAGTCCAGGAACTCAAGAATTGCAGTATTGCTAACATCCATGTAAATAAAACATTAATTTCTTTACCTGCTTTGTGATTGCGTATTCCAAAAGCTTTTCCCTAGAAACATTCTTCCAGCACAAACTGGGACTTGGTTCACTGAACTGAACTTGTGCCCATGCCATACTGGAGTCTCTGCCACTATCCTTCTATGGAGCTTTTTTCCTTGGTATAAACATTCTCTCTAGTGTTGACTTATTTATGATGATCAGGAGGTTTTGGTGAAAAATCCATCCTCTCCTCAGCTACTTGCAGAGGGGACTAGGGAGAATGTAAGAATTCTAGCCACAAGCTTCTTCTCACATTTTCAAAAATAGGGTAAATGAGCTAAGTGATGTATTTCATGCGTAACTTAAGAGTGAAGGGTTATTATAAGCTGTGCAGTCCAGACTTATGTGTGCAGAAAGATTTGGGGGTTTGTTCTTTTCTCGGCTGGAGATCTAGTTTGCATGGACAAATGAGCCTTTCACATGAAAAATCAAGACACAGAAAAAAATGTATTGGTGAAAATGAAGCTATGCATACTCAGCTTAAATTAGGTGTGTTTTTCACATCACTGAAAAGACAGTTCAAAATGGTGCCTTTAAACAGATGTTTCTGTCCACTTTCACACACCTTTAAAAATAACTGACTGGTAGGCAGCCTCAAGCTATTTGTCATACTAAAGAGGCTGATGAAAGGGACCACAAAGCAGTGGAACTCCCCCAAATTCCTCTAATGGCTCTCAAAGACTTCCCTGCTATTAACACTGGTACTGGCTGCCTGCTGAGATAAAGATATAGGACCATTAACCCCATATATTCCCAGCCTGGATTCATCTCACCAAACTTTGAATGTTTAATGACAGGGTCTCAGTTAAGAGTCTTATCAGCCATGCTTCCCAGTCAATAGATAGACATGCTTACCCTTCTGAAAATTAATCACATCTTAAGTGGGCTCAAACACTGCTGGAAGAATGAGTCCAGTCTCTTCTCCCTGAGCCAAGGGAGCCAAGGACCCTGGACTGTGTTCATTACTGTAGACAGGACTCCACCTCATTCTGCCACCTCAGGAATACATCAGGTTGCAACCTCTGGTGCATTGTGCTGCTGTCTTCTTCTTTGCTCACTTCAAAATGAGTTTTCCTTCTCTCTGAAGCTTCATACTTCCTCCTGCACTGGAAGTTTCTCTCCACGACCAAAGTATCACCTGTTCTTCACAAAGCTGTTCTTTATTGATGTTTTAGTGCAGCTTTATTTCCCCCTTTGGTAGCATTTTCAGCCTTCAGATTGACATTGACTGTTCCCTGCTGCGTGCTGCTGTTGACCCCCCAGTGAGCACCTTGCTTGAACCTTCTGCGTTGTTCTTTGGAGGCTTCTGGCTATCTCCACTGACTAGGTCTGAGAACTTCCAGGGAAGTTTAATTGCCGAGTGTGATGTGCTGGGCTGTTGCATTAATTATTTTGCCCCTTTCTCTCTGTGCAGAATTTAGAGAAACATGCTGTCCATTTCTGAATTCATGATCACGTAATTTAAGACTGTTGCCTCATACTGCCTGTGGCATATCCCTATGCACACCCCAACTACAAGTCTATTAGGTCCTTGCACTATTAACTATGACCTGCTAACTTAACTTGACAATGATGGTCAATGTTGTTCTCAAGAAGAGTACAATGAGAGATTTATTCCAGTGGAATATGTCTGACAGCATCTCAATAGGCATCCTGCAGTGCCTCCTTAAGCAGTCTATGAAAGATGCTGAAATGATGAAATGTTAATAGTTGGATAGATTTTAAACAGTCATACATAAACTTACAGTCATCAGGCTCTGACACCAGCACTGGGAGGATTTTTAGTTCCTTACTCTGAGCTAACAGTAAAGTAATCTTCACTTGTAAAATGGTATCACATTATATCAGTAATTATTTAGGATCTCTCAGAAGATAAGTGGCATACATTCAGGTGTGCTGTGGAAAAAAAAAAAGGGCTTCCAGTACATGTTCTGCTACAATATCTTAGCCTTATTTTAAAAATTCTTGGAAAACCAACCCTAAGCAAAAGATTTATCTAAGCCACTTCTTTAGCTACAATGAGTAAAAGTGAAGATGAATTTTAATATTCTCTTGATGTCCTTGAATCCTAGTCTTCCTGTTAGGGTTTTCCATGTTACAGAGTGAAATGTGGTTAACACAGTCACTAATGCACTTGACTTCCTTATTCCCCTCTGGAACATATTTTACTTCAACAGATGTTTTCAAAATAATTAAATGGTGGTGAGCATGCATTATTGACAATGTCTGATGCCACACTAATGCACTCCACGTTTAAACATTTGTCACCAGCAGGGCTGTGTGTTCAGGAATGTTGTGCTCTTTATAAATAACTTCTGCAAAGTATCTGGATTGTAAATGGGAAAAAAATAGGGAAATTCTGATATCTGCTAAATATTAATAAAGCATGAATGCAACCGCCATTCTGTAGCCATGGTAACTAAGTTTGGCTGTTATCATTTGTACGTTGCTCTTTAAAGTAGAAGGCAACCCTGTCTTCAGCCACTATGAATGAAGGTATTTAGACCCTGAATTGTAAAACAAAAAGTATGTTTTTGTGAAAAATTATACAATGGTTGCTAAAATTCTCTGGTGAAGTGCTAAACATTGATGGAAAAATGTATGGCTGATATGAATTAAATGGTATTAGATCTTGTCCTCCTACATTTAGAGTGAAAATAAGGATTTTTTTTTCTTTTTCCTACCTATACAAGAAAGGGAAAAGAAAGAGAAAAGAAAATCAAAATTATCCAGCCTTTGCCATTACATTATTAGTTTCTCTAAAAACTGAGAAAATATCATTACCATGCTGTAACAAAATTATATTTGGTGTCCAAGCTAAAATAAAGTTAGACTTTTTCTCTTATTAGGATTTAATGATATTATTATAATTAAGCTTCTCATTAATTTTTTCATGCTTTCTATTGAGTTACTGTCCCCTGCAGATTTGGAATGAAATGATCATATAATTACAGCAGTCCATTTTCAAATGAGGATATTTGGAATGTAGGTTTGCACCTAGGGTTTTCTGAAATTATAAATCATGAGCAGAATTACAAGAGTAATTCTTTATTGTTGAACCTCATAATTAGAAAGAAGTGCAGAAAGAATGTTACACTTAAAATTCATGGATAAAAGTGTCTGATGCCCAAATAGAAGTGTAATGAGAGTGAATATACATTTGTAGATATGTACAGGAACATTAAGCACAACTAGTACTGATACTTGCTGCTTTTAATATTGCAAAAGCTAAACACTCAAAATTATCAAATCTTCCCATCCCTATCATGTCCCTAAGTGAAACTCTGAAGTTACAACATACTTCGGATTTTAAAATTTTTGTTGTGGTTCTTGCAGTTATGATTCTGCTGCAGTTAATATGTGAGAAGAGAACAATATTTTAAAAGTAAGATCCCAAAAAAAGAAGGAATACTTGTCAATAATTATTATGTAAGCTTAATAGGTAAAAGGTAATGCATTTTTCTGTTAGGCATATATATTAAAGTACTGTTTCCCTGTATATACACGCTATGAATCACTCAAAACCAGAAGAAATTAAAAATTAAACACTTGGACAAGGTAAATGAACCCTGTATTCTGCCTCAGATGACAGTAAAAGAAAGAAAAAACTCCAAATAAAATTTTTCCTGGAAAACTACAGAAAACAAAAGGCAAATGTCAATTCTTTTGACTTATAATAATGCCTTTTTATGGCATTCCCGAAGAAAACAGTCAGTGTTGAAAGAAAAAAAGTCAGTGTTCAAAGCATCCTCACAGTAACAACTAACATAGTAGACTAATGATTCTTAATTAAAAAGTAGTCTATATTAAATTCACACAGGCCATATTAGACTTCAATCAGTACCTAGTTCGTATAGAAACTTATGGAAAAATAATAATTGATATAAGCTGATACAGAAAAGGTCTGTAGAGTGACAGGAATACAAGTCACTACTTTCTTTGCCAATCACCTCTGAAAATATCAATGTGTTCATGTTGATTTCAGAGGAAAATTCAAAGAAGATTCTTTCCCTAAGATACAGATTAAGTCAGCTCATATTTATTCCTAAATGATGAAAAGTAGTAAAAACAATGAGGAAGCAGGGAGTATGCAGGAACAACTTAAAACAGCCATGAAGGAATTAGGACAAAACACCACTGCAGTGTCTGAAAATAAATGAAAATAACTCTATTGTAGCATTTGAGAAAATGAAACTCTTTAAAGAAAACCAAAGACTAATCATTAGGTCTTTGAAGAGGAACGGGTAGTAGATATACAACTTACAAACAGTATAGAAAATATTGAATGTGAAGCAGTATCTGTGGAGGAGGAATGGTTGTGGCAGAAGTGTGCATTGCATTGTGACTGTGCCTCACATCTTCTCCATGAGCAAGAGTTAAGAGTATTTGTGGGTTTGCTTCATCTCAATGAGTGATAGGACCAGACAGTCAGAGGTGTGTGATGTGATATGTGTATAGCAAACTTAAATACATTTCTGGCTTAAAGTTTAGAAAACTTATCAGTTGCATGTCAAATGTTTCAAAATTCATGCCAAAGTTTGGAAATGCAGAGAACAGAAAACATACATACCGAAAAAAACTTAATAAAAGGCACAAAGTATTTTCCAACTTTCCCTTTTTCATCAAAAAGTCCCTTCTTCAGACAGAAGACTCCAGGTCAAATTTCTGTGTCAAGCTATCCTTCTTAGTGGGAGGAAAAGGTTATTTCTGTCATTCAGTTCTAAATGTGACAAAATACACAAAGTCCCAAAAGAGAAGAAGGAGAGTAGAGATCCGGAATATGTGTTTTTGTTGACATTCTCAGAACACGGGGAAGCTGAGCAGTCAGACGGATGCCTTTCACCAAGCAGGTCAGCGATACACCTGATTTGCTGTACCCTGGCTCCCTTCACTGGGCTGGGTCATTGTGTACTCAGGTTCAGGTAGAGCAGGTACAAGCAGCCTCAGAGAGCTGGTGTCCTTTGACACAGCAGGTCTCTAGATTAGGTGACAAAATAAGAATCAGACAGAGAAGTCACCAAAAACATTACAGGGAAAGAAAAGGTGTGCGGAAGAATCTTAACAGTTTTTCAGGCTAGTTCAGTGAGAGAGGAGATGCTTTAAAAACATTGAGCAATCATTGTCATAAACAAAAAGGCAGGTGCCATAATGAAGCAGAAACCCCCTTTTCCTTTGATTTTTACCTTCTTCTAAAAATTCTTGAACAGCAGTAAAAAACAAAACAAACAAACAGAAATAGATGACAAAATACTGACAATTCATCTTACCATAACAAGCTATTTTTCATTTGCACCTTCTGATCCCACACTCCTGGTTTTATGAGAGGAAATCTCAATAAAGCAGCAAGGTTACACAAATTATAGGCCTTCCTGATTTTTTTTTCCATTTAATATTCTAATCTTTTTCTGCTGCCTTTTATATGGTTTTATTTGCAACTGAGGTAGGACTTCTAAGCATATATTAACAGAAGGAAGAATTTCAAGTGTGTGTTAGGTGCTCCATTCTTCAAGTACATAAATGAAGACGAATTGATAAATTGATACAAAAAGGTTGATGTTGCAGTTCCGGGTGTATGAGAGATTGGTAGAGACACACTGAGGTGGAGATGGAAAAGTGTCAAATCCTGTACAACAGGTCATAATTCCTTCTGTCCCAGTAGAGTTATATAGGAATGGTTTCCAGGGAGAGTTACACTTCTTCCTTAGGCTATATACTGACTGTGATTTTATTTGCTTCTTTGTGTCAGAAGTAAAGGATGTTTGTATTTGCATATTATAATGTATATTTTCCTCCTTTTTTTCTTTTTATTTTAGGCTTTCATTGCAACGTTGATTTACAATAGTCATAACTCCACTTGCAAATAAATCTTACATCTTTTTCAACAAATAGCAGGAGGTCTTCTTATAAAGAAAAATGCATTTCACAAGAAAAAGGCTAAAAGATGGGTCAGTCACTAAAAATATTATGTTTTCTCTCAAATTCTTTGCTCTTATATCTGAATCATATCCAGCATAGCACATATTTTTTTTCCTACTGGTTTGTAAAACAGGCTTATAATTAATTTATAAGCACTTCTAATTAGTAGAGACAAGCAAGAATTGAAAACCCCACATGATGAGAAGGTTCCCCTTTAAAAAACTCCAAGTTCTCCATTGTCAGTAACATACTGCTCTAGCACAAGCTAATTAAATCATAGTCCACTTGAAAGTCGGGTTAAAAATAAAATAGTGACAAATGCTAGAAACAAAATATTAGATAACTAGTTTCTGAATTTTGCCAGACCTCAGAGCAGTCCAGATATTTCTGATGTATTGCAAAAGATCCAGAAATTTGGTCTTATCCCTGCTCCTGCCAATCTCGGTGGGATTCCCCTCTGTTGTCAGCACAGCTGGGCTGGACCCATCATGAGTGCTGGTTTCCCCAGCCACGGGGGCTGGAGGCCAGGAGCACATTCACCTGCTAAAAGCAGCAGGACTGCTGACACATTACAGACCTGCGGACCAGACCTGCACTGTGTAACCCCTTCACCTCTGTCTATGTGGGTGCCAGAACCAGCACAGACCAGCGATGCCAACTGCACCTGGCATTTGTTAAAGAGGGAAGTTCAGGGTACATGGGAAAGAACTGTTCATCTTCGAGGGAAGGCATCCCAACATTGGTGCTGATGGCTAAAATGCTAATCACCCATTGTATGGCTGAAGGAAAACTTTCTCAACAACACTGAATCATTAGAGGTGGTGTAAGAGGAGCTCAAGTTGGTGCTAAGCAGGCAAAATAAAATGACTGCTCTGAATATGAACGATGTGGAAAGAAAGCAAGGGGCAGCAATAAAAATTAGGGATACTGAACTAACTGGCAATGAACAATGTTGTGTCATCCCATTCAATTTACTGAGACTCAAGGCATCCTAAATTCAATAAGCTGCTAATATGAGGTATAGATATGAATACACATATGACACCATTCTTCAGTTTGCCTTTCTGTATTAGTTTTAAATGCTGTCATGCCTTCATATGACATGTTCAGGTGCTGGAGGTTTTTTCTCCATGAAAACAAATCTTTTAATGTTTGCATTTTTATGAATGGATGGTCAGATTCTGACACTATCAAGAGGGTCTAGGAGATGGGGCTTTTAGCAAACACTTGTGAAAAATCTTATAAGAACTGACAACCTTTACACACAAAAACCCACTTTAATTTTTACCTATTTTGTTACTATTTCACATTTCTCAGACATTTTTACTGGTTTCTAATGTTCTCAGTCTCACTAGTATAAAGGCAGTGTCTGTGGTTTACCTCCCATAACTAATCCAGGAGAACACCAGGTTTAGGATGTTTATAACTCTGATTTTTGAAATTTCATACTTTTTTTCTTTCTTTCATCGCTGCTTTTTTTTTAAATTTAGTAGTACAGTCAGATGATGTCTTTTTGAAAAACATTAAGGTGAGGCCCTGGCAAAAATTCTGAGACCCTTCTCATGAAAAGAAAATATTTTGCAGGTTTACTTGACCTTTTCCCGGCTCCTGGAGGAATAAAAGTGCTAGTAATGGTATAGCATAAAAAGTTCAGACCTTTTTTTCAGAGCAGCATACTCTGTCTTTCAAGTTAGCATAAGGCTGCACGAAAGTTATTATATACACGTGTGTGTGTATATATATTAGATGTCAATTAATACTTTTTTACACTGATTCTAATAATAATACCAAAGTTCTTTAGAAACATGCTTACAGTAAAGGAATGTGATCTCTGAGAAGAGTTTTCTTTTGTTTTGATGTCCAGCAGCTTTCACAACCTGGCTACGGTTGGGGTTTAGGTATTCACGTAAGGGTAAGAAGATGAGATTCCCTTTTCCCTCAATATTACTAGTCGAGCCAGATGGCTTCACACACTGTAGGGCTACCACTCTCACAAAGTAGTTTCAGAGGTTTGACCATTATTTGGAACACCATTATAACAAACTCAAATTCACACTGGTGTACTCCATCTGGGTATTCATAGAAACAGAGAATGGTTTGGTTTGGAAGGGACCATAAAAATCATGTAGTTACAATCCCACTGCCATGGGAGGGACATTTTCCACTACACTAGGCTGCACAAAGCCCCATCCAGTCTGGCCCAGAACATTTCCAGGAATGGGGCATCCAAAACTTCTCTACAGTAACCTTAGGTCTTTCACAGATTCTTTATTTTTCTGGCTGTAATAATGCTGCTTGGTCATGAAAAATACTTTCTTCTGCAGAAAGTAAAATGTTTTATTTCTTTTTGGTTGACAGGTGGGAGTTTTGTTGATCTAAAGGAGAATTCAGCTAAACCAACCAAAAGGATTGCATGGATATTTTGACTCATTTTAAGCCAGACATATATTTCTTTTCAAGACCCTCCTTGAACAATTATATCAAAACTGAAAATAAAATCCCCACAAATAATTTAAGCAGAAGTAAAACATTAGTACTGTCTTTTTATTAGACAACCAACCATATGTAAAATCACACTTTTAAATAAAGTCTTAGAGGCTCCTATTTATACAACTTTCACTAGTGAAGAAAGATGCCAAAAGGACCTCCTCTCTAATAGAAAACTAGCTGGCAGATTCTTTATTCTGATTTGGAAATCTAATCTCCTGAGACAGTCTTCTCAATACTCTTATCCTTTGACCATCATCCGCCCCAGCAGAAACTGGTGCAGTGGTACTGAAATAAAGATTTATTTTAGTTCCTTGAGAACTGATAATTGTACCAGCACTCGTGGTGGTTTACTATGCTTCCTGCAATGATCATCTTAAGATTGAAACACATTCGTAGTCATTCGTATTTAATTCTGAAAATCAGTTGTACAGATTTTTTCCTTATTTTCCTAAAATATGGATGGTAAACCACTTATGAAAACCTTCAGTCTTTATATATAACTGGTTTATGAAGCCAACCATACTATTTTTAATCTATGAAAATATTTAAAGTAAGTTATTTTTAAGCAGTCTATTAAAAAGGAAAGTCATCCCACTATTTCAGTTCTTAGCTTAAAAAGTTGTTTTCCCACTACATGCTCTAAGTTTTTCTTACCATAATCACCACTACAGCCTCTATAATGTTAAAATCGAAGCACAGACCTCAATTTCTAAGACATTAAACAGTTAGGGAAAATATCTAGTTAATTCATATGATGTTGTCTATAGAAATAGAAAAGGTTTTTACCATTAGCTTCAGAAGAAAGGAGACCAGTACTGCACTAATAAGGCAAGTGATTTTTGATCATTGTTGAAACCACAAAATATGTTTCCTAATTCAATGTGTTAGGTGTGTCTTTTGTAGCTGGTTTATGACATTGTATAGCATTCCTAAAGCTGTGTTATCTCATCGTCATCCATGGGGACATTATAGGTGCAACAGAAAAATAAATACATTTCCTCTTCTTCCTCCTATTCAGAGAAGAAGAAATGATGAGACAACGTGAGAAATGTAAGATGTAATGCATAACATGCCTCCTAAAAAACTGCAGCAAAGAATCCCAAACTGAACATCTCTGGGTTTGCTCTCCTTGCTGTACTAGTAAAGAGGTGTTGATTGAGAGAATTTTGCTAGCCATCTCTGCCATTTTAACAGCAAAACTTCCTATAGTTCAATTATCTGCAATAGCCTCCCATGATATCACTGAGAAATAAATTGCCATTGTTCCTGCAAAACAACTGCTTTTCCTGTAAACTGGTGGAAAGACTGTTTAATGAACATTTATGAGCCAATCCGCTGGAGCGATCCCTTTCCCTGGAGCGGCGAGGCTGCCGGGGAGGGCTCCCCAAGAGGCGTTCTACCTGAGTGCACTTTGCCAGATTGATGAGCCTCCTTCCGACAGCTGACTTTTTATGTAGGGAATTTGTTTGGCATGCGCAAGCTGCTTACATCAATATATTATTAAAAGGGGAGGAGGGAAGGGGCTGCGGACACTAACTTGTAGCCGTGCTGCAGCTTTTCTAGCTGGGTTTCTGTATAAATGTATACATCTTTTAATCTTCCATTTCTTCTTTATTTTTCTCCCCCCAGAGAAGCCATTTAGCTGTGCAGTGGCACCTTTCCACTTCCCAAACACACATTTGTTCCTCCACAGCTGCCTTGCCCCTCTCATTCTAAGCAGCCCATTTTCCCCCCTAAATTCTCAGTGGTCCTTAGTACAAACATGAATAGAAAGGTTACTCAGCGGGTTTGCATAGTAAACACAAATGGATATTGTTCTTGACATCTTGTGAACTTGTCTCTCTCCCTTGTATCTTGAGAGAACATAGGACCTTCTGGGCCTGTACGAGCCTCGCTGCATTTTTAATGATAGTCCCTGAAATGCAGGGAAGAAAGATGTTGTCACCTCGGCATATTTTATCCCTGATCAAACATTAGCTGGCAGCTGTTCTAAACTTGTAACGCTGTCTCATCTATGCCGGCTGCTGGTTTGGTGGCAAGAGTGTAAAATCTCACCCAGCTTCTTTTTCACATCTCTCCCTAGCCCCCTTACCTATGCCTTGGAGCCCTGTTCTCCTCTCCAGCAACACAAAATCTTGTCCAGCAAGTTCCAATGCACAGAGGCAAAACTTAGCAAGGAGACCATTCACTTTACGAAGTGATACTTAACAAAATCAAGGTAAACATGCCAAGACATTAAAACATTTATAAATACTGAATGTATTTATGCACAGATAACAGCAGACATGAAGACAGGTTCAGTATGTTACATGTGAGTGTTTTTTGGTTTTTTTTTGTCTTCCCTGATTGTTCCATTTGGTCTAAATACTGTTATTTTAGCTCTGGGGAAAAAGGGTTATTTGTTTGTCTGTTTTCTCTTTTTTTTTTTTTAAGAGCATAATCGTTGTTTCTGAGAGAGTGCTCACTGCTAAGAAACTACCAGTATGAAGGATTCTGGCAGGTGTTTACAATCTTCCATTAAAAAGCAATTGCTTAAGCCATCACCATCACTGCGGACTGACAAAGTTATTTTGATGGTTTTGAAAAAGTGCAATTTCTGATTTTTCATGATCTGAAGGTCTTCATTATTAAGCTGGAGCCATATAATTTGAAAGTGTTGCTTGTTAATATTTGAGCGTCATTCAGCAATTCTGCACTTGCAGGGAGAAGATGAATGCTTTTTTAAATGGTATTTTTCAAGTCAGTGTAAGAAGTAGGATTTATGGAAGCAATCTTTAATCCTCTCGTTACTATTCTAGATTAGAAAAGGGAATATAAAAACTCAGAAATTCCATTTAATATATATGACATTGACAAAGAATTATATAACACAGCTTCTCCATTTGAAGCCCCTTTAGTACAAAATTATGCTTTTTTTACCCTTGATCCCAAACAAGTAGCACTTGTCCTGCTGTTAGAGACCCTGCTTTGCTATCATCTCTGGGAAATGCCCAAGTGGCTTTTGAGCATTACATCCACATCTTCTACAACATGTTACCAGTGACCACTGATTACAATTAGTAAATGTGTTTTAAAAAATTAAATGCAACTTTGTGTCTACATGGCCAATGGACATAAGTCCATTTTTAATTCAAGAACATTCAATGCAGGTGCAATTGCTGGAGACACCTTAAAGACCCTGATACAATTGTAATCTTCTTTCTAAAAATATCAAGATGTTGTAGAAAAATAATTTTCCTGCACAGGCCAATGAAATTTTATGCAAGTTTAAAATCCAGGGAGGATATTCTGAGATTACGAATTGCTTTGGTCAAAATTTAAATCATTTTGAGCATTATGCTCTTTTCTCCTTACTGCACTGGGGAGGGAGGTGGTAGGGTGGGGGAAAGACTTTGCAGTACTTGAAAAGGTAAAGAAGGGCAACAAGGCTAATCCAGGATTAAAGAAAATGAGCTCTGAGGACAGTCAGAGATATCTTTAAACCATATGGCCCAGAGGGAAGGTATTTAAAGTGGGGATCTCTTGGCAGTGTACACACGGCCAATACTCAGGTTATTTTTTCTGGATTTGTACATAGGCAAGACATATATAAATGCAAATAGGAAAAAGGTAGTTAAGGGGATCACAAAAATCTAGTATGCCTGGGATCACAAATACTGCACTGCAAAATAAAGGGAGGTACAGTGCTCAAAAAAGGCCTTTGTTGAAGAAAGCCAGGCCAGAGCTATAAAAATTTGACAAACAAAAAACTCTCCCTCTAACTTGTTTCTCAAATACTATGAAATCATCATTATTTTATTTACATGATCATGGCAAAATCTTCTTACAAGACACTGTAGACAGTGTCTAGACAGAAAGCTGGTTTTCACTCTGAAAAGAAGGATGTTACAAATCAATTGCAAATAACATCTATTATAACTGCATATTTATTTGCATCTATAATTGCAAATAACATCTATATATTAATAACGACTCAATTAGCAAATGAATTATGAAAATATTTTTCCCCTACTGTAGTTTTGTTTTCTAACAAACAAGCACTCACTGTTTTGTCCATACTCTGTTTCATGTCTCCTCTCTTTCACTAAAACAATAATTCCAGCTACAAGAAAACCTTAAATGAATGGTTTTTTTCCCAAGCTTTCCAAGCAGATATTGCTGGAGAAATGTCAAGGAAAGTGCTATTTCCGAGTTTACAGCTGCAAAAGTCCTATTCAGGGAAAGGGAATAAGAATCAGAGGAGTTTGTGGGCAGATCTCCTTTCACATACTGCATGATTACTTGCAGTGGAGCAGCAAGAAGAGAAAAAAGAAGCCTTCTCTATACAGTGTCAGGGAATAAAGGGAATCTAAGATGAGTTAACAGACTATTTTGTCACAGAATTTCTGAATAAAGTGAAGTCATGTGAACTTGAACAGTTAACAGATGGATTAGAGACCCAATTATCTGTGGTACTGTATATGAACTCCAACAAAGTTGCTGTGAAAGAGGCAGACTGTGCCCCAGCAGATCTGCCTCTAGCCTGGCAAAATGGGTCACTGGTCTTTATTGGAGCCCTGGGACACAAATGGCACAGCACTTGTTGCACTAGTGGTAATGCTAGTGGTAATAAAACAAGCTTTTGAAAAGCTGTTCAAAAGACTCTGTGTCCCTTTGATTGGCTGATCTCAGACTGATTACAGCACAAGCATTTCACAGAGGTTTGAATTAGATGAGGTTACAACCCAATTCAGTCAGGTCTCATGCCTGCTCATCCATTTGACTCCTCAGAAGCCTGAGTGGCAGCCTGATGAAGGATCTGCAGCCTAAATTCCCAGGGTCTTCAGCTCCTGCAGTTTGGTAAGTGATTTCATGTCACGATAGACTCAAAAATTTCCAGAACTGTCAAGCACATTGCACTGAGACTTTGAACACTCTTCATCTTAATCACTACTACATTTCCAAGTTGTGTAAATCACTCTGAAAATAAATTCCAGGTTTGGAAAGGTAGATCTCCACATGAACAATTGTGAAATCCTACTCATACATGAGAACCTGGTTTGTGTAAACCTTCCTACAAGAAGTTTTAGGAAAAAAACCCAAAACCCATTTGTTTCAAAGCTACTGGAATGTTCCACTTTAATATTTTGACATAACTAGGCAGCTGAGGGCAATTAAGGAGCATTTGTATTTAAACAAGATTTGGAATTCAGACTGAAGTAGGACTGTCAGTACTAAAATAAATCATAGACCTTTTTTTTTGTTATAATTAAGGGACTTTATGAAAATTATCACGTATTTAGACAATTAATTTTTAAGTTTCACATAGACATATTACTGCACACATCCTCAACTGGCTAACATGCCACGAATGAAAAAACCACATTCCCAGTGGGGTAGGCAGAGTGGCTGGACAGTTTTTCTACAAGGCTTTGGTTGTGCTGGAGGTCAGACACACTCTGGACTTGAGAGTGACACAACCGATGGCATGGCAGAGCAGGGGACGAGGTACGGCAACCTGGGAACTCCCTTCCCAGGTTGTGTCCTACCTGCCAATAAACACTGTGGTCTAAAAAATATACAGACCCTTTTTCTGACAAAGGGCAAGGGCATAGTTCAGATTTTTTGTTGCCTCTTTTGCAGGGAAATACAAATACAGGCCAGAAAAATGAAAGCAGGCATAGGGTTTTGTAAACGCTGCTGTGAGCAGTCACTCAATGATCAGAATTTTCTTCCTATTTTTTCATATCTTCAAATCAAAGCTGTCTACTTTGCCAGAACCTGTGGATTCAGTATGGGGCAGCTGCATCAGATATTAACAACATCCTTCAATAAAAGAAGAGCAGACTGGAAACACCACTGCTTCTGGCTTCAAACCTGGTGAGTTTGAAGAGAATCGAGAGAAGCAGAATAAGAGGGGGGCTTGGTTACAAAGTCACACTGTAAATTTTACAGAGGAGTCCAATCTCACTAGTCACAGCAGGAAAATAAATTTGACATTCAGCATGTCTGAGAAAAGCTCAGCCTAGCCCCGATTTGCAGCTGAGGAGACTGAAGAGGAGTCAGGGGACACTATCTCTTTAGAATGACATGATGGCTGACTCTGATAATTTGATGGCTACTCCCAGGTCTAGGAATCATGGCAGCTGATCCAGATACATCATAAAATGTGCAATACATAACACAACAAATCAAGATAAAAGCTTTCTCTAGTGGACAAAATACTCAGGCTATCACTACACTGGTGTCAGGTTAAAGTGTGTGTCAAACATGAAACATTGTTCAGTGTAGCACATCACAGCTGAGCAGAGGAAAATCTTTATCATAGATTTCCATTTCCTTCTTCTTCTTTTTCCTTCCTTTTTAAAGCTGGTACCATGAAGCAAAAGCTCAGATACTTTTTCCACACTGACCAGAAAGCACCTGCAAATTCCAGAGCACAAATCCAACATGCTTTAATCAAATAGGTTGCTTGTACATGCCAACTCTTGGTTGCAGGGGTTTTTTGATCAAGAAAAGTTGAATTCTTTTCTCCAAATTAGTACATTTTAGACAGATGGGTACCATGTCTGACCACGTTCTCCACTTCTGTTGCAAAACCAAAGATTTTGGCAGTGACAGCTGTGGAAAGGGGAATGCAAACTGGCTCTCTTGCTACATGAGCTCTTAGTCATGACCCCCCAGAAGGCTTCTCCCCAGCTATGATTTAAAGGTCTAAAGGACAGAATTTACTGTCACATCCTGTAAACAGACAGGTCCTTTCAGTATGATCAGTTTCCTCTGACAGTATTCACCTAACAGAGTGTCTTGCCTAACTGAGGCCATAAACATTTTTAGGGTGCTCCTCTGTCAGAACACAAGTACCAGATCAGATAAACCAAAAAATAAACCCTTAAACCAGTGTCAGCTGAAACTTTCATCTAGTTTGTAGTAGGCATGGTGGCAATCCTTCCTGGTCCTTATCAGGGCAGTGATTTTTACCCTTGCTCTCTCCTTGAGCATTTTACTCCATGATGCAGACTCACCACATTCCTAAAAGACACCTAAATACAACTGTAGATTCCAGTGAGCAGGATGCTTGTCCTGGTTCCACTGAAGTATTATGTAGTTTGAATCTCAGCATTTCCTGATGCTTCTGAGTGGGAGTGACTCTTCTCCCAGCTTGGCAGCTTCTCTGGACCCACTTTCTTACAGAGCCCTACCCACACATTTTATAGGAATGTAAGGCATCCCCCAGTGAGCTGGGCACTGTTAGGCAGCAGAATACACCAGAGTCAGGCATCACATTGCTCCCACCTGCCTTGTGCATGCCCTACCCTGCACATTAAAATGGCCTCTGATAATGAAGTCCTTGTTAATTAGTGATACATCTTATCCTGTGTTAACTTACACCGGCATTATGTGTTTATAAAAAATGCAGGTACACTTCCCTTTGGGTCTTCTAGAAGAATTTCTTTTCAACTTTTCTCTCGATTTATGGGATTAATTAAATTTAATGGGATTAATTTGCTCCATCTATCATTCCTTTTACTTCATTTCGTGGGCCTTAATCTATAGGTACGCGTTGCAAAATAAGATAGAAAAAATAATTTAATGTAATCTCAATTCAGAGTAGCTGATTTGACAAGTTATGCAGTGGGACTCATCATCATAGCAGGCAGGAGGAAGAATTTTCTGTCCTTCTCTTCAAATAGCCATAAGAATGCTAATTCCTATTCTTGCTTTTCCTCTTCTATTTTTTTTGTCTTTTTGGTAAGGATTGGGGAGGAAAGGCTCTTATGCATATTTTAATTGCTTTGTCTTTCTCCCTCAGGTCAGTATATTATATTATATTGAAAAGTAATTATGCAGCGAAAGTAAAATGTCAAACTGCAGATGTCTGGTAACAAGTAGTACAGATGTGAACGATTCTATTATGTGCCATCTTGCAGACATCTTTATACCTTTCCTCTGAAGCTTCACCCTATGTGCTTATACATTTGAGTATTTATGCACCCTGGATGAGATTTGCTTTTTTTCCCCCCCTTTGCAGCATCTAGATCCCAAGCTGGGTTGCCTTGTTGGCAATGATTGATTACCCAATATCTAATTAAACCTGATCCAATCACTTATTATGCAGAGTGGAACAAACAAACTGAAGTCGACTGTCAGAGCTGTGATTGATGATACTGCCAATCCAGCTTTTGTTGCTTTTAATGTCCTGACGCTTGTTACAACCAGCCAAAGCTGCGCTGGACAAAGCGTTCTGTCACTCTTCACACAAATTCACTCTCCTCCCCCCTGCGCTTCTCTCTCCCTCTTTCTCTCACTCTTTCTTTTTTTTTTTTTAAGAAAAAATTATTGAGAACAGCAGAGGTTCTGTTTGGGTTAGTGTGTACAATGAGATCAAAGTCCCCTAGAGATCCAGAGTCCTTAAGTGGCAGGGAGTGGAAGAAAAAGAGTGTGTGCATGGGGGGAGGTGGTGGCAGGAGGTGCACTTGGTATGGTAATGAACCTACCTTGGGGAGAGTGACAGATATGACATTAAAGCAAACCTAGCAGGGTAATAATTTCTTTTCTATTGTCTGCCAAGCAGGATTCTCTTCGCAGCTCTCATTTATAAATTTTTCAGTTTTAATGCTTTAATTATTTAAAATGCAAATAGGTTCCTGAAGAAAGAAGCAGAAAATACAAATTCCCTAAACAAATTCAACTTTTGAAGTTACATTCACACACTGTAAAACCTTTCTCTTGTCCCTTGCATTAGCTTAGGTTTCAGGGTGGTTTTTTGGGTTTTTTTTACTGAGTCAAGAATTAGTTAAACTTTTTGTAGTTTTTCATGTTCATATTTTTATTAGCTGAAAACAATTTTTTGTTTTGTTTGGATAACAAGTGAAATAAAATGTCAGATTCTCATGAAAGGAACTAATCAGAAAAATGCAAAGAGGCTTTTTATGATGGTATTTCCTGACATTATCTGCATTTCAAATGTTCAAAATTGATTATTTATATCCCTTCACATGTTGAAAATTTCTGTTTAAAGGGTCCCTCCTCATATAAATTCTTTATACTCAATGTGAACAAGTCTCTGCATGCATGTGCATGATCAGTTTATGCACATGTGATAACTGGAAGAAATGGAAAATGTATTTTTCAGAACCTCATGCAATTAATCAAATGTTTACAATTCCATCACCTACTTTGTAATCTAGCTACAAATCTAAGATTCTTGACTCCCATAGAGCTTCAAACAGTTGATATTCAGAACAAAACTAAAATAAAAGAAACAAAATTCAGTAAGACTTTAAACTTTTCTAGTCTTAAACTAGAATTTTATTGGAACAGTTATTCTTTCTGGAATAAAAGGAATAACAATATACAGTTTGAAACTTTCTTTTTTTCCTAGACAGGTATTACAATTCTAAAGTTTGTTTCTTTTCCCTGCCAGGTCAGGCACAAGAGCTCTGCACATTTGGTCAAAAGCTGTGAAGGTTCCTAGGTCAACATATTTCAGTTCAATACGTCTTCATGTCTAGAAAAAAACATGTAGATTATTTATGGGCATGTTTTAAATATTTCACTCCTCTGTCCTAGCCCTTAGATCTAAATGGTGCAGCACCTGGGTGGACAAGTGAGCTCGTGAAATAGCCTCGTATCACTAATGAAAACTCTTAAATCATACTGAAAACATGTTTCTATAATAAATTAGGAAGAAGTCAGATTATAGAAATAGTTCACAGACTGGTTCACAATATGGTTGAGGTGGAAAGGGACCTCTGGATATCAGCTGATCCAACCTCCTTGCTGAAGCAGGGCCACATAAAATTTTCCCAACACCATGTTTAGACAGTTTTTCAGTATCTCCAAGGATGGAGACTTCACAGGCTTCCTGGGCAATCTGTGCCAGTGCTTGGCCACCCTGACAGTAAAAACCTGTTTCCTTGTGTTCACACAGAGCCTGTTGTGTTTCAGTTCGCACCCATCACCTTTTATCCTGTCACTGGGCACCACTGAAAAGAGTCTCTCTCCATCCTCTTTGCACCCTCCCTTCAGATATTTATGTACATTGATCAGCCTTGAGACTTCTCTTTTCCAGGCTAAACAGTCCCAGCTCTCTCATGTGACAGATGATCCAGTCCCTTAATCATCTTAGTGGCCTTTTGCTGAACTCTCTCCAGTATGTCCACATCTCTCTAGTACAGTGGAGCCCAGAACTGGGCACAGCGCTCCAGGAGTGGCCTCAGAAAGTGCTGAGCAGAGGGGACAGGTGTTTTAGCACTGATACTAGATGATGGGCCATAATCATGCATCATAGGTATACAGTGTGAGTCAAATGAGCCCAAAATCTTTATCTTTTGTGAGAGAAATATACTCACTGCATGGGGCTATATTTTTGCCAGAGGAAAATCTAATAAACCGTGTTAGCATTTAAACAAATTCATCTTGAAAGGATGTAACACACACAAGCACTTGCAGGATTTTAAAGAGCAGTAAAACAGGCTTGAGGGTAGAATACAGCCCTTCTTTCTGGCAGTGACAGTAATGGAAGTAAACACTGGAAAATACCATTATACAAAAAAAAGTGTTTTGGAGGGTGAAGAGCTACAGAGAAAACAACCGTGTGAATGTCCAGTACCAGAAGCTGCATGGAGCCCTTTATCTTAGTGCTCACAGCAGTCACAGCAGTACCAGGTTGTCTGTCTTGACAGGAGTCTTCCTCCAGGACTACCTACATTGCTGACTGAGTCACCTCGGCACAAACAGCAAGAGAAACAAGCCTCTAGCATTCAGACCGAGTCTGTTGCAGAGCTGGAGCTAACACAAGCTTCAGGTAGTGCTGATAGTGCCTTACCTACTTCTAATCCTACGGCTCAACTCTAGCTACCTGTCCCCTTCTGTAATAAAACAATAAACATTATATTGGTTTCCATGGAAGCTGCAGAATTACAGTGAGATAAATGGGAGAAGAATCAGGCCTTAAATATTTTAATCACGCAGACATACGTGGAGCTAAGAAGAAAAAAATGAGAAAAAAAAAATCAAAGAAACAAAATAGGTTTCTCACAGCATTAAAAATAAATGTTTTACACTAGAGCAATAGGAGGCTAACATTACCAAAGGAAGCTAAATTTAGCCTGTGAAAGGTTATCTTGGGCAAGCACTTATGGTGCATTTCTCTAAATTTTCACTTCAATTAATCTCTAGAAATTCAGTGTCTGATCCCAGTGACAGTAGCCTCTGGCTTCTTCAGAGCGACTGCCGAGGAAAAATTATCTGACACATATCAAACAAGCAAGAAATGACACTGGACAACATTAATCAAAACTTTCTCATTTCCTGAAGAATTAAGCATTAAATAATTAATTCCAGCACTACAGGCAGCTGTAAAAGAGGCTTCGTGCCTCCCCGCTGGTAAGAATTTGTCCTTGTCTAAAAGACTAGATTGATATATTTATTATTTATCAGATTAATCATGGCCAAGAACATTATAGATTGGCAGCCAAGCCCAGCCAGTTATATTATAGTGGCCTGTTATTGGAGCTTGGAAAGAACCTTGGTACATCAGCAACATTCAAAAGGGGAAGTAGAAGAGATTTTTCCCAAGAATTATTTTATAAAACCAAGCAAACAAGCAAACAAAAACCTCCAACTAAAATAAAAAATACCCTTCAAATATTTGGGGTTTTTTGTTTGGTTGTTGTTGGGTTTTTCTAATAAAAAAGAATTGGACAAAGAAGATGCCATTGATTCAGCACCTCGGTGGAGGCTGCTAGCTCCTGGGGTCATTTTTATTTCTGTTTGCTAAGGACTGAAGGAGGCCCTTAGGATGTGGGTCAGAATATCAACTATTCTACGTGAAGCCACAATCATTAGTTTTAAAACAGAGTTTCAGTGACAGACGGATATAAATCAATTTAACCAGCACGAACAAGAAAAAACACTTCCTACCCTTAATTTTCCTTGTGTTTATCCAAGTACTGTAGCTGTGAGACTGATTTATGGTTTAGGTTTTCTTTCATTTTTGCTACCTGGCCATGGTACCAAGTAGCAGAGTAACTACAAAGTTACGACCTAGGGAACCAGCATGCTAAGCTTCTGTAGATTAATAGGTGTCAGACAAAATAAACTTCATACAATTTCATGTAATTTTACCATGCAGTCCTGGGTTTGGGGCTTTTTCTCTTTCTCAATTTTCCCCCCTATTGCTTCCATTCTGCCACTTACAGAAATAATATCTTACATGGAATTTTTCATTTGAATAGAGGATTTCTCAGTTCCTTTCAATAAGCTTGCACACACAGCCAAAGGAAACCATAACTGTGGTAATCACAATTTAGGGATTGTTCCAAATGCTAACCTCTCCTCTACATCTTCTTTTTCTGTTTCTGTGGTAGAGAAAGGATAAATTAAACTTCTTTTGCCCCACAAAAAGTTTGCTGCCATGTGTGTCTCCCCAGTTTTCTTCTTTGATATTACTTAACATAGTATCAGACAAAAAAAACAATAAACAAACAGAAGGAGGACTGCTATGTGCTTGATGAGTGAGAAGTAATGAGATACTCCTTAAGGGCAACTTTGCTTCTACACAGACCAGGAGTGCCCCACTAGTCTATTAGAGAGGAAATTTCAGGGTGGCCAGACACATTGGGCATTTTATTTTAAAAAGATAAGTAAGAGAGAAGAGAGCAACAGCAAAGTGTCTGAAATAAAAGAAGGAAGAGTCAGAAGAAGCCACGCTCCTTTGACCTGAAATAGATAAGGAAATGTTTGATAAACATTTCATTAAGATTAGAAGAATGTTCATACTAGGTCACATGTAGAACCCATTCAGTCCAAATAAAATCAAACTGTTCATTCTTAGGTAAGCCTATAAAGCCTCCAACAAGGGATTCCCAGAGTCTAGAGATCATGTAACTAAGGACTTTCAGTGGTTCTGAGATCTGGAGGTCAAGGGTTTCCTGAGCTGGAAGAATGAACTTTCAATATAACTAATCAAGATGGACTCTTCTACCATGAGTTCTTCTACCTGTTTCTTGATTTCATGTGACTAATGTTAGTAGCGTCCTGTGGCAATCAGTTTCACATTTGGCTATGCATTTCAAAACAAACTCCTTCTCTTTTCTGATTTAAACAAGCTACTTTCCTGTTTGAGGGCTTCCAAATCTTCATCCAATGAAGTCAATGAACATTTCCCTCCTCGCCTGCTCCTTGTGGCTTGTGGGGTTACCACCACTGAGCATACTGACACTATAGGCTGTTGTCAACACCAGTTTCTTCACTTCTCATCATGAACTTGTGCTTTGGAGCACAATCAAGTCAGACGCATCAAGCACTGACCATTTCCTCTTATCGGTCTTAAATATTCTATTTCAGTGTAGGGAAAAAGATCTTTTCCTTATCAGATACTTGTGGAGAATGCTTAGAGAAATAAGCAAAGTGGAAGGTAAAAAAGAAAATGTTTGTTTATACGACAGAGGGGTGGATACTTAGTATCCCATAGTTAAGGGATACTTTATGGCCAACCAGGATATTCTATTTATGATATGATGAGACAAATCCCAGCTTCTGTGTAGAAGAAAAAAGAAAATAAATTTGATTGAGGAGAAGGCTTAAAAAAGGCTCCAAAACTTAAACACTTGAAAAATTGAAAAAATTAAATAAAAAAAATGAAGGTTAGAAATAATTATTCTGGAAACAGTTTAGCAATTGCTGCAGAGCCAACTGATGTATTTTATTGTTTTAAACAGAAAACAAGGGGGGAAATTTACCTTGCCTTCTGAAACACAACTACTTCAAAGATAGTCTTGGACATTAACCTGAGGATGTGATGAATACTTCAAAAATCAGATCATTTACTGTGACTCATTTTAAGGATGCACAAAAGCATGTGAGAGAATAATTAAACAAACCCCCAAAAACTCAGTCCTTGTTTTCCACAGAGACGATATGTGTCTGATTAAATTAGCTGCGTAAACTTCCACAAATATGTATAATCCCCAATGACAGCACTATGGACAGCATCCTCCTTAATGGGAGACAACAAGCTGTTCCTGAAGGAAAAAGAAGAGGCTGGTCCCTGGTGGTTACCAGCCCTCTGTTTACATCCCTCTTTGCCTCTTGATGCACAGGAGTAAACCTGTGGCTATTCCAGCCAGAAGTGTGACAAAGCTCCAGCCTTCAGAGGTTTGTGCAATACTCCCTTGAGGCCCCTCTGCTGTTAGCTAACAAACAGTTCTTCTGGAGGATTGCCTGGTATTAACACCCTTGACCACAACATCCCCCCTTCTGGTCTTAGCATTTTAAGTGGGTGACTGGACCCTTTGGCCACATCCACTCTAAAAGACCCCATTCCTCCCAGGGTCTGCCTGAAGGGCTCAGGGCCAACCCAGGCCCAGTGCAGCCACAGGCATCTCCATGCCTGCTGATGATGGGCAGTGGTGTTGCAGGCCAGCGTCAAACAGAAGCTGCAAAAGCTTTTTTCCAATGCTCTGCCATCCATACCGTGCAGTTGAATTTCCCCATGTTCTATGCCACACCTGAGTACTGTGGAACTGCAGCTGCAAAGAGCTCTTTTGCACTGAAGGAACTTACGTGCCAATAGAGCAGCTCTTACATGGTTGCCTTTTCTTGTGGTATAAAAATATCCGTATGAATGAATACAACCAGTTATCCCCAAACCTGAAACTTCTGTGGCTATACCACACCGTATAGTTAAATACAGGCAATTGCTGTGACATCTCTCCAATGAGGGATGCACCTCCTCCCTAAGTCTTTCTTTTCCCTTCCTCCAGATGTGTAAGTTTTCTTCTCTATAAAGATAATAAAACTTCCTGCTTCTACAAATGTAAATAGGCAACTTCAAACTTGAAATTAGGAAAGTAATAAGGAAAAAACAAAAGAAGGCATAGATTCAATTCTGCTGAATTCAGCAGACCAAAGATAGTTAGATACTGCCAATGTCTGCACAAAGGTAAATTATGTAATGTTTTTCGAAGGGAAAATGTTTGCTAGAACATGAGACATAAGCAAAACTGTGCAGCTTAAAATGTCCACAGTGAAGTACAGAACACAGTCTTAGATGGATGAGAAACCATGAGGGGGTGGGTGGTTCTGCTGGTTATGGTTTTATATTTTAACTGCAAAGGTTAAAAACAAGGTATAGCAGGCCTTTGTTTTCTGATACAGCACCGAAATGAAGCCATGTAGACTTGCTCAGAAATCAGGGGGCTTTTATGCCTCCTGGGGAGCCTGAAGAACTATTTTTTAAGTTTATTTTAACTCTGGTTTTGTCATCCTAAGAACCCAGGGTCTAAAGTAGTGTAATAATTTCTGAAAAAAAGTAAACAATCTTTTACAAAGCCCACAGAAAGAAAAGCTTATGGTTGATTCTAAGCAAAAACATCAGAAGTGACACATCTGCATATTAGGCTACTGCTCTCTAAAATCAGGTTTATTACCTGACATCACATACTTGTCACAGATCTCCTCAGAGAAAAAATATATTGCAAAAGGTCAGCATAAAAAACCCTGTTGTGGATCTATGAATTGTTCACAAACATCTTAAAATATAAGTGTGTGCTTTTGTATAAAAGAGGAACTAGTGGAAATATTGAAACCAAGCATAATTCTGTGTTAATGTATATGTTCTTCTATGTCCTCCTACTCATATTTTCATGAATAAAATGCACAATCAGCTTTTGAATATTGCATATTATTTCTTAGATAACACTTCTTTCATACAAAGTTGACTGCTTCTCTGAGTATTGCCTGAGGATTTATAAATCCTTCTAAAAACATCCAGTTATTTTACACTGTATTCTAACAGAAATAATGAAGACCTTCCGATATTCAGTCATTAAATGTTAGAAGAAACAGAAGGTAAGCTGCTTCTTATTTTTCATAAGCTCTAGTTCAAAAAAAATTCTGGAAAGTTTTGCTTAAAATAGTAAGCTTTGAAAACTAGATAAAACTTTTAATATGCATCTGTTAAAGAAGAAGGGGAAAAAATCTCAAGGAAAATGATTGAAAATATTGATCCTATACAGTTCAACATAGAACTGCATGGAAAAGCTGAGCATGGCTGAGCTTTCAAATCTACACCAACCTGGCCATGAAGGAGGGAGCTCAAACACCGGTACCGGTAGTACCAAGCTTAAGACCAGCTGGTTCTCAGTTGGCTTTTGAGTTTGGGGTGAGCTCCATGGCATCAGAGCATCTGTCTGGGCCACAGGAAGCAGAAGCAGGGCTAGGGCCAACTAACACTCCTGGTGCTGCTAGAAAAGGGCAATCAGGACAGTGCACTTCAGTCTTACACATTTTTATTCTCCAGTGGTGACTGTGATAAACATGAGAGAGATTCAGAAAACCAGATCCCAGTAAATCAGATTAGGCTGAAAAAGAGCAACCAGACCAGTGGTCACATCTCATACTGATGAAAGAGAAATTTTACCTTCTGAAATAGCAAAATCAGAAACAATGAGACAGTAACTGGTTATTTATTTGCTGCTCACTGCATGTTCCCTTCGGCAATTTAGAAAGGCCATGGCTGTGTGGAATAGGAGAAAGCTGTCCATTTGCAGTATTCTAGGTAAGAGGAAACTTCTGAGACTGTAAGTAAAGAATTTTAAAGAGCTTAAGAGGGACATAGAGAGAAAGAGAGAAAGCATCTGATATGTACTGACACCTTAGAGAGGATGGAGGGATAGGGAAGACTTTTCATAAGGACTGGAGGAATCTGCACAGAACTGGTTTTAAGTTGGTACTCCATTGAAATACTGATAGACCAAACAGCAAGAAAAAGATATGCCCTGGAAAGATATGGTAGGCAGAGGGAGATATTTTTTGTAAGTTTCTTATAGTTTCTTATTATTTTTCTGCCCATCCAGTCTACATAGGAATGTCATTGCTATTAAGTTTTCATTGCCCTACTTTGAATTCTGACAAAACCTAGTTCTACATCTTATAAATCATACTGCTTACTTTATTTTGTGCTATGGCCGGATCTAAACAAACGTCTGGGTTATATTAAAACCTGACATAGATGCTGATATCTGAGTGCATGTGGAGTGGAGGCACTAAGTAATTACACATCTAGATCACTGAAATCCTTTTATGTCAGTGATTGAAGCAGGAGTAAGAACCATGCTATGTACTGTATTCACTGTTCTGTAGCATTACACCCAGTAAGGATTTATCATTTTATGCAATATGGAACTGATGGAAAATATTAAAGTAAGCAAAGTGAACCTCCAGAATATCTTCTACAAGGTAATGATTCATATGAGAGCTAGAACAAGTAGGATCAAGTGTTTTCAAGACCAGTTTGGCTGGCTGCCTTTCACACACTGGGCAATGGCTTTCACTGCTGGTCAGTTGACTGACACCTCTGACCACCGCTCCATTTCCAGCTGTGAAACAAACTGGGAGATGGATCCAAACTCAGAAGACACTACATAATACCACATAGCAGCTTCATCCCTACAGGCAAGACAAGTTGGGGAATATACAGTTTTCACTAGACTTTAAAGACAAGATACAAAAGTTAGATTAGGGATTAGATGCTCTTGATATCACTTCCCCTAACTTCAAAACATCCAGCCTTGGGAGGTGGGTACTGAGGGCTTGTCTCTGATGCTCAGTCTTAACCCATGAGTCTTAAAGCTGTGTTAACTTTACAACTGAAAATAACATTATTTTGTAAACTCAGTGCTGCCCTGCTACAGCTGTATTAGATTCCATGAGTGGAATCACTCAGCCAGTGACTGACCTTTCACCACCAAGGTCCTGTTCATCCCTAATTCAATTTTATCTACTTGAGAGAAAGAAAATCTTCCTCATGTTGTCAAATTTGGCTTTTGCTGAAGACTAAATGCCCTCTTCCCATCCAGCCTTCATGCACTCCTGCAGACCGCTGTGAGGAGATCCCGTGCTGATCACAATGGAGAGCTCCAATCTGCCCCTGCTCCCCCCCTGCAGGGTGTACCACAAGCCTCCAAAGCTTGAGCCTATCAGCAAAGGAAAGCAGAACAAGATGATACCTATAACAGGGAACACTTAGACCTGTTGGGGAAAAGTGAAACAGGTAAAATGAAGGTTTAGAAAAATAAGTCTCTGCACTGTCTTTTGGAGAACTGACTTTTCCCTCCAGTCTATTTGTTGGCTTCTTCAGCTACAATGGTCCCACACAGTCCCTAGGGAAGTCTCGTGATGTACATCACATTTGAGCCTTTGGGCTGGGAGTTCTGTCTTCACTGCAGGCAGAACTTATTTTCCTTTCAGAAACCTCCCTGTTGGTTTTCATGCTGCAAGCACCCTGTTTGGTCTCTGTGTCAGGACATAAGTAAAAGATACATTAACTTTGGCAGCAAAACCAAATTAAAAGGTTCTTTTTCCCAAGCAGGTGTTCCTACACAGTAGTTCACTGATCTTTCATCAGTGCTCAGACAACAGTTTTGGAGGCCACACTGCAAATCAGCTCTCTGAAATGATCTGAGTTACAAAATAACTTTTTTTTTTTTTTTTAACTTGCATGAGTTTGGTGTGTACTGATTTGCAAAACAAAAAAAACCCCATGGAACAAAGCCACCATATACAGCATGGCCATGGGGCAACAGCTAAGGGGGTGCATGCTCTGAAAATGTCATGCTGAGTAACAAAATCGGGTATCCTGTGATGCCACCCTCTCACCTTGGCCCAGTCTGCATTCCCAAAGGATCCCCAACAGAGCAGTCTGTTTCATGTCACAAAAGATAAAGCAGTCCTTCCTCCTCCTGTGAAGGCTTGGGCAGAATTGAAGCACACCAGCTAGCAGAAACAAGCAGGCATCCTTCCTTCTACCCCACCACACCACTTTGAAAGAACAAGTGCTTTTAAAACAACTAGAAGCTCTGTTAAATTACAGAGCTTTTCTCTCTGTCATAAATTCAGTAATGTAAATACATTCCAGCAGCAAGACTGACTTTTTAAAAATATGAGAAACAGAAAACAAATATTTGTGCCTGCTGCACAAATAACATGGTATAATTTTAACTGTTGAGAATGTAGCAGCATCTTTTAAAGTTGATGCCAAGTACTGCCTGCTGAACAATAATGAAATGATAAGAATTGATAAACAAGGGGGTTTGTAGCCAAACCCCAGTTAGTGTTTCTTTCCTAAAAACCAACCAAAACTGGAACTGGGGTAGACAATGATATAGGAGGGGGAACAGAAAGAACTTTTAAAGATGCTTTTCCCTTATTTACATCTTATTGGCACCTGAGACCACTTCTCACCCACCGATTTACCTCACGGAAAAAGCTGTCACTTAACTCTCTAAGGCAGAGGAAAACCAGCAAGATTTAGCAAGAATTTGAGATTTTTGATCATATGAGTCCTTAATACAAGAATCATGTTGTTAATGTTACCTGTGTTTATGAGGTCCTAATGTACAGATGGTGGGACAATTTACTTCACTTTGCCCTTATTATTGTTATTCTTTTCCCTTTTCTCCCTCTGATACTTGCCTTGATCTTTCTAAGAACTTTCTACCTCCCAGAAGACTTCTGCGTTCTTCCATTTGCACATGAAATATATGGTTGCCTTTTTTTAATCAAACCGAGTCTAGGGATTATCCTGACCTGAAACACCAATAGCAGCTCTCACAGTCACAGTCCATTGAACATTATTAATTTATGATCACATCTTGCTGTGCCTTAGCCACTTTCGCTCTTTCTCTGAATTAACTTACCACAGCAAGCCTGCCTGCTGCACAAAATACTACAAAGTAGGATAACATCCTGCTGAGACACTCAGTATGTCAGGTAATGGGAAAGTATGCCACATCTGAATGACAGCAAAGTTTTCTGCTTTCTGTTTTGACTCTTCTAGTTGTGCTTAGTAAAAGTAATGCAAGAACACAGATTTTATTTAGCATTTAGATGTTGAGATGCTATGATTTCCCTTTGAAATAATTTTGTCTTTATCATGCTCCAACATAATCAGAGTTTTGTCTTCAAATAAAGGGGTACCAAAACAAAAAGTATTCATAAACCTACATCTTCTGTTTATTGTACATGAGGAAGAAAACCAGATGCAGGCTCTTTCACCAGCCAAATCAGTAATTTTCCAAGGCATTTGGAAGTGAAAGCCTACACAGCTATATGGTATTTTCAGCATTGCTTTTCAAATTTTCAAGCCCCTTAAATAAGAAGCAACATAAGGAAAGGGCTACTTGATCATTTGTTAAACAAATATCAAAGATATGCATACTAATGCCAGAAGGACTGCTTTCGGGTGTTCTATTTACAGAATTGTAATTACATTTGCTGTTTGAATTGGCCCTCCAAAGAATTAAAAATAAGCAGCCATGGCTTTTTATTGCTATCCAGTGTTCCCTGGTGGTTTCTCTCTGAGTGTTCTGACTGGCAATTGTTCCAGGCTCACTTGTGCCAGTAATGCATTTGTTAATTAGCCTAAGAGTACTACAAAACCCACAACACAAGCCTCTTGTCAGCATATGCTGATCTAACCTCTTGAAAGGACAGTTATTTAAATAGATGCCTTTTGAGCTTTTGCTAGGGTTTTTTTTTTTTCAAACATGTAAATATTCCTCTAAATATTAGTCATGCTGGTTTAAATTTTTATGGGATAAATATTTGTTTAATTCTTGTTTTCTATGTTCACTTTTCCATTTCAATGTGCTTTCCTCCCCTAATCTCCTACACATAAAATAAGGAAGTCTTGAAAACAAACTTTTTTGACGCCAGTCTAAAAAGCTTTCTGCACCTCTACTTATATCTAATATCAGACTGGAGTTCTGCAAAGACTAGGAGGAGCATGGACATTTTGCACTTTTCTGCACCAGCACTAAGGACAGAAGAACAACGCCAAAGACATGCCAGAGAGCAAGAGGACAACCCACGGTGGAGGGGGACTTTCTAAAACAGCCTGCACATCAAGTGGCTCTGATTCTGTGCTCCAGCCATTCAGGTGGAAAGAAAAGGGATTAACTTAATTAGGCTGTAACTTCATTACTGGTTTGAGAATGATCTGGCAACAAATAATCACTGTGCAGTTCATCAGTCCTTTTTAATAATTTTCACCTGTCCAAAGGTTGCCACCAACTCTCTAATCTACAAACCTGTTTTCACACCATTCTCTACAACTCTTTATGTATGAAATCTGTAAGTTATGGGGACATTGCTTGTCAAGAGAAAAAAAGGGGAACTCAGGCCAAGAGGAAAGCTGCAGAAGCTCGGCACAGCTAATCATTGAGAACGGACACAAATATAATTTACATTTTAAAGCAAAACACATTAAAGGAATACCTTTGATTTTCACATTAGATGATAAAATACTAAATTTTTGTCATAGGAAAGGCAATTTAAACTGATTTTATTTTAGGTGATTTTAACCTATATTCTATGTTAATTTCTTGAAAGAAGCTTTTTTTTATTATTCTTTCATGTGTCATAGGACTCATCATTTTAACAAAAGATTTGCTTAAATATTTTCTATCTCAGACAACAGTTCTTACTGCTACACATAGAATAAAAAGTTATTCATCTCAGTTCAGCATATAACACAACACTGAAAAAAAATTAGTTGGTCTTCCCAACAAAAACAGCATGATTCACTTGGAAGTCAAGCAACCGTGTTTGGAAAGTTCTCTGTTTTGGTTATTTGCCCAAGCATGTACTCAAGGCTGGGCTGAACGTTTATTTTTCTATAGCTGCCTGCTTCTACATTGAAAATATTTGCTTTTTTCCCCCCTCTGGAAAAAAAAAATGAAATATCTTAAAAAAAAAAATTCATCTAAGATGGAGGAGAATGAACAGAAAGGCACTCTAAGTCTTCTTTTAGATATATATATATATCTATCTCCATATATCCATGTATGTACCTTTTCTTTTATGTACTGGCCTCAACAGATGCATAACAGAAAATACATTTTCAATAAGAAGTGGTCAGTTTCTGAGAGTGGATATTAGAGCCATTCAATCCATTACATTCATGAATCAATGGATGCAGAATTTCTGAATGCAAATTTCCAAGCTCCTACTTTTCATACTAAAAATACAATAAAATTTCAGAATGCTTACCCTGAGGAGAATAGAGAAAAACAATCCAGCTCTGTTCTGATAGGACACACTGTAGACACAAGTGCCTTATGTGGCAAAATGAATTTTGTATCACACAGACTGGTACTTCAGACTAAAGAATTTGTAGACTTGAATGCATAAATGGGACTAAGACCAACAGTCCTGCAAAATCTGGTGGTAAAAAGCTCTAGAAGGAATTTAGGAAAACAAGGAAGACCTGTTTTGAAGACCATCTTCATAACATCACAGTACTGCTTATCTAGCATTATACAGAGCAGAAGAATATGATCTGCGATGTTTTGTCACCCACATCACTCAGTATCCCACCAAAAGTTAACCCAGTTCAGGACAGGACAGAGGAGAGCCTTACTGCGCTGCAAACGAAGGCATGGGTCATTGCTTTTACATCCATGTGAGCTGGGAAGGAACAAGCCAGGGTACCACCATCCCTCTACCAGCCCTGGCACAGCTCAGCACTCCCTCCTCAGTGCTGTAACTGAATTCACATTGAACCTGGGATCACTAGGCCTGATTTAAGTCAGCTCAAGCACTGCTACACTTCACAGCACTGTAGCAACTGCAGTGCAGACATGGTAAAGCACACTGGGGGTGAAGAAGAGAATGGGGAGAAGGCCCATGAGCAGTCCTCGCAAGACCTGTCCTTTGATAAGTTCACAAAATGACATAAATGAGCAGGGACTGAGATTCTGAACTACAATGAAGCCTAATACATTGAACATCAAAGTGCCAGCCAACTCATTAACTTGTGCTGTGAAACATGAAGCAGGAGTACAGAAAATATTTGCCTTTGCAGAAAATATTTGATGAGCATTTCACTTCAGACAGAAGTGTTATAAATGCCTACATAATTCACTTGCATGTGTAATTGCCTTTATGAGCAAGCCAGCACTGTGAAAGTACCAGTAACTCTCCAAAATCTTGTTTAAGGCTGAATTCTAGTATGAACTGTGTTTCCAGACCATGACTTTTCCCCCCTTTTAGACTATTGTCAAACAAGAAGATCTGGGAAAGAAAAGGATGGGAAAAGGCTCTCATGGGATATACTTTTAACTTAGGAAAGTTATGGAATTAAGGATGCCACAAGTGAAATACTGGCTCAAACATGGCTAAATACATAATGCTCTTAGAGCTCCTGGGGAGTTCCTCGGTCATTCTGTGACAGGGAGGAAAGGTGCTAGATTTCTGATGTGCAGGAGATGAAATTACTCTGTGTAGGCAGGAAGGAGAGGAGACAAAGAAAAGTTTAAAATGACAGTCAGGTCTCTTCTACTGTTCAGTAGTGTCTAGCAAAGGTTTGCATCTGTTCCAGCGACCTTAAGCACCTACTGCTCCCCGATGCATCCTGGTGTACCTGTTCTCTCTGGTATACGGCCATATACCATAAGTTTTGGTACAGCTTCCCTGTCCTGCCCCCACCATGGCTCAGGGAATTTCTGTCATCTTCAGTTGCACAGCCCTTGGTTGGTCTCATCAAAACAAAAAATAAAACCAAAACCAAACTAGTCTCATTAGATTACAGAATTTAGGAAGTTAAAGGCAATTAAATCAGGGAAGTAGTAAAACTTCTTCATTTCTGACTTTCTGTGTAGAGACCTGACAGGTTTTCTCACTCCTGAAACAAAAGAGAATAACCAAAGTCCTCCAGCGTCATGAGATAAATGAAGCTCTACTTTGTACCTGTATTTAGGGCTGAGTTTTGAACAGAAAATAATCCCATAGGTTCAAAAGCTGAGTAGAATAAAAGAAACTGACAGTTCTTAGCACTTGAAGCAATTTCAGATTCTCCAGTGTCATACTTAATTTCTGACTATTCCGTGTCAGCAGTATATGACAAACCCTCAGCTAGCTGATATCTTACAGTAAAAGTACAAAACCAGGGATGCATTAGAATGGATAGCACAATATTTCTCTGATACTATGCCCATCAACTTTTCTGTAAAACTTCTGTCTCAGCTGCTCTTGAATAATTCTTTTTAAAGTGCAGACTCTTTAAAATAGTACCTATCTTTCACTGGATCCTATGTAAGGACATAAATTTTCAAACTGAGCTGGGGCTCAGCAAGTCTTGGCAGCTGTTCATAGTACAGTGACAGGCTTCCTTCCCTCTTCCTGCTTGCACCTCTTTGCTCCCTCTGAGAGGTACTGAGTGGTACATCCTAATAAATTGCTAGAACTGCTGAATGACACAAACTACAGGCGGCTATGCAGTATATTCTGTGGTCACCTCAGTGTATGTCCCTGTGAATACTGTACCACTGACATTAACCAACGCTCAGTCTACTCAGAGAAGGGCAGACACAATGAGCAGAAAATTTTTAGAGGTGTCCCTGAAATATTTTTGTCATCTAAATGTCAAAGTGAGTCTGCCACGGTCATTCCACCAGTCCACCAGTTCCATTCTTATTTCCCAGAAAATTCACCTCTACTTGGTGATAAATTTTTCTATTGATTTCTGGTTTTGCCATGGAACATTATTTTTATTTCCAGGGAAAGAAACAAGATATAGCATGAGCACCTATGTAAGCAACCGGTTTATTATTTATTTTTTCACCACTGCATAATTTTTTTCCATATGCAACAAATAGACTGAACCAGGATGAAGAACTGGAAAATCACTAACCAGGGCCTCAAGCAGCTTAAGGGAAAACATAACATGAATGGTCACTTGAAAATTATAATTTTGCAGATTTGTAGGAGACATTTACCATGCACTTCTGATAGTATTTTCAATGTGTCTATGTATTTACCACACTCTAAAGCATCAGTTCTTTCTACCCTGCCTGAATCCTATCAAAATTCTCTCTGTAACTTCATATATAAAGTGGAAAAAAAAGAAAGTTTACTATTAGCAGGGAGTGCTCTGTATTCTCAAACCTACCATTGGCTGACAATCTGGAGAAAGTGTTTACATTACCAGGTGATGAAGAATTAAAATGGTACATGAAAACCAGTTTTGATAAGTGTAAAACAATATATAGCGACAAGTGTAAATCTACCCCTAAATATATACAGCTGTGGGCTTTTTCTAGATATTCCAAAGCAGAAAAGCAATCTTGGAGTCTTTTTGAATTGTTCTCTTGAAGTATCAACTCAGTGTTCAGTGCACCAAAAGAGAAGATAAAGAATTATTTGGAAAAATAATTGAGAACAAAACAGCAAGCATTACACTACATCATTATGCACTGAACCACAAAGAGCTTGGTTTTTTGACATTGACCATAATGTTGGATACTCCATCTGAATATTTATGTAGCAGAAAAAGGACCAGTACAGATAAAGATGATGAGAGATCCAGAATCTCATATGATATGGGATGAAATATTCTCAGATTCCATAGAATTACTTAAAAAAAAAAAAAAAATCCCAACCAAACAACCTCAAATGAAACCTCAAAATCAGACAGAAGACAGACATATAAAATATTCAAAGATGTCCATAACATGAGTGGGGGAAAATTGTTTACTATTTTCTTTTAAAAAGAACTAGGGTGTTCCCAATACAGGAATTAGAGGCTTCAAAAAACCCAAAAAAGAACAACAAAAAAAAATTACACTCCCCCCCCAAAAAACTACAATCATTTAAAAAAACTGTGTAGTTATTTTGTATAGAATAACAAACAGAATAATGCACAGAATTCATCACCCCTGCATGTTTGAGATGACAAAGGTATGTATGGTTTCAAAACCAAAAGGACACATCATTGTTGCAAATCCTGGCTCAGGAAGCTCCTGGCCCACTAATGCACACAAGTAAAGAGGTCATTCTGAATGAAAGAGCAAGCTGTACTTGCTTTGGTTTCTTATTCATTTCCTCAGCATCTGCTACTTTTACTGCCATGGATGGAACAATGAGAGTGGCTTTAGACGCCTTTGTTGGTTTTGCAACTGTCAGTGTTAATCCTTTAATCTTTTTGGTTTACTTTGTCCTTCTTAAGAATATTTCACTTCATATTTATGGGCCTAATTCAAGGTTAGGGAACGAAGCCTAGTTTCTTTTGAGGTCAGTGGGAATAGTAGACTCACCTTTTCCCCTTTAAGTTGCAGAAAGCAATCCTCTTTCTCAAATATAAGTTTACACCACCTGAACTGATGGGAACAACTCAGATTCCTAAATGCTTCTATGCTTCTTACATTACATCCACCCCCCTGATACTGCTTCTGTCAAGGAGAATCTCCACTCTTCATAACCATATTGGAAAAAGAGCCAAATGACACCAAGCGCACTTAGACCTTAGGGTGCATCTTTACAGATGCCTTTTCCAGCTTCATCACTTAAGAGGATACCAAAGACAGGATTATTTCTACAGGGACTATGCCAGAATATTTGAGATAATATGAATCAGGATGTTATTTGCTTTTATATATTTATTATATTGATAATCAGTTCATTCAAAACCCAGCCAAAGATGCTGTTGCTGTGAGAGATGTGATACCTGCAAGGCAGCTTTTTTTTAATTTGAATTTCCGACACTGTCTGTACTTTCAGTTAAAAGTAACTTTCAGGTTTTGCAAAACTATTAAATGCATGGTTTGTATTTGGGTTTAAAGTTCTGTCTTGCAAAAGTTACATGCACCGCATGTCTTAGGAACATTGAGGAAATTGCAGTTAGATTTGTAGCAAGCTGAACAACATTCCTGCAAGAAAGTGCTTTTAAGAACAATTTGACTAACCTGCAAATTCTGTTATATTACATGTCTCAATCACACCTTCTCTAACTAAAATTATGACTGCTTTCAACATTTGCCTCATAGCTTCTCTCTCCTTATTCCAGAAAATGACAGGAGAACTTACAGCATACATAACTTTCTCAAGCAAAGGCACAAGAAAGTACTTTACTGCAAATTTCTTTTCTATCAGAGGCATCTTTTTGTTGTTATTTTACAGCCTCAGTTTCCAAATCCATAAATAAGAGGGAAAAAAATTTTGGTGTTTTTCAAGCAATTGTCAATTTCTTTTTGGGAATTCTCTTCAGATCAAAGTATTTGCTTTTAATATTCCTTACCTGATCTTGGATCTGTGCTTCTTGCTTAGAGGCATGAGTGCCATCTATAGAACAGTCACAGGCAGATATTCACTTGAGTGTTGAGAAATAAGTGAGAGTTTTGTCCCTGTTGTCCCAGGAGAGAGTTTTGTCCCTTTAACAAAGAGCTCTCTTTCTATTCTGTTATGTGCACAACAAATTCAGTAATTTTCCACAAGTGGAGATTTAACATAAGTAAACAAGTGTCATTACAATTTTAAGCAGAGAAGGAATCACTGACAGAGATAATGATATTGATATTTGTTCAAAGACTGTGATGATGTTTTAATTTAAAATTAACTGTATATGCCTGGTGCAGCAGCTGAGGTGCAAATATTTAGTATAATGGGAAATACATACTTCTTTTCTGCTGTGCATTAAATCATGAAAGAAAAAAGAATGAAAACCAAACAAATAACTCCCACCCCACTCTATTAATTCCCCTCCTCTAAATAAGAGCATTTTATGATGGGTTATTTATACAATGATTTTCCTTTGATCTTCCCCTCTAGTCTTTAATAAGATATATAGAGGTATTGAGTATTTTAGTTCCATCTCTATCATAAAAGCTTTCTTCTCTAATCCGTTTCTTTCCTTGTTTCCTTTATGTCTGCTGGTAACCACTTTCTCATGATGAAAAGGATTTTAATTGAGGCACTAGGAGTAAATTTGTAATCCTTTATATGAAGCCTTTCTTCCTGCTATGTATCTTTAAGTTGCAAATATATCCAGCTTGTAATTTAAAACATAATTGTGGTTTTTTATGGAAAATACAGGCATGGAAAGCAGAGGGCACCCTATCACATGCTAACTCCCTATCACAAGAAAAGAAATTTAAAAAAAAATGAAAGAGAAGAGAAGAGAAGAGAAGAGAAGAGAAGAGAAGAGAAGATAAG
>VXAZ01002624.1:20265-66177 GCA_013399875.1 Gymnorhina tibicen | reverse complement strand
GGAGAGGAGAGGAGAGGAGAGGAGAGGAGAGGAGAGGAGAGGAGAGAAAGGAACAAAAAAAGAACCCGCTTATGTCAATCTAAAAAAAACCCATTTGTGATCACAAATGAAACATTTCCAATCTCATAATGGGTAGATTGCTCGGTTTTATTACCAGCCATGCAAAGCAAGACCTCATCAAAAGAAGCACTATGCAGAGGTCCCATCTTTCCATTAAAATAATTTCAAAAAGCTTTTTTCCCCCTTTTTCCACTGAAAGAATCCATTTTGCAAGATGATTTAGCTCAAAATCTGCTGGGAGTAACCCCTGACATAAAGTCATATTGTGTTGGAGTTTAGTCCTAAATTCATACATCAATTATTTACTGTCAACGCAGATTGTATAAGTGTAGAAAATTACTAGGAATGATATTTTCTCTCAGGCAGAAAGAATGTGATACAGAGGATACATCCCACCTAATGTGCTGTCCCACTGTCCACAGGCCAGAATTATTTATGCATTAGAAAACACTGTGCCAGGGCAAAAATAAGAGGGGAGAGAGAGAGACAGACACATTATTTTAAACCTTTCATAACATCCATAAATATTTCATAACAAATAAATAAAGAATGTTGGGCTTGTTTGGAGGACAGCTGTAGCTGCATGGTTCAGTGCTTTGCAAAGCTCCAGAGACCCCACGCTTACCCCTCAGTTAAGCCCCCATTTCTTTTTAATCATCCACTTAGTGCATTGTGGGTAGGGGAGCTCTCCAGGTGAGTTGAAAAGCTGGAGGTTATGTATGTGAATACAACTTTTTATTTTAGATGGTTAAAGCAAACAGCAGAAGGCGAGTTTCTCTTTAATACCGTGTTCAGTGCCTTTGTCTTCTGTCACTGCAATTTTTAATATATCAGGGAAATGGCTGCTTTGTTCCCAGCATTATTAAAGGGTTACCCTCCTTTTTTATTTCCATTTTTAAACACACACTATTTAAGAGGTTAGGCACATATTTCATGTAGAAAAATAATGTTTAAATATAAGGGAGTTATAAAAAAGAAACATAATTATGCTTCTGAATTGCTATAGCTGAGTCCATGACTGTCTTTAGGAGATTCATTTCTTGCTTTGGGGTAACAGTTTGAGTTCTTGGTCCTCACACCAGTGTAATGCGCTCATTAATGGTGTACATGGGGTATGAGGCATATGAGAACCAGCTACCCTAGACTGAGGGTTAGTGTCCTACTTAAATTTCCTTCTGTGGAGTATTAATAAGGGGCTCTTGATTTAGCTGAAAGAACTGAAAAAAAAAAAGCAGAACATAAGTCTGGATTAGATCTAATTAATTTTAAGGTCTCAGAGTTGCATTTTGTTATACTGTTATATTGCATTAGGTTACACCATATTCTCTGGAGAGAATGATGAGCCTTAAGTGATGAGCCAGTGCTTTGCATGGGTTTTTTGGATTGCTTCATGTCCTGGTACAGCCCTGGAAATTCATGCCTTCCATCCACTAAAGCTGACTATGGAAAGCAGCATTGTAAACGTACCTTACTGGCTGATAGTAGAGGCTCCTCAAGGACAAGAGGTGGCTCTGGAGCCAGAGCCTACAGAACAGCATCATTCCCCTCTTCATGGCATGCCACAGTGTGTCTCCAGAGCCCTTCTCGAGGTCTGACCAGTGTGTGACTTGATATCCAGGTCCACACGGCTCTGAGTCAGGTTTTGGGAATGACTTTTATTTACTTGGGGGAATGCAGAACCTATGTTTTGCGCCTCCTAGACAAAATTACAGCATTTGTCAACAGGAGATAACGCACCTCCAAGCTGCTGTTGAGTGTATCCAGAAGGGTGCAGAGGGCCTGAGGCACAATATTAAATGCCACCTCTCATCCCTGAAGTGACACACTGCAGGATCTCTGCCCCTCCAATGGTTTCTGCATGAAGAACAGTGCAATGATGTTCACTTGACCTCTCTGGGGTTTCCACCACTGACATTAAGGACTGGCTTTTCTGTACTGTGAAAGAAGGATGGATACTTGCTTTGACATCCTGCTGGCATGGAAGGTGATGTCCAGACCTTTCTGCAGCACATTCTGCAATTGCAATCTCCAGCCCCACAGTGAGAGGACTTGTGGCCTCCAGTGTGACATCCAGCCCCACAGTGAGAGGACTTGTGGCCTCCAGTGTGACATAAACAATAACTTCCTACATCTGAAGAGGTGAAGCTATAGGCAGAAAACTAGAAATTGAAATTTGTGAAGTGCATTTGCAGGAACACATACCTGGTGGCAGAAGGTGTTGTGATGCTCAGCGGAATATGAACTGGCAGCGAAAATGTTCACAGTAGTTTTGATCTGCCTACAAGATGCTGACAGACCCCAGAGTGGAGAAATCCACAGAAGTGAAATATCGTGTTCAGGATATCTCATTGACAAACTGGAGTGAGACCACAGAAGTGCAACAAACACCAAGTGTCACTTTGGAGGGATTCACATACCAAGGAGAATCCTGGTCTTCCTGTGTAAGACAAGCTGTAGACTGGCACAGAACTAAATATTCATTTGAACCAGGAGATTAATTTCAGGTTAAAAAATATTACAAACTTGTCTTTGTACATAGATTCTCTCTGCAACAATGTACGAACAGTTTTCCTACAAAGTAACCCCCAACTCACTGAGGACAAAGCCCGAGTTCCAGTTGTAGCTTCAACTTCAGCCCATTGAATCATACCAAACATCGGTGAATGAACTGAAGAGACCATTACCTACTCAGAGGCTTACACATGATACCTCCTGACTAACCCTCTGACAGAATAAAAACTTTCTATGCTGTGCTTGGGGGTTCTCTGTGGGCATTTGCAATGCTACCAGCAGCTAGTTTGAACTCTGGACACTGAAGTGGGGACAGTTTTCCAAAGATAGCAGCAACAGTGCTACAAGCAGAAATAATATGACCCTTCAACTTACATTTAGTATATTCTTCTATGTACCTCTAGAGATTGTGTTAGTCACCTTAGTCAAGAGCTGAATATGTAGAGACCAGTTAATGAAGACCAGGATGTGGGGAAAAGTGAATCCTCTTCACTAATAATCCTGCAAAAGAGTAAGAGGGTTACTAGGTGTTGCAGTGATCTCCAGAAAGATAATGAATTTTCAGTGGAAAATCTAGTAGGCAAAAAAGGAGAATTTAAAAAAAAATAAAGCTGGCCACATCGTCCTAAATGTAAATATTCTGGAAAATGGATGCATGTTCCTACTTCAGTGAATTACTATTTGTTTTTTCTTTAGTTTTAACTAAGAAATTATAGTCATCCTTTGTTGGAAAGTTTGCCCTTTATTATATCAAACTACCATGATGTCCTAACAAGCCTTTGCACTTCTGTAGCTAATGAGTTTTAAGAAGAAGGAGACAAAATAGAGTGTAGAACAGGTGATGTTTTGCTGCTATTTTTTTTTTTTGTATTAATAGAGTTTTCATATCCAGAGTACAATACAATATTTTAAAAGTGATCTATTTTTTAAGATGATCTGAAGTTAAGAGGGAATATTTCTTGAAAAAACCAAAAGAGCAGTTAAAAGACTTTCCTAACTTGTCGGTGTTTGGTTTTGGTTTTTTTGGGGGGAGAGAAGGCTAGTGATCAACAAAGTTTTCAAAGGCAACTAAATTGAGACAATTGTTAGACAAAGATGTAGAAAATCCCCATTCCAGAAGGTTAAGAAAACAGCCTATTGGAGTCTATATATTTTGCTGTATTTCCTGCATTTTCACCAGAATCAGCCTAGATCTAACCCCTTTAAGAAAGGACATGCAAATGATATCCTAGTATCTGAAGAATGACATTATAATTCTCATTTTGTGCTTTCTCAATGAAGAGAAATGGTGCTGAAAACTTTAAAACACTCTTCAGAGTTTTCAGAAATGGAGGAAATTGGTGTTTGCTGAAAAAAAGAGAAAAAAAAGTGATTATTTGTCTAAAAATCAGTGTGTTTGGTTTTGCTTGTTAGTTCAAATATTTTGCACATACTCCCTCTGGAAATGCCTTCTGATAGCAGAAACTGATTGGAGACTGAGGCGCCAATTTCAGAAAGCATCCCTAATTCCAACTAGCAGTGCAAGACCCCATCAAAATGTAAATGTGATCCTGAACTTGGATATCCTTCTGTGTCTTCCTTTGGAATGAGGGACACAGCGGTGATCTTCTACAGGCAATGCTTCTTCAGAAACTGGCCAGCTAAGTAAGCTGACATTTTTACTAGATTATTTTAGTTCTTTCTTAGATCTGAAGTAGAGGAGCAATAATTTTGTCCCTTGCTAAACCATATCAATTATTTTCAGGAGGAAAAAAGGAAACAAAAAGCAGTAAATACAAATGAATACAACATGTCTGCCCCTGGTGTTAATTAACAGAAATTAATGGAACTCTTCTAATTTCATATATAATATTAATCTTTGATTAAAGCTTTGTATTGGCAATAATGTAAACTTCACTGTGCAATCCCAGCACTTTGCAGACAAGTTTGGGAGTTTTATTTCTCTTGCTTGTATACAGATGACCTTCAACTGAGACACAAGCAGAAAACTGAATTTTTTATATATAGAAGCTCATGAACAAAAGGTCTTTCCTTGGTATCCATTTTCACAGGACCCATGCATTTAAAATACTGTAGGCTTCATTTCATTTTATGCTGACTGAGATATTTACTATTGTCATGTTATTAACCTTGCTTTACAAAGGCTTTTATAACATCAGCATTAGAGTTTATTACTAGTCTTATTTGTGATATACAGTTCATGGCCTTATTAAAGAACGTGTCCTGCCCTTGGAATTCCCTGGTATCAGGTAAACAAAAAGGCACTTTTCTCTCTTTAAACAATCAAATAAAATCACACACATATGGGTTTTCTTTAGTATCCCCTGTACAGAAAGAAGTTTGAGGAAGATTTGACTTATCAGAAAACTATTAATGTGGTACAAATTCTTTTTAATTAAAATCTGGCCCATGAAGTCAAAAAATGAGAAGTATTACTTGCTGTTTGTCCATTTCACTTGAGTTAGTTGGTGTCAGTTCCTAATGGACAAATCACCACCTAAAACTTCAGAGCTGCCAAGTTTCAAACCTTTTTGGACAGATAAACCAAGAAACACAGCAACTATGGGGAACTTATTACATTTCAACTGCATGCTATTCCTTCAGAAAAAAGAAGAAAGTTTCTGGAGGGATGGGTTGACAGTTACAGAGTTCAAATTATGTTTTGATTGATGTAGAATAGTAATGAAACTTGAAAAAGTAGTTCTGTTTGAACCTAGAGGAGCACAATCAGCAACAAGTCTGAAATGTTTCAAGAGTTTTGTGAGCCTTCTGGATGATTCCTGCCTATCACAAAGAGTACATAATCAGCAGCTTTTGTACTCAAAGCCATCCCTAGACCATGATTTAATCCCCTCACCATCAGGAGCATCAGCTTTCTATTTTCTTCCTTTTACACATCAGATGACAGAGCCTCTATGTGCTCTGCACTGGAAAGAATGGACAGAAAAGCTTCACATCTGAGTAATACCATCTTTCCCATGTCTGCCTCAATGTCTTTGACCCTGCCTAGATAAGTAATTTTCCCATATCCTTCTCCAGGAAACATTCCTGTTTTGACCATGAGGAAATTTACTTCTGCAAAACACTGAGATTTTCCTCCCTTGGATGTTTTCTAAACCCGCTTCAAAATTACCATTATGCATGAGAACATTCCCATATATCTTTAATACTGTTCCTTTAGTCTTTGGCTTTAATCCACTGCCTTTAATATTTCTACGAAACTATACAGATATTATAGATAGGTCACATATGAATCTGGTTTACTCTATTCCTAATAGAGTTCAGAATCACATCCCTTAAGATTTGTTGTCTACTTAAAATCAAATGTAACACTCATAGAGCTGAATTGTTGGATTAGTGCTTTATTTAAGTGCTTTTAAGGCTGTAGCAACTGAACTTTATACATGTTTGCACATACATGTTTGCATGGTGAGACATACATTAATGAGAAAACTTATGTTATAAAGTTATATTATAAAAAGTTTCTGCTAAGACACGGTTCTTTGGAACATTTCCTGGGATTCAGGAGACCACTTGACCATCTAGATATGAAAAACTACTGAAACTGGGAGGGTGTAGAGGTAAGCAAAATTTTTTGTTTTAACAAAGTCCCTTTAAATTGCACCACTGAAGATGGCAAGTTGTATCCCCTGTTTTCTCCTTATGTGCTCCCTATGACAATTTTATTATGACCAGAAAATAATGGAGCAAAATTAACAAGTGCTCTTGAGCCTCACCTCGTTCCAATTTCATAAGTCATGAATGACCTCTGTACGGGTATTTGTCACAAACCCTGGTTCGGGTTAACTAGCTCCTTGCAGCTCCATAGGGGAATTACCTTTTCCAGTGCTTTTGCTACCTGCCACAGAAAACACTGACTGCCTGTAACGACGGATTTGCGACTACAACTTTCCTCGCGACTGGGAAGAACTCAAGGGCACCACACAAGTGTGCCTCTCTCTTTTTGGAAAAGTAGCAGAATATCTTAAATGTGGTCAGTTTGGTTTTTTTCCCAAGCTATATCAACTGTTTTTACAAGATGCTGTCCCTCTCTGTTCCTTTTTTTTGTTTTTCTCTAGAAAGAAAGCACTATAAATAATGGCTCCACTATAAATAATGACAAGTAGCACAAGCAAAACTGACATGACTGTTCATAGTAAGCAGGACCAGGTTCACTGGGAGCTGCGATATCTTTCATTTGACTAATTGATATAGCTGGAAAATTTTGACAAGTTTCCAAACTCATACCTTCTTGCCTTGAAGACAAACCTAAAGGTCTTGTACATTTGACAGTTTGACCAACTTTTCCTAACTGTACTAACTAGTCTTAATTAATTAATTAAAAGGAAATTTGTGCCAGTAACACCTTGTGTGCAGGTATGTGTTGTCTTCTGAAGAGGAACAATACAAAGAATCACAGATTCTTAATACAACAGTAACTTTTCTAAACACATGTGATATATATACACAGTCTCCACTGATTAATCCAGAAATGTATCAGCCACAATTCAGATCTCAACTAGCATGATATCTGAGAAATATCTATTTCCCTGAAAAATATGTGTATTTCACAGGAATTTCTATAAAATTTAATAATCTAATTTCAAGCTTGATTATCAACTTTAGAGTCCTTGGAGGACTTCAATGAAAAAAGATAAGTTTCAGATTATTTTTGTCTGAATGCAACTGTATTTTCTGATGTATTCAGGGCTTATCCTAAAAATTAATGATCCAAAGAGAATGTTCAATTAAACCATTTTTGTTTGCATATCTTAGCTATCTAATAAAAGCATCTCAGTTGAGAGGATGTAATGAATTGAATATAGGTGAAGAGAAAAGTTCTTTTCAGTTAAGCATATAAAAAGGATAATAGAATTCATACTTTGCAGAATTACCTCACTCGTGGGAAAGACAGGATTGTCAAGAAAACCAAATAACTTCATTTTATATGAAATGTTATAGTAGGCGTAAGGCATAAGATTCTTTTTTTCCCTAGAACTAAATGACACCCAAACTCCACTGCAATTTTTTAAATCAATGTTTAATTCATAGTAAAATAGTGGGTTTTTTTTTAATACACAAAGGCGGACTACACTTCACCCAAATAAATGTGGTGGGACAAACATGTTTAATTTGCTCAAAAGAAGGTGTACAGAGACAAGAGAAAAACTAGAAAGGCAACTGAAAAGCTGAAAATTGTTTTGCAATGGGAACGTGCTACAGGGAATCTTGAGAGTCTTAAATTCTTACCTGTTCCTTTTTCGAAGCAATATAGTCATAACTTCATGCACTAAAAAAATGCATTGTCTTCTCACCTGCAAAATATGATTTTACCGTGCTGTAGGCTCTTACATAAGGAGAGGGGCTTGTTTTCTTTCTGAAGATACACAATGTCTGCAACTGCTCAGGTGCAATTTATATGACTTTAGTGCAAAAAGACCTTATTCTGCTGGTGAACTGAGAAAAAATTCCATTAGCTCAAATATGGTTTGTATCAGTGGAATCAGAAATGCTGTCACCATCAGTGAATTTTGCAACAGCTGAGATGAAAGCAAGGTATAACAAGCTTCCCTGGTTTAAGGTACATTTCTGTTTTGCTGGAGTTCCATCACTCTGTGATGAATCTTTGTCAACCATGTATGGGCTAGAACTGCAGCAACAAAGTGAAACATTTTTGTTTTCCTCAGTATGCAGTAATATTTTACCATTTAAAACTATTAAGAAAACGTTCTTTGCTCTGCCACAACTTGAAACCATATTGTAACAATACTCAGCAGTTTTTCTGCTGCTTTAATCTTTGCTCTGCAGTCTCATTTCACACACTACTGCCACTTTCAAGATGGGGTTCCCCACGAATTCAATTTAAAAAGTCAGTCAAATCACTTCCCTCGATATGCAATATTCTGTACTGAAGGCTATGGAAAAAAACAAAACCAAAAAAATGTAAATGTCCAATAAAAAAATAAGTAACATACACATTGTCAGTCAATGTATTAGCATGGTGTTCTAAGAGTATTTCACAAACCTAATGACACCTCACCTATTTCATATACTAACACAGCATGCCAAGTTTTCAGCTTGCATGGGTTACTGGAGTTGTATTACGGTCAAGCGAAATGCACTTACCATGAATGGTGACATCAGATGGACATTTTTAATGTGGTATAGGCGCAGCGAACGTTTATTTTTTTATGGATCTGTAACATGTTGTTTAGGATAACATTTGTTAAAAATAAATACCTGAAATACTTCAACGATCCTATCAGGTTTGGTTCTCAGTATTACTTTCTGCTAACAAAAAAAGGGTAGTGGAATTGATCCTGTGATCTGAGACCCAAATCCTGCACAGATGTGTTACGTGGTTTCAATTGCGCTCTCTGAGTGGCCCCGGAGATACCACATCTGTAAGGAATGCAGTTTGTCATGAAGCCAGGGGCACTGCACCCTTCCCTTCCACAAATCCCTGGATTTTGCACTGCACAAATCCAAACTTATTTTGTTGATATTCTCTCCTTCACTCATCCCAGCTCACCAGTTCTGCACAACAAAAGCTGTCACAAGAATATCATGTTAGGAAGTCTTTACCGGACAATGCAAGAACTGACCAATTTTGTCCCAGTGTCGAAAAAATACATTGTGATTGCATTAACTTTATGGGTTACTAGTGATTTTTAACTTCTCTTGCTTTAATTAATGTTAATTTGACCACAATGTAAAATAAAATTGCTTATGAAGATTATCATTATAATCTCTCTCTGAAAGTAGTAAGTCAGGTCTTGGAACACAACTTTCAAAAGGACTCTCTCTTAAAAGGCTGAAGTAGAGAGAGAGAACTGTTCCAGCATGACTGGGTGTACATAGTACGGAAAACTGGAGCCAGAACTGTTAAAAGTGGTTACACCTAATTCAATACTTGGTGTTAGAAAATTGCAAAGAAAAGACAGTAGGTTTAATTAGCTTAACACAACAAGTTTCACCCTCCCCTCATCTTAGACCTGCACCCTCATTAAAAAATTAAATAGGTTTATGTCCCTTACAGAGGTTTTATTTTGCTGGATTCCTCCAAAACCAAAAATATCAGTAGAATGAACATTCATCATTCCTAGACTGCTCTAATTTTCACACTCTAGTTTTCAGCTTACTTTTATATGTATATATGAATGATCTGCCCAAATATTCTGCTGAATACATAGTAATAAACTGCATTAGTATTTGCATACCATATGCTCACTAAGGGTTTAATTACACTTTGTTCCACAAACAAGTATTTTTTAAAAATTAACGTATGTCAGCTAATTATTTTTCCTGACTTATTTACTTTTTCATTTTGTTTCATTTTTAATTTATACAAGACCTCTTTGTGGCCTTGTTTCATTTTCCAAAGAATGATAATAACTGAGGCTCTAATACCTCAAGCACTCAGGCAAATCCTTTAGTTTATCCACTCGAGCAGTCATCAAAGATTTCTATGTACAAAGTAAGGAAAGTTACACATGAGCATAAATTTTTCCAGTTTAGATGCTGAAATATACTCATATACAATACATATTGCACAAACTACACCCTACAAAAACTGGAAATTAGCCAGAAAAAAAGCCTCTGCCACTCAACCATAGCAATCTCAAATTACATTTTTTTTGGCAGGATTGTGCAGAGGTACATCACTCATCTTCCTTTCACATTCCACATGATCTTTTAGAACACGTTCTCACGTAGTCATGAGGGTCCATGCTAAACACACTAATGCACGCTTCATATACTTCACGTATTGATTGGAAGATAAAGTTGATATGCATATAGCTGCTCACCAGGATATGAGAGTGAACCTGACCAGTGGAGTGCCAAACAGCCAACCTCATCCGGCCCTCAGGACATGCAAGTATTGCAGATTCACTCATATGGCTCAATAAGCATACTGACAGATCCTTTCAGATTATGTCATTACTCTAAAAACCAGGGCCCTGGGACTCACAAGACACTCAAAGAAGTTAAGGACAAGTAAAGTTAACATATTTCTTAGTTTTTTTAAATACATGGAACAATGATGTTTCATGTGAAATTTCTTCCTGAGCAAATACAAAAAGAATTCACAGAGAATGAATTCACAATTCTCACACTGAAAGCCACAACAAGCAGAACAGGGTCTGTATGACAAAGACAGCTCTTTGGATTACAATATCTTGATACCAAGGATATGCTTGCAGCTTGTGCAGAGGCAACCTGCAAAACCCAGGAACATGTAACTGAAACCAGCTTTGATTTCAGCACAGGCTTCCCAAGCCCACCCAGGTTCCTCCAAGTATACTTGCCCGATAGCTTGGCTTCAGTTATTTGAGCTTCAAACACATACTGGGATTCCCACCTACCTCTGTTTTTAGTACCTTCTTCTACAACCATGCAGGTGTAACACTGACAAATCCAGAAAAAGTGATCAAGTGTGTTGGAAGAACCTCAATCAGGTACCTAGAGGCCAACTCCGTAACACCTCCCCATCCACGGTACTATCTACTGCCACTATCAAGTCTGTTTTTGAGGAATCCCATGTAAGGCAAAGCAGCAGTGTTTTGCTGGGGTGGGTAAGTACTGCTGCTTACAAAATACACAAAGCTTCTTCTTTCTTTCATCACCAGTTATGGCAAGACATTAAAAACGGCACCTAAAGGAAAGTCTAATGAAGACCTAGAATAGCCAGCCTGGGGATACAGGGAGACATCCCAGAACAGGTTACACAAATAGCTGTGGCAAACAGAGCATACTTGTGCAGAGACTGGAATAGAAAGAGCCCCTCAAGATCCATTTTTTATAGTGGTCTGTGTAGACATCATAATTTCCACCAAATCTTTTCCAGGACTTTCTGTCATGCTGGAAAACAGAGATGATGCTCTGGAACATTCTTGCTGTAGTATAAACCCATTTTCAATTGTATAAACCATCCATCCTCTGGAGAGCATTTGGACTCTCCTCTTCACAGCATCCTTTTGCATATCTCACCTTAATATTACCTTTTTCCCCCCATCTTTTCTTCTTCAGCTTAAATAACCCTGATTGCTTCAGCCTTCCTTTGTCAGCTTGTTTTCTCACCTCATCATTTTTGTCTCTCCTCTTTCCACTTACTGTAATTGACCATCTTTCTTCAGTGTAGGGTCCAAAGACCTCACAAGGCTCGAGACCTTTCATTTTCCCAAATAAGTAAAAGGACCACGTATCTTGCAGTTATGATGTTGTTTGTCTTCTCTCAGTACAGTACTTGCAGCCCATGGTACTGTTCCCTCATGCTATGGTTTCAGTGTCCCTCACAGCATTTCCCACAGAAAAGCCAATTGTGTTAGGTGCTTGCACGGCTGATAATGCCTACCTAGGTGCAAAATCTTCCTACTTGAAAAATAAAAAGCATTTCATATCAGATTTTTGAATTTGCTCCGATTATTCCAAATTTTGTGCTTATCTTCAGACATTTACAGGCCCTCAATTATCTTTTAGTAAGGAGCTTATTCCCTAGATGAAAAGCAAGCTGTTATTTAAAGTAATGAATAAAATTCATTACAGGTCTCTAGAGAAAACAATTCTTTAGTACTTTTTATTACTATTTTACACCTTTTTTTTAGTGAAAGATATAAGTATAATGTGGTTTTTTTCAGTATATTGGGATACAATTTATTTTATGTAGTAGACTTAATAAAAACCCTCTCCTAAATAACTTGAAAGACCTCTATACAAAGAACAACCTGTATTGTACTTAATAGGAAAAAAAGGGGTGCAAAGATAGTGTTTAAACAATAACTGAGAAGACTGACACATCTGGGCAATAGGAAAAGAATACAGAACATAAAATATTTATCTTTTTGCAAAGTTTATTTAATTTTCAAGTTGTAAAAAGAAGGGAATCTTATGAGGCAGTGAAGTTTAAATTGTTCCAAAAGGTAATCGCTGTATAAGAAGTATGTCATTCGTATTGTGATAAGGAATAAGGAACGGAAAAGCACTGAAATGCACAGAAAGGAGAGAAGAATTTGAAGATAAGAGGTTTGAATTTCTCCTTCGTACCACCTGGAGCACAGGATATGGAAAGAAGCTAATGGCAGGCCTCTGATTATGGAGTCTATTCAGGACTATTTGAAGCTAAGAAAATCTATACAGAGGTAATAAACCCCAGAGGGCAGGGATTTTAGCTGTTTAACTTCTGGTGATTGCAGGAAAATGGTGCTGGGATTGGCCAAATCCTAGGGACAGACGGATCACTGTGGCTGCTACCCCTATAGGGCTAATGAGAAGAGACATTCTAGTTCCCAATCCCAAGACAGACTACAAGACCTCCAAGGACATTTAAAGCAAGTCCTGTTGAACATTAAGAAGCTCAAACTCTTCTGAGCTCAATGAAACATCTCTAATGTATTGTCCCACTTGAGCCTGGGACTGTTTTACATAACACTGCTGGAAAAGCCCAGCTAGGAATAATTCTACAAGAGAAGCCCATGCACGAGGAGAATTTCTTCATGCAAGCACAGTCAAAGGTTGCAACAGCAATATCAGTCACACTAAGGAAGGTTTGAGAGGTCTGGCAAAAGCAGGAAAAAGCAGAAACAAAGTACAAAACAAACTGGTTTGTTAAACTTCTTCAGTACCACAACTAATTAAAAACTAGCAGAATAAAGTCTCTGGAATACCATAGAATCACACACATCAATCTGGAGCCTAGAAGGCACATTATACATAAAGCAGTCTGAAACATCTCCATACTTGACCCTTAGGAGGACTGACATATTATGGAATATATTGTGAACCCTGACACAATAAACTGAAGAGGAATCTTGTGCTCTGCCTTTATTAGGGCAGGACAGACAGGCAAGAATAACAGCAAGTTGCAAAGAGACATAGTGGCACCAAGGTTAAACAGCCAGAGTGCACAGAGAGCAAAGGGTGCACTGTGCTGCATCCTAGAGCTGTGTTTAAATTTTCTCCACATGCTGTTTACGGACCCTGAGCAGGAAACTCTGGGACTATGAATTGTCATCCACGAGCCCTGCATCAGCACAGGGGCTGCAGAGCCTTTTCTACATGAAATCATATCTGACTGACTCTGTGTCTGGAGTCTGATAAAAACTGGGCAGAGATTAAGCAGGTCTGCCCAGCCACCCACAGTGATTACCAGCTAGAACTTTAATGCTAATTTTTATCCTGATTTTAACTTTTCTTTCCACAATTTTGTTTTTCTTTCTTTTGGAGATTGGAATCTTCCCTTTACCCCAGTTGGCTGAAATAAATATTCAGATTACCAAACTGAAAAGTTTCATCCATACAGAGTTAATCTTTTAACTGTATTTTCTCAAGTTCACAGAAAGTGGAAGCTGGGGCAGATTAAGTCTCTCCCGTAATTTCTCTGCTCCAGCTTTACAGTTCACCACGAGGCACAAGTGAGGTGCCTGAACTGCAACTTCCATAAAACACTCGACCAGATGAAACAGAGTATAGTTACTGGTACCTGCCCCCAAATAATAATATTTGATGTGACTTGACAAATGAACGTAAGCCAAAATACAGTATTTCCATTCTAGTGGAGACTTAATTGGAAGGATCTGGCTATTGAATACAGAAGCACTTTTAATTTTTTTTTTTTGACAAAAAGTTTTCCCATCTTAAGCTTATTAGAAATTGCACTTATCTGTTTCTCATGTAAAAAAATGTCAGCTTTTCTGATCATCTCTGCTACTGTTATGGAAACATACTGGGAAATATTTCAATCATGCTTATAGCAGTCTGCAATGCTGCTTAGCTTTCTTTGCAGTGTGGACATCTAGTCCCTAATTTCCATGAATTGGGTTAGCACCTTTAGATTGCTGGATTGAGGTCAAAATCAACTTGCTCTTCTGAGGTACTTCTTAAAATGTGACTAAAGATCTTTAATTGTTCATTTTCAGTCAGCATCAGAAATCTGATTTGGGCTACCTTATTACCCCAACTTCTTATTGAGTTCCAGATGTTGAATTTCTGTCACTGAAAGTACTCATCTCCCTCGCAAGCTCCTCCTGAGCTACTGAATCTCTTAAAATCTTTCACAAGATTTTAATTTTCTTGTATGCTTTATGCAGGTACGTAACTTCATGCACCGTTAACAGTGGGTTGATTCACACTCTTTTTGTTGGCATTGTACTTAAAACACTTGATGAAGACCTGCTTTATGACCAAACTGGTTTTGTTTTCTTTCAGAAAAAAAAAAGGGGTTTTTTTCTTCCCACCCCAGGGTTGAAAGTTGCTATGGCTCTCTTGTGCATTCTTTTATAAGTTCTTTTTTCTTATTTCTTTATTTCTGTAAAACAATTCTAAACCTTTCCGTATTTCCTTCAACTGCTTGGCATCTCCACTCTAATCTACAGAATAGATTATAAATCTTCATTTTTTTATCATGAGCAAAACAGAAGCCAAAGTAGAACAGCAAGGAAAAAGCTAGAATAAATTAATAAGGTGTTTTGTGTCTGTATAATTTTCTATTCATTACCATTTCCCAAAATATATCCCAGATATGGAGAGTGCAGTGAGCCTGAATCAAGCTGCAATCTGACACACCACACATCAAAGTTCTAGTAAAATGATATAAAATTTGACAAAGACCATAAGAAAAGCTTGGAACAAAAGAAATATTAATACACAAGAAATTAAAAGTTAATGGAAGAAATAAAACCTTTGAGCCCCAGAGAGTTTATTTGGGGGAGAAGGAGAGAGAAGAGAAAGGAGGAGAACAAAAGATAAATAAAAGATTGCAAGGGGGAAGGAAAATGGTGCTCTGCTTTCACTGGGAATACTTAAATGCCTCACAAGATGAGCAGAGCATTAGGATATGAAAACCTAAAGGGCAATATAATCCCAAAGGGGAGGACTAGTTTCAAAAGAAGGTTTATTAAAACTTAGCTTGCTTTGCATAATGTCAGAAAAAGAAATACAGTGAAACTCTAACCTTTTTTCCTTTTCAACTTTCAGTTCCTTTACACTCTTTTTTCTCTATGATCGCTTTCCCTACCCTGTAGCTTTACTCCTGCTTTCTGTTTATAACCTTTAGAATACTTTCATGAGCATATGCTATAATTCTCTTCCCTTTTCTTTATCTCCTTGTTCCTACAAGCTGGCTTGAATAAAGAAGTCATTATCAGCAAGCCCACAATGGGTCCAGACATCCACATTCAAGATGTTGTATAGATGATATATTGATCAGTCCTCAATGAGTAATAGCGTTCTAATGAAAAGAGCGTACAGAAGTTAATGTATCTGCTCATGCAAACCCCAAATGAAGCATTCTGTGGCACAAAGGGTCTGGCCCTGTGAATTATAATTACTCCCTACAACAATAAAAGTCAGGAGTGGTTTTATTTATTTACCGCAATCAATGATAGTCTGTGGGCTACACATTGAAAATTCGTTTTACAAACCAGCACCCAGACTGTTTGCCTTTTCTGTGTCCATTCGGAATTAACCCTTCAGCTGCCGCTGCAGATCCTCAGATAGCTATTCCTACAGAAATGAAAAGACCACAGTTTGTTTCGGTGTTGTTCAGGTTAAGAAAAGCAACTACAAGCATGCAGAGAGGAGTGACCATATGTGACTGCTCCCAGAAGAGACAGCATATATTAAAGCGGGATGAGCATATAAAAACAAAGACTTTCTGTCTTACATGAACTACTTGGGGAGTCCCTGGTTTGAAAACTGCACCACAATGCTGTGTCATGCAACTTTCACGGTCTGATGAGAGTGTTTTTAATGCTTTACAACTTTCTCTTCTGTCCTCAAAGCAATGAACAGTAGAATAAATTCAATCTATGCTAACACATGGAGTATGTAGCCAACAAAAACAAAAGAAGCACCATTCCACTTGTTAATTAAATTGTAGGAAAAAGGAAAATTAAAATTCTGTTGACACCTATGCTAAAGCAGAATAAACCTGCCACTGTATTTCAGTAGAAGAGCAAAGATTAAAAAAAAAAAAGCCTTAAACCCTAAATTAAAATATAATTATGCTACTTTTGTGAATTATGTTTTGCATATTAAATATTTTTCTGTCACCCTTTCAAAAAACATTCAAAGCCAGACACTAGGAAACTCAGAGAGAAAGCCAATGTGGGTGATTAAAGGTGAGAAATAGTTTCTTTTCAAAGAACAACTAAAATAAAGGACTGGTCAGACCAGAAAAGAAATGCTGGGATGGAATGAGGGAGTAGTAGAAGTTCATAAAATCCACGTGTGCCTCACGGAAGATAAAAACAGAATATGGGTACTCTCTTTTTCTCATTACGACACCTAGGGGACAATAAATGTGATTAGAAAATTGAAAACAAATAAATGCAGATACTTTTCCACACAAAGAATATCTTTGCTCATTGTCCCAGGATGCTACAGATGTCAGAAGTTTGTGTGATTTCAAGAGGCATCTGACCAAATGTCATGGAAGAGAACTCCTCAAGATTCCTTTCTTAAGAAATCCTAAGCCGAAAATCACTAGAAGCTGGAAAACGTTCTGCAGGAAGTGACATTAAATTATAATTTTACCTCCTCATCCTGGCTTTTGAGACTTGCCACCACTGGGTGAGGTTGATCATAGCCTGGGCCAATGAGCTGGGTGCACTGATTATGTTAAAATCAACAACTGACCCATAAAACAAGGCATCATTTAATGCTACCAACCAATTTGCCAAAAAAAGAAACTAAAAGACGTTCCTTTTCAATGCTTTCACTGTAAGTCAAATCACCATGTGACTGAAGCACTGTGTGATGTAAAGCCTCATTTCCTGACAGAGGGCTGTAACATGGCATTTGCTCAAACTCACCCATCTGTTTAATTTGTCCCTTATATTTTGTATGTTTCTTAATGTTGTTAAACTGCACGGACTTGTAGTTTGGTTGGCTTGCAGCACCTATCATGCAGAAGAAACAAAGAACTTCCTTCATGGGGCACCAGAATGATATTCAGCTAGCTTTTAATTGGCATGGAGGCCTTTGAAGAGGAGAAATGAAGGCTCCAGAATTTCTGTCAAAAAAACAAATTACCTTCCAGGGCTAAAATCTGCACTGATAGGAAATGCAAGCTACCGTCCCCTGAATCCTGAATAATCTGGGTTCTGAATTAATTGTATCTTTCCAAAGCTTAACCATAAATAGGAGTTGTCATCTTTTTTTTCTTTTCTTGTCTATTCCCTGCTGTGTGTGTACATGTGTCCTTCTTAAGTCTTGGTAAATCTCTCTGATTAAGAGTAGGATTAATATAGACGAATTAAACTTTTAAGATCAAAAAGAAAAGACATTTAACTTTTACCAACAAGAAATTGTTACTAACAAGAGTTCTTTGAGTGAAAGAAAGCCTCCCTGAGTACAAAGGACTGTTTAACTGACAATACAAAGTTTTCTTCTTTAAACAAGTAATCTTCAAAAGGAAATATTTTATTTTTACATTTATTTCAACTTTAATCCTGTCCTTTTCCTGCCTTACTTGGTTCCTTCTCATAGAGAATAATATTGTAAATGGTTGCAAAGTGTTTTTTCCTTTCATCATCTAAGCCCTATATGAAAAGTAATAAATGAGAAATTATACTTTAAAAAGTCATTACACGCATTGCACTCTTGTTTGTTATTTGGGACCATAAAGTATAGTTGGAAATAATTTCAGTAGTATTAGAGTGAAAATTTTTATTCTTTTTCTTTGATACCATCAAAAAAGAAAAAAAGAAAAAAGAAAGGAGACTAGTTAATCCACTAATGGCATTTTCGTATGTTTAATTGCTATTATTTTTATAGCAATATCTTTAACTGACACTGAACACAATTTTTCATATTCACTAAGGAAGCATATATTATATATAATGCTAGGTAGGCGAAAAGGAGTGCACCATGTAAATGACATATAGAAAATAGGTTCAAGCTGACTCACCCAAGGTTTCTACATATTTTCAGGATCACTAACAAAAAGATTTACTTTCCCCAACCTCCATTCCTCCAAGAATTCCATGGCTGGGCTGAACTAACTTGCAACAGGGTCCTGTTTGTCAATGAAGCACAATTTTTTTTCTCAGTTCTTTACATAAATCTGGAGAAATTTCATTTATTTCAGTGCTAATACCCTGAATTTGTCACACCATAATGAGAAACAAAATTAAATTTTTTGCAAATTAAAAAAAGCTCTACTTCTTTATTAAATATTGTAGTGCAAATTTTCAATTTTTTCAGACTTTACAGTATAATACTGAGACGCATATTTTCAATAAATGTATTTTTCTTCTTTTTTCCATCTTTATAACTTCATATGACAGTAAGTTTTTCTATTGCATCCTGTAGTTCAGAAGGTAATGTGCATGTTAGAGGATAGGCAAAGGTTGTCACACACCAAGAGCTGAGGAAGCATAATCACAGATTTCAGAAAAGGGAAGGTTCTCTTCTCAGATACTGCTGTGATAACAGTGCCAGAAGCTGAAGGAATCTTGTTTTGTTCTTTTATATTTGTACACATAAATTTCCCTTCTAAATATACTGTCACATAATCATCAGCATCATCACTGATTATCAGCAAGTCAGTTTGAGGGTTTCATTAGATTTGAGAGAGAATCAGACAGGAAAGGAACTGCAAAATAGGTGTAAAGTCTGTGCAAGGTCTTCCATAAGAGACTAGATTTAATTTGGATATGGAAAGGGAGCAAATGAGAGTTACTGAAAGTCAGTCTGACTTTTAGGCTTCAGGTCTAAGGTCTTTGACTGAATTGCATTAGACTTGAGTTAGGAAATTAAAACAAATTGCAGGAGATGCTTCACCCATACCAACAATAAGTGAACAGAAAAGAAGTAGGGACAGTATATGAAAAGGAGGGGACTGAAACTTAAAACACTGTTGAAAAATAAAATGAATATATTCCTAATGGACAGAATATGAGCTTAAGATTGACTTTGTTTCAGAACACACTAGGAATGATTAACGGGTAAGAGTCTAGCAGAAGAGTATGCTGAATATTGCTCTTGTTTCTGAACACCAAATGAATGGTCACAAAGAAGATTACACATTTCAACTAAAATATGCAACAAATTCGGTATCCAAAATTTGGCAGATGCAATATTAATGGAGGGGAGAAAATATGTAAACAAAAATTTACTTCCTATTTTAGGAAATATTTCTGGGTTTCTGCATTTTTGGGCTGTCTTCAAGATCTGAAATGGAATGTTAGAACCTTGTACCATGTTTGTTCTGCAACCTACTGTTCACTAGCACTCCTAAGAATGTATCAAGAGTCAAAATCATCACATCCCCTACCATCCCAGGCAACTACATTTTTATAATTCCAGTTTTAAATTTACCTACATCCAACTTAGAAGTAGTTTGGTCCCCTTTGTCCATTCTGTCTTATAGTAAGCCTGTTCCAAAACTTTACTCTTCTGATATCTATAGAACTACTTCTTGGCTGAGATGTCTCAGTTATGCACATTTCTTTCTTCATCAAAGTTTGTCTTCCAGTTTACCTACCTCTCTGGTGTTTATTCCTACAAAATATTTATAAAGAGGAACTATGTTTCTTATCTTTTTTTCTGAAACAAGTATCATATCTTTTTACATGCACAAATACACTCACTAGTGATTAATATCACTTTTAGCAGCTACATACCTGTGTTCCCTGAACACAGTTTCTTTACTATTTATCAAAGACTTCATTCCTATAAATTCCTCTGAAAAGTGAACCTAAAAAGTTTTGTTTGTTTGGCTCCTTAGTTCTTATTTTACTACTAAGTCACTGCTGGTAAATTATAATATCTAGTTCAGGTAAACTTCAGAAAACATTAATAAGATCAACACCAAGTTCTTCCTCGCCAATATTTAAAAAAATTATTCTGCCAATGTGTCTTTCTCTGAGGATAAGAGGATAAGAGTGAATTAAAAACAAATAGTTACAACAAAAAAGGAAATGTCAAGGGGGAAAATAAGGCAAGAAATGAGGCTGAAAAGAATAAAATCTTAGGGACAGAAAGAAAACGTGATGGAAAATTCCCAATGCAGAAGCAGCAGAAGTACTTGGTTCTCGTATAATACTCAAACTAAATATTTGCTCTCCTGTAACAAGGCAAACAAGTGTTCCCTTTGTATGGCCTTTAAAAGGCATTTTTCTCTGGACTTTAACTACTCAGCCTTTAACATAAGCAAATCTAGTTTGTGAAAAACATTGCTCAGAATGGACCATCTTTTCCCAGACACTGAACTAAATATATCAGATTTGCCCTTTAATCACATTTACCCTCCAGAACCAAGTCTCTGTGCTTGCTATGTGTACACCATGAGCTATAGCATCTTTATTGCCTGACCCTCCTACTTGCAGGGGACATGAAGAAAGAGATGTTGTCATGATACCTCCACTTTCTGCAGCTCATGTTACAAGTTCAAACCTAAAACCAACTCATCCAGAAATACAAAGTGTCCTCTGAAAAGTGTTCCAGCAAATAGCATTGAGATAGTAAGAAATTTCATCTAATACTTAAAAGAGTTATTTATTAATATGGTCCTTTTCATGTTTGCTTGAATATTTGTCCTCTTCTCTTGGCCAATTATCATCTTTTATATCTTGAGTATTGAAAATGTGGGGGAATATCAGATCAAATCATCTTACATACAACATTTTCAGCTTACATTTATGTATACAGAGAGAACTGACCTTTATTCCCACTGGCCTGGAAAGGTTCTGTGTGCAACAAGACTTGTAGCTGGTCAGGAATTCAGAGTAACACCATGAGTGAGCTAAATGAGGTATGAGAGAAATTCATCTTCCCTCACATAAGGCAAAACCCACGTAAAATATTGATAACATCTTACTGCAATATTTGGGAGCCACTTCAGTCCATTTCTTGCGTGAGTTATAAGTAACTGACTCCTGATCATCTGTCACACACCATCTTCTCACCACTCATCCTCTGCAAGGGGGTGGTCTCTTATGATCCCTTTCAGATGCACTAACTGTTTCAAGGTCTTTTCCATCCCTATTACTCATATGATCAAAGTACATATGTTTGTGCTGTCCTCCCATCTTGGTAACATAGAAATTGCCTTCTTTTTTGGTACAGGAAATATGTAGGTCCTCACCAGCACTATTTTTAAGAGTCCTCCATGGTTTCTTTGTGATCAGCATCTACTTTTCGTGATTTTTACTCCCAGGAGAATAGGCTGTGGAAGAACTACATTTTGCAACATTTGTACATTCTTAGAGTTCATCCTTTCCCAAGACTTTTGTGAATGGATGAATGAGCCATTTTTTATTTTTTTGCAATTTCTTTAGAAAATCCCTTTTATTGAACATGCTTACTTTGAGTTAATCTACTGCTTCTGCAATATGACCATTAAGTTTGGGCATTATCCTGTTTCTGGAAAATGACACAGCCTTCATAGCTTTTAGATTTGATCCATCTTGGGATGACCTCATTTCCTCGCCTGATTTAAAACCATGGTGTTCAGAGCATGGCATCAGAAACATTAAGGAAAAGATAGCTGAGTCATCAATTTACCTGATATTAATTATCTACCTGTTTCTTCCACTTTCTGAATTCCCACAGGACTTTTTTCATAGTACTTTCTGCATCTACTTTGAAAAGTCCAACAGGTAAGTATACAGCCTGATGTGTGAAAGTCTACTCACTGCCACAAACTGCTGACAACTATGAAGGTGGTTATTAAAGCAGGAACTCCATGAGATGCTTTGGAATTTGGGTTATCTGCCAGCATCTGTCAAACACAGACCTTTTTGAAAAGTATCAAATGTTGTAGATTATCAGCTAAGCAGGTGGTTAACAGGTGGTCTTGTACAATTTTGTGTGATGTATATTTTGCTTATATGTCTTCTCTGGGAAAACACCAAAAACCATATTCCCCTTCCTTTTGCAGAGCTGATGGCTCTGCTCCACCTCAACTTTTTTGTTCTCTTGGTCTCCAATAAAAGTTGCTCTGATGAGCACCCAAATGATCAGAATTTGCTATAAAGGAATATAAAGAAATGAGACATCTGTCATAGCAATATTTTTATTAAATTTGACTGTAAGAAAAGCTTTCTCTAAGGGTAAGACCATCAGTATCATGCCTTCCTCTAAGAAATTACTCTCAGAATGTTTTAGCATAAATAAACCCTATTTTTGGTGGGGTTTTTAGTTTTATTTTTATTCTTATGGAGGTGTAAGGTAAATTAGGACAGAAAGTTTCTGTTCAAAAAGTTCTAAAGGTTAAAGTTATAAGTAACTGCTACTTTTGTTAAGAGAACGATCTGGTACTATTAATAAAGAATGTTGTTCATATTCATATTTAGTAAGCTTATTAATGTGCATAAACAAACAAGTAAAAGCCTTTTGGGGGGATAGAGGTCTTCCACCTGCTGGTTGATACATTAAATCAGTTCTAATTGCTCTTACACATACATGCACACACAAGATTTTTAGGAAATACAGTGAGAATTGTAAACTTTTTTTGACAGAAAATAAGCAAGTGACACAGTTTGATGAAAAGACTGTATTTCTTAAATAGTCCTCATCTTGGGATCAGCATTCATTTGGCCCACATACATGCACATGGGTAGTTTCCAGGATGCAACCAGCAGCAGGTTACAATTTTATGTCTACTCAGGTGTGTTTCAGATCCCATATTCACCAAAGTCATGAATTAGGACAGTCCCATCTCTACTACAATGCAGGAACACAAATACCCCAAAAGGACTAAGTTTTATTAAAGCACAAATTAGAACAAGGCGACTCTGAAAATACACAATTCAAACTGAGTTAGAGGACAAGACAATGGCCAAAGAAATATTTGAAGAAATCTGCCCTTCACCCACAGCCACCCTTTTCTCAGCAGCTGGCAGTAGTTTCCTGAATAGCACAAAGCCCCCACACTCTCCTGTGAGGGTAACCTGCCTGTGGCCACCCCTGCCTGGAGCATGGCCGTGGGTCTGTGTCATGCCGCAGGGTGCTCTTCCCACTGCTTCCCCCACTCTTCCTGGTCTCCTTACTCCCTCTCTGCAGGCACCTCCTGCAGCCTTCTCTGTCCCTACTCTCAAGGTGAGCATCCCCAAACCTCTCCTGGCTGTGCTCGGGAATTTGCAGTCACAGAGGGCGTGGCACCAACACGGGCAGGTAACGAGCCTTCCTGCATCTATCCCACTAGGATGTGGCTGAGCCTGTGGCATTTTGCAGATTGTCAGCTTCGTCCTGAGGAGAGATGAATAAAAACCAGCACCTGGGTTCAGGGGAACTTCTTTTTTTCTCTCCTGGAGAGCTGGTGCCTGAGAGCAGCAGGACATGAGGTGTTTTCCCTTCAAACTGCTAATTGGTCTGGATAATTCTGCTCACAGGCCTATTCTGTAGGGGACAGGCAGCTCCAACCCCACTTCCACACAATGTAAAAATCTCCTTGCGACACAGAAGTATTTTTCTCTTGTGCCCACCCTCTTACAGGTTTTACCACAGGAGGGAGTGATTTTTCACATTTTATATTGAAGTTTCTATTAAATTATATGTGTTTTAGAGTAACTTCTGTGGAAACCTATTAATCTCTATAGTGGGTTTTTATCCCTTTTAAGTTCCATATAATTTACTTTTCCATAAGGATAGTCTTTTACCTTCCTTTGAATTGCAAGAGGGAAAAAAGGAAAGATTTCAAAATCGAGGGATAACAGAAATACAAAAACAGCAGGAAAGAGGACTTTATTTGGTATTTGTTTTACTATTAAGGGAGTGAGCTTTTTCAAAGCTTGGGTTCTCACAGTTTCAGGGACCAAACCATTTTTTAAAATTAATTTTTAATAATGTGTAATAATCTGTGTGGCACTGGTCTGTGTGTGGAATTAGAATTCCTCTGATAGAAAAAGAAATATTTGTGCAGAGTTTTATGAGCAAAGTTGACCTGAGGCTTCCCCAGGCTGATTGAGAAATTGCAGTCAACGAAGATCCTTAACCCCTTCCCAGCTCCATTTTTCAATCTACTAAAGAAAAAGTGTCTGTGGTTTAACATACAAAGAAACTAACAAAGACTTGAAAAGAGACATAAACTCATGTATGATTACTAGAAACTCATACTCCCTTTAAATTTAACTTAATGACCAAACTGTTTTTTAAGCACAGAAATTTGTGAACCTTCACTTATGCATTTCAGAGTTTTATTTAATAGAGCACTACATTTCAAACAAAATCTCCTGAGGTCACTTCCATACTACCCAAGAATTTGCTGGTAATTTCCCTTCCTTTGGTTAAGAGACAAGGGCAGCAATCAACAAATCACATTTGATACAGGCCCAAAATAAATGTCCAATAAGCCAGGCAATTCTGAACCGATAGACAGGAGGGGGGAAGCCCTCAGCTGAATGCACCTAATCCTGACAATAACCATGGAGCCAGCTGTCCTAATTCTTTCTAGAAAAGCCTGAAACATGGGTGTTAGCAGAGGTTAAGGAGAATATTTATGAGACCTAAAGATAAAGACCCTGCTAATGTTGCTGCCTGTTGCCACACATTTCCATTAACCTGCAACAACCTACCAGTGGGCTAGCTCTGTGGGTGTTAATCTCCGTAAACTTTTTCATCCAGTCAAACATGTTCTGCCAGGGAATTGTACTAACCTCAAAGCTTCCCCTGTTTCAGCACTGCTAGTGATAATTACATTTATTAATGATTTCCGGTCACTCAAGGATACTGAATCTGCCGTGCAAAGAATGCACCCCTCAAAACAATGTTGAAAAAGAAAGTAAAACCGTCACTATCAAGGAAAATTCCTAATCTCTAAATGTTGCCAGACTTAAAATTCAGATTCCTATGTTTAAGCCAGTGGGAAATACGATCAGGAAGTCATAATGTAAAATGAGCAACATACTGCACAGCTGGTGAATTATTATACAGATATCGTCATTAAAGAAAATTAATTTCCGCATAGAGTTTTGTAAAGTGGGTAAGGTTTTACACAAAATCAATTTTTTAAATTAAAATTTATTGCAAAATTTGCTCAAAAAATTGAAAATGTGGAAATTCATTAGAAGAATGTAACTAGAAATTAAATTCCCCTGGAATATGTTCATTATTTAAAGGAAATAAGTACGATGTGCAATTTAATTTTCAGCCATCATCTGACATCTCTGACATTAGAGGACTTGAGGCCTACATAATGGAAAATTTATAATGCTGTTGCAAAAAAAAATTTGAAATGTAGCAAATTCTGTCCATCTATAATGCTTAACTCTGTACCAGCTGATTTAGGAATTAGAAAAATGGGGAAATGGCAGGAAGACCAAGTGCACTCTATGCCTTTTCCTAGAAAGCCTAATGAAATTGTGAGTGCCCTGGGGTAAATGGGATTTTTGTTGCTGAACTGCTCTTGGGTCAGGATATTACTGGAGGTGAGGCTTGAAGCGTCTGGCAGGATTAGGAAAATAAGGAATACTTTGTAATATGTTAGCCACTACATTTTAATTAATACGCTTGAAAGCATTGCTCTGCATCTGCTGCTGTTTGCTGGCCCAGTTCAAACTCACTGGCAGGAGCCTCTGCTCAGACCCCAAAGTATCAATAAGAGATACTGACACACCCACCCAAGAGCAATAGGATGAGAATCACTTCATAAGTGTAACACTTTCCTGCACTTAGGCCTTAACTAATTGCACACACGGGAAAATATGTTAGAAATATGTGTTAAGATGAGAGAAAGAAAGGTTTCCTGCTCTTCAAAGAAGAAGAGGCCGGCATATATCAAGGCTGGCAAGGATGATACATGTGGAAGAAACCTGCACAGTTATCTACCAACACAAAATCCTCTTGCTCACAACAGTGAGCTATGTGCAAGCTACAGTTTGGCTGAGTGACACCTGAAGGGGGCCTGAGACAGGGATAACAGCTGAAAGGCTGGTACATTCCTGGTTCTTGGAAGGCTGCATGCACATGATAGTGAATCAGGATAAAGGTATCAACTTACTGTGCAAGATTCAAAGTGGGACCAAGATGAAAGAAAGTCAGACACAAGCTTGGATGAAGGTGTCTTCATTAGTTCTCACAAAATTTCTGCACTTTTCTGTTGCTTGCTTTCATACCTACTTGCCAAGGCTTCTTATGGAGTTTATTGCACAAATTTTTTGTATATTAATAATAAAAATTTTCAGCTGGTGTAGAAACTGTGCAGTTTGCTTTCCTATTCATGTTTTTATTAAAATTTTACCTATATTTTGAAAAATCTGTAGATAATAATACTATCTGTACTGATGGACCCAAAATAGAAATTATGCTGTCTTCAGTAAAGAAGCTAGAAAAATGATGGCAGATAAAAATGAAAAGGTTTCCGTTTGGGTGGAATGAAAAAATTATAGCTGTTAGTTACACATCCTTAAACATGTACCTTTTCAACATTCAGACTTCCTTTTTTGGGCTGGGGTTCCACCCTTGCATTAGGCTCATCTAAATAAAACATGAAAATCCCACCTCCATCCAACCCCCAGATAACAGAAACACCTGTTATCCTTTTAGTGCTGAGGTCGGCCAGGAGGAGAAGCAGGTGGGGACAGCAATCTATCTTACCATGGGCATGCACACATGCCAGTGCTAATGCTGACATGAGAGAAGTGGTAGGAAAGCGTGGTGAGACACTGCAGGTGGCAGACAAGGATTACCAACTTTTAACAGCAGACAGCACTTTGGTTAGCTTAAATCAGTAACGAATCCTCAACCTCAGGTTTCACCCAAACTGAAATTATTTATTTGATGAGGAAAAGGCCATCCTCTTGTTTTTATCAAGGATAAAGGTGTTAATATTTCAACTTAAAATAGTTTCAATAAATGAAAAGTATAATTTTACTGCAAATTCTCTAGAAGTGAGAAGGAAAAGCAAGCAATATTAATCCACAAAGTTAAAGTAAATAACATGGTATAGTGAATGTTTACTCTTAAGAGAGCAGGAAAGACCTTCTGAAGTCTACATAAAAATCAACAATACCTGTGTTCACAAAATCAGAAATCAGTTTTGCCATTTCAAGCTCCCTTATGCTGCTGATATCATAGACATACAACTGGCCCTTTGAATTTAAAGGACTACTTGAAAACATTTTCTGACTCATTGGCAGAACTCTCAGCAGGAGAAATAGGCAGTACTGCCATTTCTGGGAGGAAAAGGAGGCCAGTGAACGTTGTGGAAGGTGAAGCTGCCCTGTCCTGCACTAAGCAGGGTGCTCTGCAGAAGGCACTGCAATATGGCAGTAGCTCGAGGGCCAGAAGAAACTACAGGATTATGCCGTCACACTGAGCTTCCCTTCCCTCTCTCAAGGATACCTCTCTGTCCAGTATCTTTCTGCACAGGTTTTCCTTGTGGGAGACATAAGTTCTTAAGACTGAAGAAGGAAAGATACTCTCCTCCAGTGGGGGCTGGAGCTCCCCTTGCTTCACTCTGTGTCATAGGATAGGAGGAGGAAGAGTTCAGGAGGAGCAGATGATTGTGTAGAGCCCTGAGGGGAAGCCATCCTAACATCCCTACTTGTTGTCATATACAGCCTGGAAATCCTGGTTGTACTCTGTTGATAAAAAGGGGCAAATGATGGTCTCCCCAAGACCCTGTCATGTCGTTCAAAGCAGTCTGATTATGCCAAGTCAGTTATTAGAGCGTCTCCAACTAACTAGCTGTCTCAATCTCTACTGCTTATTGTGTGCACAACTGAGTTCCAAATGTCTTGACCATTCAGACAAGTTTATATAGGATTCAAAATACCACCATCCTCACATCATCTTGCCATTTTTATGTCAAGGTGAATTTATCCTAATAAGAAGGGTGCAGGAGATGTAAGTGGGAGGATGTGGCAGCTGACACCATGGCAGGGTTTGTGAAACAGAGACATCTACTGGCTAAGCTTTGGGGGGAAATATTTTGTTTTGTTTTTTGACTTCACAGCGCAGTGCTCTCTGGCTCTTCTTTGATCTGAAGCATTAATCTGTTATGATAGGCCTGTCACTAATCCATGGCCTCAGAAAATATGCACACGTGTTTAAATGAGTTTTGTCATAAATTATTTAATGATTTACAAAGCAACGCTCAATACATGCCACCAGGTGATTTTTAAACTTCTTTATGCTTACAATATTTTTCAAAATCCTTAGTGAAAATTAATCATTTATCACAACATAGAATCACTAAAACTTGTGGGAGTGCTACAAGGTTTTAGGCAAGCCCATAAAGAGGGAAAGGCAGAATTACTGTATCTGGCCACCAAATTGCATCATTTTCAGCTCAGCACCATAACCACTGAAGTTACAAAGACTATATCTTGCTTACTCATTAAGACTGAAAGCATGATATAGGCGAGTAAAGGATCCTTAAAATAAAATTAATATTGGATTTCATGTTTACGTAAGGCTACATATTCCTACCTGGTGAGAAGTAATGCAATGATAGGAAGATCTTCAGATGGCTAGAGGTTTGAGACATTGTAAGTAAACTAGCAAAGCTTGATTTTCTATTTAAACTTCATTTAAATTATCCGTTTTTCATATGTCTGCAAAAACAGGCTGGACATTCTCGTATGTACAATGTTTTGAGGTTTTCTCAGTATCTCTTTACTCCAGGCAAGCTAGAAATAATATAAGACTGTTCTTGCTGACCAGATTCTTTTGGATAAAAAACATTTTTACATTATTTCCATCTGGATTTAGCACACAAAAGAGAGAAAAGTATTTTTAGAAAATAAAAGTTCTTACAATCCATGTATAGAGTGAAAAAATCAGCTAGGTTTTTTTTTTTTAATTAAGGAGTTAAATTCAATAAAAAATTACTACTTGCTTGAAAAAGTTTGAAAGGGCTGTAATGACATATGCCATCAAGCAAATGCCACTTCCATTAAACGAAGGATTTTCAGTAAGAGAGTGCTGTGTGTATTTGAGGAACTAATGCTCATCTGTGGTAATAAGGACCATGTAAAATTATTAGAGAGGTCATAAAACAGGTAAGTAGACAGATAGACAGACAGGTATGCAGGTAGGTAGAATCCTTTCAGCTTTTGGATTACGTTTCGTTTCAGAGCCTCTTAATCCATGATGAAAAAAAATCGTGAAAAAAAAATAGCTTATGCTAAAATGCAGCACTGCTTCAATGAATTGTATTTATTCACCAAACTATTACACCTGCTGGAACATTTCCCAGAGGATAGAAATATCATTTAAAGATTTAAGTGGGAAGAAGTTCCCTATGAAACTTTCTTCTCTCTCCAGTAATTCTATTGCTAAAAGTGAGCACCAGCTGTGGCTCACCTCTCAAAATGTATGTAGTATCATGACTGATGTCACTCTTTGGGGTTAAGCTAGGGTGGTAGGAGCCAGTTCGGGTCTAATTGTTGAAATGTATGCTTAGTTCAAGTTAAACAATAGACCCATAGGAAAAAAAAATCAGCACAGAGGTGCTGAGCTGTGAAAAGAGTGTTGTTTTGGGCCCAGTCGCCTGAATAGACTTGTTAAAGCCCATGGCTGATGTATGCTAAGCAGAGCCAGGCAGTATGTGGAGAGAAAGGGAGGGCAGGCCAGTTGAGCGGGCACATCACTCTCTGAGCCAGGGCACACACACTTTGATGGCTCCTTTGGAGGTATGAGTGAAAGCCAAACCTCTGTTCCCTCCTTTTTTTCATTTCTGCCATGCAAAGATAATCAGGTTTATGTAAAGTATGTGTGCTCTTTTGACAGTCCACGATATCTCATTAATTCAATCACACCAAACACCATTGTTCCCAAAGTGTTTGAAATGCGGATAGGCATGGAGGCTTTCTTAATCCTGTCAATCAATGTTAACATTTTTCTTGCAGTTGCCATGGCCAGGGCCAGAGTTCATGAAAACACAGAATAAGAGCCAACAAAACAAGAATAAAGACTTATTTGAGATACTCTTTTTAAAGGACATCTACCATGCACAAAACATGGGAAGTAAATGTAGACAAGTTTGGACACTATGGCTCACTGAGAGGAAAAAGGGGGAAAAAGAATTTGAAAATCAAATAGGCCTATAAAAACTTGACCCAAGAGTCTCTGGGAAAAACCCAATGAATTGCTCCCTAGTAGAACAATGTTCTTTCTTTCGTGCGTTCTTCAGGAGTACAATGCTCAATATATTATAACACATGCCACTGATGTCTTTACACTGTTGTAAGCCAGCTCAGACCATCGGAATGCTGATCACCGACAACAAGAGATTGTGCGGCGGTAATTCTCTCTTTCTCCCGCTCAGCTACAAACAAGCACTGGGAAAATTATTCATGCATATAGACCAACAAAGCAGAGATGGGAGATTTGCGATGTCATGCAGCGAGATCATGTGACAAACGTTAAAATAAAACCCCCAAGCCTTCACCCTTTGAGACTTTGTAAAATAACCAATTTATCCCTCTGAATGTAGCAGCCAACATATCTTCTCGTGCTGGTGGAAATCACGGCCATTTTAGTATTGCTGTGTTGATTAATGAGACCACAGAGCACATGCTAAACAAAGAAACACAACAATTACATAATTACCCAATTGCTAAAGCTATGAGACACAAGTCCTCATTGAGATTTTTTTACAGCTCCACTTATTCCTAGCAGGCCTCAGGCAAGTTTATATATATTTCTTAATTAACTTGGAGAAAGGGTATGCTGTGAAGCCATAGATAGATTTTTACCTAAGCACATACAGAATTTTTGGACATCCATGGAGGTGACTTGTTTCCACTTTAAATCAAATTTCATTTGCTGTTAAAAAACAAACAAACAAAACAAAGCAAACAACAAAACTCAACAACAAGAACTTGTGTGTGGTTGTAGTTGTACCTAGAACAGCTGTTAGCATAGCTGTGCAAAGGAGAAAAGCATCAGCTCCTTGGAAGTTGTCACAGATACCACTTCAAGGTCTGCTCTTCAAGATCCCTGCAGGGGAGAAAGTAAGTCCTTTTGTCACTGGCAATTATGGAGTGCTCTGTTAGTATTGTGGCAGATGTCCACTGATCTAGAAACATACATCCACACAGATCAATAAAGCCTGACATGATACAGAGCACATTGGTGGGATGGCACAGCAGAACAGCCTCTCTGCTGAGAACAGCCCCTTAGCGCCCTAGAGTGAGTCTGACTCTTGTACTTGTAAGTAGGTAAGGAGAAAAATGAAATTTTTACCTTTGTGCTAAAGAAATGGAACTGGAATACAGTGTCTACATCTAATGACTATGGTCTTCAAACAATGGTGGAAAATTTGAGCTGTATTGATGTCCTATCTTGTAAGAAGGCAACACCTGCTCCTCCCAGAAATTCCAGGTTTGCCACTCTGAGTATTCAGCTGCTTGGTATTTGTAATATATCTTCCACCTTAAGAAGTCAAGGTAAAGCATCTCACCCCAGAGGGAATTCCTGTTAGATTTCCCAAAATTACCATGAGTACTGAATGTAGAGGAGTTAAGCTTAATTCTCTTTGTTCTTCATTCCCATAATCTATTCTTTCTTCTCTGCCCCGTGAGTGACTGTTCTCTCCCTGCTCACACATTGGGTTGATATTCTCCAGGCAAAGCCATTGCAACCACATTGCTCTCTGAACTCTGAACTGGGCTGTCAGCACCATGGAGCTGCAGATGCTAAAGATTCTCTCTAAGAGAGAAAGAACTGGTAATAGAACAGACAATAGAAACTAAGGAAAAAAAGAATTCTCGGTTTCTCTTTCTATCCTTGTGCTGATCAGGAAGAAACTAAGGTCCCTGCTGCATATTTTCAGGGATGTTTCAGGTAAGCCAAAGGCCACATCACACAGGCAGAGCATATAGCTTAGAAAATCTTCCCAGTGAAATGCCAGGAGTTTTTGCACAATGTTAGATCTATATGGATTAGCAGATTTCTTAACAATGCAGAATAAAGTTGTTTGGGGTGGAAGGTTGTTTATGGGTTTTTTTATTTATTAGTTTTATTCTGTAACATCTGCAAGACAAAACCTTTTAATGTATGGGAGGTCTTCTACTGTGATGGCTGTAGCACAAGAGTGTTTTCCTTTGGCAGGAGAAAAAGAATGAAAACTAGTGAAATTTATGACTAGGTATCTACTCAGGAAATACAGCTATAGTAGACCTAATAAATACAAGTTCTCAGTGGTGGAGTATTACAGTAGCTTTTGTCTCCTACTTGCAGCTCTGCAGTGCTTTACTTATTATCAAGCATAATTGTCAGAATATTCCAGTACTCAGTAGATACCAATTCCTGAAATCAACAGCTAAGATATTAAATATACAAAAGATGTTATGGCAAAAAATAGATACATAAATGTGTTCTGGAGAATGGATGATTACATATTGATTGAATTTTTATGATTACCTTATACTCAATTCCAGTAGATAGAGCTTATTTCTGAAAATAACTTCAGCTGAAGATAAACTGTGAGTCTGTCATGTTGTTTTCAACATTGCCAGTCTCCTTTTTTAACCCTACCCTGCATCAGCATTCACTCACTCCATGTGTTCTGTTTGATCCCTATCACTCTGCTCAGTGCCTTGTGCCTGAAAGAGTGGGAAGTTTTGGTCACCTCACTGTTCTTTCCCCACTGCCTCTAGCTGCAATACAACTCCATTTTGGAATATTCATTGAAGAGGATAGGAATAAACATTGACTGCTTTTTAATGTCTCTTTGATAGTCTTATCTGACTATTTAAATATTCACCTGGAATTATAACTGATGAATCCACCTTGGTCACACCCTAGGAATGACTCCCACCTCTTTAGAACTTTGGACCATGAGTCTGTGTTAGTTTGCCAATGTGGTTGCAGCGATAAAGCTGTACAACTAATTTATTACAAAGGCAAGAAATTAAATATTTAGAATGACACATGAATGACATTGTTACACTTTCCACAGATGTCATAATAATCCTTAAACAGTATTCACAGTATTTACAGACATTAATAGACAGTAGGTGCATTCACTGGGTATTTCCCAGTTGTCTGATTTCCAATGTAAGCCCAAAGAGTTATACAGTATTCTAGACATCATCCAATGAGTGCTGAGTTTTGAGACATAAGTGCTTCCCTCCATCTACTGTCTATTTCCCTGTTGATAACAGCCAGTGATGGTGTGGACTGTCAGTGCTGCCAGGGCATGATGGCTCCTGTCCAGCCTGCTGTCCATCAGGCCCCCTAGGCACCTGTCCATAGAGCTGTCCCCCTGCATTCAGGCACCCGTAGTGTTGTAAGGGGCATTTTATTCCCCAGCACATAGCCGAATATTTGTCCCTATTGTATTTCAAAAGGTCCTTTTTGGGCACCTCCTCCAGCTTGTCTAGGTATCTCTGAATGGGACTCCTGTCCCTGAGCACAGTGAGTGGTCCTCACAACTTGTTGTCACCTGAACACTTGGTAAGACTGCCATCCATCATCTCCTCCGCATCACTGCTGAAGATGTTAAAGAGTTCAGTCCCTCACAGAGAGCCTGGCAGTTCTCTGCTGGTCACCAGCCTGAAGGCAAAGCTCGAGCCATTAACTGCTATCTTCTGAGCCTGGAGATTCTACCCTTATTTTCATCCACCCAGCTCTGAAAGGAAAAAGAAAGTAAAGAGATAAAAACTATAGAGGCTTAATAACACTTTGCTATAACATATTTATAGTTCCCAGATGAGAACTCTCAGAACTAATTTTAACACCTTATTAGAATATATATTGCAACCCAAATTAATCAAAGGCATTAATCTTCTACACGTATACATAAACCCAGACAGCAGTTACTTTAACCTTTTTCCTTTATTATAATATTGCTTTTAATATAAAATGCAATAAGACTATTGGTTACACTTTTCCATTGCAAAACAAAAATATTCCATAATTCAAGAGCATTCTAAATATTTTACCTGTAATATTTAATTAAAAGACCCAAGTATACCTCAGAACTTAACCCTGCCTTCAAAGGGGGACGAAATGCACAAGACCACATCTGTAAAAGTGAACATACTTGAGAAAGTATGAGAACTTTAAAAAAAAATAAAAAGGATGAGCTGTATGGATGTTGTTCTGAAAGCCTAATTAGAACAAGAAGGAAAGAAATATCAAATACTTTTGGTAATCCCTTCTCTCCCCTCTCCCTCCAATTTAAAGCAGCTTCTTTATCCACTCCAACATAAGACTGAAGGAAATGCCAACAGCAATTCCTTCTCCTTTATCACTGACACCTCAATAATTGCACAAATCTTGACTCTACCAACTCAAGATGAAGTTTTCTGACTGAAACCACACTCTTTCTTCAGTTGATCACACATGTCCATTTGAGTCCTTCTCATTTCTGCTCTTCTGAGAAGGAGAATACTAGATGATCATTTAATCTCAGATCATTGTCATAAATGCAAAGCAGCTAAAGCAGTTTAAGATATTGCCACCCCACATCAGTGACTCTAGTCAGGGTCTGGGTCAGGGCAAAGTAGGAGAGATTAGCTCAGTAAAAGTCCAGGCACTGAACTGAAGTGAAAGTCTCTGAGTACTTGCTCTGTGAGTTGTGATGTCTCAGCTGGGGTCAACAGTGAGCAGGAAGATGTGGTAATTTCTTCAACTGTGACAGCAGCTTTATCAACGCACCCAAGTTTAAGGATGTTGTGGACAGGTTCTGGCAAGTACAGCTGCACCAACTTACAATGCTAGAGGAATAACTACAGGGCAAAAAGATATAACCAGACACCGAGGTCCATAGTGGTTTAGGAGATTATCCCAAGCAATGAGTTTGAATCAGCTGAGGACTGTAGTGTGTTTACCAGCATGTAAGGAGAAAAGAGACAGCTGGGCATGGCCACCCCAATACGCTACTACTAAAGGCCTCACAACCCTTCTACCAAGGTTTCAAGTCTCACAGTGCTATTGTCAGAAACAGCTGGCAGAAAAAATCCTGAAATTTATTGTAATCCTGGTGGGTTTTTTTTCTATAATCACACTCCTATCAACACAAAAGGCTTTTTGAGTTTTGCTGTTTGTGTTTTAGGATCCTTTTTCTGTGATGTTTTTTTTCTCCCTGGTGGTATTCTCTTCTCTCTCAGGTATATTTTGGAAAATAAGATGTTCACCTGAAAAACCAGAGAGCCAAACACCATTAAGCAGAACTAGGTAGTTCATCCGGGGAACGCTCATTGGAAATAAATGCATATTTATCTTTGAATTTCTTGTATTGGATTTTTTATACTCAGAGGTACTTAAAATCACAAATGTTTTTATGGCACACAGAGGTACCTCTTCTAAAGAGTCTTCAGGGACTGGAGAACAGTTATATTGAAAGATGGCAACTGAGACATGATTTTCATAAGGTTTAGAAAACAAGCTTCGCAAGACTCTGAAAATGCAACAAAATGCATAGCACCTAGAGGAGTAGTTCCCTCTCTCCGTGAAATAAAGAAGCTATCCTCAGACCTGATAACAACTAATACGAAATTGCACTCTGAAATGTGATAAATCCACCCATTAAGAGGGTAAAGAGAGCTCAGATTTCGAAAACTAGGAATGCTCTGTCAGTCTCATGTTGGACAGGATTTGGTTTACTTTTATGACACCACATAAAGAAGTAATAGGTTATAAAGCTTTCAGAGCCCTAGCATAGGTGGCAGAGCCTTTATGCCCTCTCTGCTCAAGTGGATGAGAAACAGATGCCACAGCACTTTCCTACACACTCTCTTCTGTGTCAAAAACTGTCAGAGGAGGAGAGGAACAACCTGCTTGCCCACTGCTTTGTAAAGCTGATATATTTGTTTAGGCCACAGCCTGTTCACAGATATAAGACCACAACTGGGCACAGATCTGATTTCCAACAGTAGCTTCTAATCCTTTGCAAGCAGTGAAATTATAGGCACCAAATTTATTCTAGCTGAAAACTGTTTATTAGGAAAGTATGACTTCATATGCAGTTAAATTTTCTTTCAGTCTGACAGATGTTTCAATCTCCATCTAGCAACTCCTTCACTGGAAGGTAGACTGAAGATTTTACTGAGTTCCATGCTTCAGTTATTGCCAGGAAAGATAAAGGCACACTGGAAGAGCTATGTCAAATAGCTGCAGGTGGTCACAAAATTTGTGAACAAAAATATTTTCAAGCTTTGATTCTATACGGAAACAGCTGACCAGAATTTTCGGTACTTTTCAGTTCTTTTGGAAAGGAATGCATGCAGAAAAATAAAGGTTTTATACTGGTAAGGATGACCTCTCAGCTGTCAAAAAGTGTTTACCTGCTAGATGTTACACTTGTTCAGCACATAGAATGTAATGCTTCCACAGCCCTCACAGTGTTTCTCTGTGTGTGCAGTACAAGGGGACATGAACATGTTGTACAAAACGTTAAATAACTAAAAATGCCCCAGAAAATTAATGGGAATCAGAGGGAACAGAGTTCTTGATCCACATGAATGTGCACAGTGAAAGCGCAGATAAATTTGGATTAGCAAGCAAAACTGAGCCCTGTTGTTAAATAGCACTTGATTCCATTAGACTGTGTCGGATTGTTAAAAATGCTAACATTATGTGTGACTATTCATTTTCATCACCTGCTCTTGATTAATCCAGTCCTAAATGGCATCTGTGGACCCTGCCATCTCATACTACTTAATTAAATTAGCAACACATTTGTCTCCCCCGTTTTCCTATCAAAGGGTTGTGCTCAGGAGAAATAAAACCTTTGTTCACTGCATCTCTGTATAATTTACACTCCTTTTTCCCTTTTTCCTCCAGCTCCTGGCTCAGATGCTAAATTGTAACTGGTAATAGGGAGCTATTAGGTCTAGTGAAGCATGTCAAAGAAGTCAGTAGAAAACCAGACCTGAAAGGAGGCCTCAGATCTCATAAAAGAGGGTCAAGATTCTAGATTCAGGATTACATTGTACCTAGTTTCATTCATTTTGCAGTTTAAAAAAAAAAGGCATATTACCTTCACATATATATATTTGGGGCAGAAAATGGGAGAAAGGCTGAAAGAAAAGAGAAGGAGAGGGAAGAATGCTGAAACAGGTAGAAAACCTTTTATTTGGGAGGATTTTTTCCCAAGAAGGTAAAAAATATAATTGTCAATAATAGGCACCTATGTCTGAGTAACGGGGCACAGTATATTGTGTCTCCAGGATAAAGAATTAATATAATTTACGCTGCTATAAAACAGTACTAAAAAGTACTATCATACTGGACAATATGTGGTCAGAAAATGTATTCTGTGTGAAAACAAAGCATCCACCTTACAATTAACCACAATCTCCACTCGTAAATTAATATCTTCTGTGTAGTTTCCTCCAAACTTTGTTCCTCATCCCAAAAATGAAAAATCCTTTCATCCCCACTGGTCCCTAGGGCAACTTGTGGTATGTGTTACATGTCAATCAGGCAAGGACAACCTAAATACCAGTGACTGGTTCTTAGGCTCTTCATTTTTTTCTAGTAGTTATGAGCAGAGACTGAGATAGAGAGCACTTCTGTTCTGGGTTGCAAATGAACTGCAGAAGTCAGGCTGGTAGGAGTGTGCCACAGACTCTGCGATGTTCTTCACCTAGTTATCCCTTCATTAAAATCTTTTTCCACGCTGAGATGGGAACCCAGGGAGTTGCAGATCTTTCTTCAGCCTTCCTCGCCCTCTTGCAAGTAGCTCTCTGCAAGCAAAGGATAGAGAACCTGAAACTGCTGAGAATGGGACACCTTTGTCTCTCTGTGCCACTGTTCCCTGCTTGGAAATTACCCATCCAAGAAGTATAGTGACAAATTCACTCGTATTTGTGAAGCACCCTCGATAGGAGTGAAAATGCAGGGTAAGCCATGAAGACAATGATACACTGAGGAACCTGAGACAGGAATAATAAATCAGATTCTGCAAGACACGGTGCTTTTGCACACTCTCTGCAAAGGTATTCTGAGCCTTTCATTTGGTATGTGCTCTTCCCATATACACAGAGGTGAGTGAGAGTCCTGACAAAGATGTTTCCAGAAAGCTTTTACTTAGGGAAGTATCAGTGCCAGCCAGTTGTGAGACACTGAAGACAGACAGCTTCTTCAGTGTTTCAGGTCTCTTCCATCTGCAAATATACTGCAGAGAGATGGCACAAAGCCAGAATACCCAATAATCCTGGTTGAGGTGCTCCAATGGGATGCAGGATCTGCATTTTCCAGTTCCCTATGTTTTCATCAGTTTGGGTCAGGGATGTGAATTTATCTCCTTTGAGTATCCCTCAGCCCTGACTTTGTTAGTATCTTCTGCACTTCTTTGTGTAATAGAAATATTTACTAGGCCTGAAGAGGAACAACTGTCTCCATAGCACACTGTTATAGAAACTGGAACTCACATCCTTCTTAAAATAGGAATGCATTTCCAGTCCTCAACTTCACAAGTCCATGAAGCAGGCAATCTGCTCAAAGCTGTGCCTGTCCTTTCTGCTCCATGTGCTTTGAGCACACCCAAAGGGTAACACCCCACTGGTGAAAGAGCAACTCCCCTAAATAATCCAAGAATCCTGCTTCGGGGCTGAATAATGGGCCAAGGCCAAAACTATGAGATCCAATAAGGCAAAGTTCCAGATCCTGTCCGTGGATCACAACAACCCCAGGCAGTGCTACAGACTGCGGCAGAGTGGCTGGAAACATGCACAGCAGAAAAGAACCTGGGGGTGCTGGTCAACATCAGCAGAACATGAGCCAGGAGTGTGCTCAGTTGGCCAAGAAGGCCAGTGGCACCCTGGCCTGTTTCAAAATCAATGTGGCCAGCAAGACTGGTGAAGAGATTGTGCCTGGGCCTCTCACTTAAAGACAGATATTGAGGTGCTGGAGCATGTCCAGAGAAGGGGAAGGGAACTGGTAGAGGGTCTGGAGAATAAGTCCTATGAGGAGAAGCTGAGGGAGCTGGGGTTGTTTAGCCTGGAGAAAAGGAGGCTCAGGAGGGACCTTACCACTCTCTACAATAGCCTGAAAGGAGAGTGTAGCAAGGTGGGGCTCAATCTCTTCTCCCAGGCTAGCAGCAACCAGACAACAGGAAGTAGCCTCAAGCTGCACCAGGTGAGGTTCAGGTTGGACATCAGGAAGAATTTCTTCACTGAAGGGGTGGTCAGGCATTGGAACAGGCTACTCAGGGAAGCAGCAGAGTAACAGTAGCTACTACAGAGTAGCAGAGTACTCAGAGGAAGATGCAGAGTTCCATCATCCCTGGAAGTGTTAAACGAAGGACTGAATGTGGCACTTAATTCTGTGTAGACTTAAGTCTATTTGGCATGGTGGTGTTTGGTCAGAGGTTGGACTTGATAACTTTGGAGGTCTTTTCCAATATCAATGATTCCATAATTCTACAAAATTCCTGGCAGAACTAAAACCTGAACAGTTCTGCACATGCCAGCCTGTGAAAACACCAGTATTGAGTAGAGGACTAAAGCATCTCTGTAAACTTGTGGAAACTGAGTGCCTAAAGTGTGAGACAGAAATATGCCAGAAATACGTAAGCACCTCTCTCATCAAAATGTTAATGGCTTCTTTTGGAGAAGAATTTGGAAAAAATCTGAAAAACAATTGATGATAAGTTCCCTAACCACTATCTCTTCTATGTACTGAATAAAACAAAGACCAAGTGTATTCAAGTAATTTTATAGTGATCATCTTGTTAACTGTGTCATAATTTATAAGCACAGGCAGATGATTTAAATTTTTTCTGTGAAGCCTTGACCTTGGCATTTCCTATTTTCTGGGTGCTTCATTTTTAACAATAATATTTTTTTTTTAGTTTGATGATTTCTGAGTGCACAGTTACAAATATACCATGATGTCCGTAAAAATCTCGAAGAAAAATACAGAGCTTTCATCAGAACAAAGACATGATGCATCTTTAAAATTTCTATTTTTAGAAAAAGTGATTAAGTTGCTCCTTTTTGCAAAAGTGCATTTGGTGCTGTTGCAAGTATATGTTTTCCATTTAAGTCTTCCCATATTGAGGTGACATGCACAATCAATCTTCCTGGTGACATTGTAGCAAAGCAGAAATTATTGATGCTTACTAGCTGCAGGATCATAAATAAGGAAATGGAAATTGATACTTAATTGATAAAGTACTTTCCTTTCCACTTAGTGAGCTTTCTAATTGCTTCATAGAAAGACAAATAATGCTTATGAATGCATGTGGATGAACTCATAGAAATACAGGCTAAAAAAACCCCAAAACATCAACCAACTTTTTATGTGGTCTTTGTTTTTCAAAAAAATCCCAAAGGGCCTTTCATGTGTACTTTCTCTCCTCTGCACATTAAGGATAAATTTCAATTATTTGGCTAACCCACTTTTTATTTAAGTCACTTCTTTTGTTAGTTTATCCTTTATTATGCAAATGTTTGATGCAAAATAAAAGTGCCACATGTTCATCCTGTTTTGAGCTCTACCAAATACTTGGTAGAGATTAAAGCTCCCACTCAGGAAATCATTCCTATTGGGACACTTTTATATTAATGTTAAAAACATGTATATGTGTTGTTTTCCAAAGGCTTGAATTCAAACACATGCTTTCTTTAAATGGCATCTACTGTGGAAATACAGGCCTTACTCTGTTACTCGGATTTGATTTTGAAAATGAAGAATATTAGAGATGAGGATAGTAGCTTTATAACTAATACTTATAATGAACAGTCACATCCAGGTAACTCTTAAAGGGTAAGTGTCCTCTGACATTACCGAGGGATGCTTCCACTAAGCCAGCGAACAGCTGCAGCTGATGGGTTGAGCATACCTGTTCCTCAGAGAGCTGCTAGTGCCTTTCAGGCGAGAGAGCAAACAGAGCATGTGAATGGTGCTGGTCTTTTTCAGAGTAATTTTTATCAGTGCAGTGTTGCCTTATGTATCAATACATCTTATCTCCTTTCCTTAATTGTCAACATTTATTCAAACGTAGCTCATTAGTAAACAAACAAAAGTTTATAGACTAAACTAACTTCCAGCTACCACAGAATTTCAAATATGTGTGTGGGAATCTCCTACAGAACAAAGCATCCTGAGAAATAAAATCTGAAACAATATCTAAAAGATCATTACTTCATTATGTCTGTAAGAGATTTCACTTCTGTGAAGTGTTCCCCCTCTGTTCCAAGTGGAAAGATAATAGGTAACAAGTGGTCATTTTTGCTGCTCCCTTGTGGATGTGCTGTGGCAGAATTTAATTCTATTTTTATATCTTCCACCCAAAGAGCATATCTTCATTGGAACAACAGAAGAATTTTTTTGTAATTAATATGTTTATCAATCCAAATCTAGCATTATAGGTTGATGACAGGAGTATAGACTGGAATATGAAATTTTATGAGTTCAGAAATAACCTTCATTAGAAAGATTTCATAGACACATAAACCATCAGGAAGCTGTATCGTGAAGATCTTATCTGTTGTATAATAAATCAAACAGCTTCCCATTAATTTATATATTCTCTAAGTGCCTTTTGTGATGTTTTATTTCATCTATTCTTGGATTGATTTGAAAATTAAAAGACACTGATAGATTTTTAGGTTTTATCCTTAAGGCAGAGCTAAAATATTATAAAATCAACATTAATTAAAATTTATCATCACATGCTTCCATTCAGAAAAATAGCAGGAATTTGAACACAGGCAAGCAATTGCAAAACCCTAATGCAAAACACTCTGATCATGACACAGACAGTTATAAAATGAAGGAAGGTGTAAATCAGAGACAAAGAAAAGCTACAGAAGAGTAAAAGCTAAAAACAGTTTTCATGAGAAATCATGATTTCTTAGGAGAAAAACCACCAGAAATTACTGTGCACTATTGTCAACTGCATTATTCATTATTTTAGTTGTATTTTTTTATGGAGAAGGAGGAATTATTTTAGCGAAAAGTCTATTTTAGAGAGGAAAAATATAATATCTTAATAAAAATGTATATTAGTAGACAGGCACAACTGTAAGCAGGAAGTGTCACAGCTATATATATATGGGTAAGTTTGAAAACTAATTTTTCCTGTGGAAGGTTATTTAAAGTATTAGAAGATTCTCTAAAGCCAAGGGCATTTGCCAGCCCTTTGTCTGCTGGAAAATACGGAGAACTGTCATGTTTAGTTTAATAAGCTATTTCTGGATAATACAACTTTACGGGCAAAATTAACAAATCATATTAAGTGCAGTTCCTATGTCATATTCTCAGGTGGTAAAAATCATTCTAGTTCTACTACTTTGATAGTACTTCGCTGTACAGCTAGGACTGGAGGCATGCACAAAATGCAGTTTTACTGCATATTTCTGGTCTTGTGAGCCTGTGTTTGCCTTAAATAAATAAGAAAACTATTAGCTGCTTCTTGGCAGGAGGTTTGTGAAGAGCAGGGATGTGGCTCTGTGCAACTCTACCCCAGACTGTCTGAGAAGATGCAGAGCATGAAGCAGCTACAGCCACATTGGCCGCCCCAGGAAGTCAACAACTGCCTAGGACACAGCATGAATAAGTGATGGCATGTAAACATACCTCTCTCTCTTTCAATCTGGTTATGCTGGTATTGTTGCTAAAGTCACTCAAAAAACAATTTTTTTATTACCTATCCTATTGATCTTAACACACAGCATGCTGTGATACGATGTTATGTGTCTGTACATATTTTCCAGCATTGAAATTTCCCAGTTGGGAAGCATTCTGTGTTTCCAATAAAATGTTTTTTTATCACCTGTTCTTTCACAGCTTGTAAACTCTAGTCTTCCAAGTTTTCTTAGGGTGCAGCTTGCTGATTGCTGCTGTACTTTGTGGAATGTTTTCATTGCAGTTATGTGGCAATCAAATGTTCACACTTGGACACAAGTAGGCCTAAGAAAGGCTTCAGAAAATGGTGTTTCTTTACAGTTTTCACAGGCTGAGTCCCAAAGTTATCACTGCCTTTTCCACACTTCAGCATCCTCTGAAGATCAGGTGAGATACTGCATATTTTCCATGCATTAATCAAGATTCTCTCTCCTTCCCTCACTGGATGTGATCTCAGCCATACACAGCCATAATAGCCAAGCTGCAGGAGCAGTAGTCTCCCAGCTCATCATCCTACTCAAAATCTGGTTTTGAGCATCCACACCAGAGATCTAACCAGCCTATGCACCCTTTCTGGCTGTCCACACAAGTACCTTCTCATGTACTATGGGGGAAGGAGAGAAGGGAAGAGAGAAAAGGAAGGAAGACAGGGAAGTGAACTGCCCCCAGCTTTCATCTCAAAATAGAGATAGGACACAGCCTTGGCGTGCACCTCGGATTTGCAGGTAAAACACAGTCGATACAGAACAGTATCTCTGAAGACCTGGCACTGAACAACAAGACATTAAATAATTTAGGTTGGACTGGACCCCTGATCAACACACAAGGAAATGGCCCAAATTGAGCTCAAGGGTGAGTAAAATACACACAGACTCTCCTGTGACATTGGGTCCTACAACTCTTGTCATCATATCTGGCAGCAGTTTCTTTCACCTTTGGATCATGGGGAAAATTATTATCCCAAGCATAGCAGAGATTTGCTCACAGGTACAACAGTACTTGCTTTTCATAATTTTTGGTTTGGAATTATCTTCTCTGAGGTTGGAAACAGAAAAGACATCTGGGTCAAAACTAATCAGCACTTTGCATCAGACTGACAGTGATGCCACTCCTGATTTTATGTTTTTAGAGGGCCAACTCAGTACACAGGGCTTTGATCTTGAACATCATTGGTGATGATAGCCTAACCAGTTCCAGAAGTAACCATTTCGCAAAGCTGAATCATTTAAATCACTAAATTACAGAGTTCAAGAAGCATTTGGACAATGCTCTCAGGCACATGGTGCGACTCTTGGGAATGGTGCTGTGCAGGGCTGGGAGTTGGACTCGATTATCCTTGTGGGTCCCTTGCAATTTAGCTTATTCTCTGATTCTGTGATTAAACTTTCAAAAACAGGATTCATGTCCTATAATGCTATCCAAGACCACGTGTAGCCTGTTATCTTGAATAGGTTGTGATTTTACCACTTTTGATAGGTGAAAAAACATTTTCTGGAAATTTGTTTTGTTTCTCTTTATGAAAATGTCTTTGTTTGATTTGCAAAAGAACACGAATACTGTCAAATTACACGAAAATGGGGAAAAAAATTCAAGATTTCATGCATAAGGTTTGTGGGTAAACTTTTGTTTGGGGATCTTGTGTGCTAGGCACAGTAAGCATAAAGGGTAGCAAAAAAAATCCTTGTTCTGATAAGTTTATCCTCTAAATAGACAAAAAATAAAAGCAGCAGAAAATAGTAAGTATATTCCATTATATCTTTGGGGGATGGAGGGAGCAATGTCAAAGAACGAACTAGGAGGTTACCTGGGGATATGGGGAAAGAATAAAGGAAGAAAGAATATTGAATTTGAGGCAGCTAGAGGAGAAGAATGGCAAAAGAACCAGGTAAGAATAAACATTGGATGCATAGACTATGAAAAAAGAGGAAAGTCAGACAAAGCAGAGACACAAGCAAATGGTCAGATTGTAAATAGTCTCTGAATGCAGGAAAGCTCAAACTTTGGATGCAGCTGCTTTCACTGACTGCTGTTTCTGACTTTATTTTTTTGCCTGAGAGACAAACGATGAGAGGTAGAGAACAGAACAGGAAAATAATAATCTCAGTGTGTTAGCCTCAATCCAGTGCCACGGTGATGAAATCCTGGAACCACGGAGAAACACAAAACACCTGGCACCCAAAAACCAGACTAAGAACAATCAAACTCCCCCATTTCCTATCCCCTGGATAAATAGAGCTAAATTTTCAGAAGCAACTGTAAGTATTCATGTGTAGTTCTTTTCTGTTCTCCGTGTAAAGAAATACACTATTAATCCTCAGACTATATTTGCATATATGAGTTACATACATCTTGAATGAAAATGCAGTTTGTATGTGGGTTACACAGTCTTCTGAATATGCACCAATTTGGATAAGACAAATTGCACACACACAGTTTTAGATACTGCTTAGAGGCACCCTTGAAAGGCACCCTTGATTCAAAAGCTATTAGCTACTCATCTTAAATCTCACAAGTCATGCAGGATTAGTCCTAGTATTATTAATGCAGAGAACAAAGTGATTGGAGATTCAAAAGCCATTTTAGATGAATTTAGTAAATTTTATAGCAATCTTTTCACATCAAAGGGTTAAGAGGATAATGGTTATGAATATACTCCTTGATGTTTAAAGGATCCTTCAATTCTACCTGAGGACAGTATAGGTCTGGAATAATCTATTACCCATAATCAGATGGAGCATGCAATTTATTTTGGGTGAAATTCTCCTCATCTGCATAATTGGTCTTTATATACAGGAACTTCAGGGAAGGAAAATTCATCTTGCCTCCTTGGGGTCAGGATGCATCATATGGCCCTTTGCAGAAATCCCA
>VXAZ01002624.1:0-18968 GCA_013399875.1 Gymnorhina tibicen | reverse complement strand
GGAGAGGAGAGGAGAGGAGAGGAGAGGAGAGGAGAGGAGAGGAGAGGGAAAATGTTTCCATCATGATTCATGTTCACCTATCAATATCTAAGATTTATCACACAATATCAGTGCATTTGCCCCTCAATGTTATCTGTAAAGGGAGTGTAGATGTTTAAAAATTGTTGGTATGTAATCTTTATACTGAAAAACCTCCAGATTCTTTGCTTTTGAATCACTGCAATTTAAAAAATTATGTTTATTTATATTCCATGTGTGTTTGCATGTAAACTTTTTCTCCAAGTTTTTAAACCGANGAGGAGAGGAGAGGAGAGGGAAAATGTTTCCATCATGATTCATGTTCACCTATCAATATCTAAGATTTATCACACAATATCAGTGCATTTGCCCCTCAATGTTATCTGTAAAGGGAGTGTAGATGTTTAAAAATTGTTGGTATGTAATCTTTATACTGAAAAACCTCCAGATTCTTTGCTTTTGAATCACTGCAATTTAAAAAATTATGTTTATTTATATTCCATGTGTGTTTGCATGTAAACTTTTTCTCCAAGTTTTTAAACCGAAAGGTTAAATAGGACTCACCTATTTTGTAATTCCTGTTTTAGACATTTAAGTATCAGACATTTGTATTGAAGTATTGAATCCACTGTTACATCTGCATAACTGCAGTGTAATTATACTGTAGTTACATTGTATTGAAGTTCTGAACTGTTGAAATATATAGATATAGATATAAATATATAATTTCCACTTATGAATATAACTGGAAAAATCTCTTTCTCTTTTTTAATTTCACATAACCACATTAAAATTTTAATTGTTTTATTAGTTTTGGCACAAGATTTTTTCAGAAGATCCTAAAATCAGACATTTAGGTACCAGGCTGAGGTTTTTTTAATGCACACTTTTTGGTTCCCTTCCACTACTTTCTTACAGTCTTTTTTTGCAGTTTGTATAGTTATGCATACTTCCTTTTGTAGCCCACCTGTACTTTGTTTCCAAGCAAACTTCTGTGTCTGTGTAAAACTATGTTGAGAGTAATCAATCTAGACGTTTCTTCAGTAGGGAAAAAAGTAATTTGTTTTCTTTCTCCCCTTTTATATTGGTACTTTGGAGAGTGAAGCTACATTTTTGTATTTTGCACCCTTACATACATGCCACTACATATGAAAGTGAGCAATTCTAGTATGAAAGTCTAAACATTATGCAGCTCTACCTAGCTTCCTCAGGACAGAACAGTGAGTGATGACTTCTGGGAACCTTATCAGAGAACAGTTATCAAGACTTATCTGAAAATAAGTTTATAAATAATGAAATCAAAGATCCCAAAGACATTTATATCCTGGCTTCCAAGCATAAAGGAGAGGCCCCTAATAAAGAGAGAGAAGTGACAATGCCGGAACACTACATTTTTGTTTTCCAGCCAGCACATCAAGCAAGCACATGTGGCCATGTGGATTCTGTTTAGGACTCCAAAGAAGCCTCTTTTTGAACCATTTTTGTGGTAAATATATGTGATTAATTTCCAGATCAAGTATTTTAATTGCAAGGGAAGGAACAGGATGTTGAATGGTAATAGATATATGAACATGCACAGGTTTTTGAGGAATCCCTGATATGTTTCATCTGTGATGGCTTAAAACAATCTCAGCACTGCCATGCTCCTAGCATTGTCAAGCATGAAAATGCACATCTGCTTCACTCATTTTTTTAAACTTTATTGTGGTTTCTTCGCTTTTTGTTTTGTTTGCTACAACATACGGATTTTAATTTTCCTATGTGGCTTTTGATAATTTTTTTAAAAACATGTTTATTAAATTAATAGTATTGTCCTTGAATTTATTGTAAAAAACACATGTACATGGATAATATAAATTTTTACTTTCCATCATCCAAATCTTTCAACTTTTGGATGAGTGGAAATATTACATATAGTCCTCAAAGAATGTTTTCAAAAATCATGTCCCCCAAGAGGAAGCCTGAAAACTGCAGATACTTCCTATTTATATTATTTTTCAACAACCATTTTTTTTCCATTGGAATTGGGTTGATGAGGAAACAATGTCATTAACTCCCTTGTGCAAAACTTTTCTAGAAGTGAACCTTCCTTCTTAGTTGGTGTTCCACCACTTCTCCAAACAGTCTCTGCATATGGTTAGAGAACAAGAAATGGATTCCTCTGAAGTGTAAGAATATTTCATATCTAGTTCAAAAAAAACCCCATCTGCTTGGAGCTTCCACTAGAACCCAATTCTCAACAAATTACCTCATTATGTTTGTGTTGCACATCAGTAAAACTACATGACTACTTACACAGCTGCTGGGAATCCCTGACCACGCTGTACAGCACAAATGAGATTTGCAGTGTAACACCATTGTAAGTTCAGTGTAGTTGAGCTCTAGCTAATGAATTCAGAGTCTCTGACTCCAAAACAACAGGAGGACACAAAATAAGGTCAATTTATTAAAAATCCACAGAAGTTGCTGTCACTACCACCCCATCAGTCCATTTCCCATTCTATTTAAAAGGGATTTTACTTTTCAGCCTTATGAGATGTCTTCCTGGGCTTTTGTGGTGCCTTGGGCTTTGATGATTAGGGAAATAATCATCTTGTAAAGTGCTAGAGATAAGGAAGATATTTAAATACTGGTTTCCTTCTTTGTTTACCTCTGCAAAAAGCTGAGGGACCAAACAGCAGAGGGAAACATTTTGCAATCTTTTCAAATTTACACAGTAAATTCAACAATGTTGCTGTGAATGTTATCACTGAGTTTTGTATTCATGCTTGATTCTTTACCAAATTAGCTCTTCTGTGAGTAAATATATCTTTCTCAGTTGCACTCCTCAGTCTATGTCCTGAAAGTAACAAAACTGATGGAGTATGTTCCAGATATGCAAACCAATTAGCCTACACAGCTACAACAAAATCTCAGTAAAATAAGTGAGCTTAAAAGAATCAGATATTGAATCCAGGTTATATAATTTTCTTTGTAACACTGTATGCCAGCTATAAAATCTTACATTATTTTATTAACAGTTACATCATCAATCTTCTATGCTGCAGTGGAAATTTGTGGACAGCTGAAAGCATATTTGAAACAAAACAATGCAATGAAAAGAATACCAGCACTCTTACCCACACTATCTCTAATTTTTAATCTGCAATCTTTTCACATCTGGTTTATTTAGTAACTTAATTAAGATTTGAAAAAAAAAACCCACACACATTAATAAATCATTTACTAGTAATAATATTTTCACTGCGTTTTTTCAAAATAATAATAATAATGAGTACGCAATCCTTGCATTGTGACAATACCATCAAAGTTTGAACAATTTTGTGTAGATTATATAGACATATAATTCTATGTGTATACATAGAATTATATACACATATTATTCTATGTGTATATACATAGAAAAAGATAAAAGAAACATATCAATAGGTAGGTATACTGATGTGTATTATATATGTTACATACATACATAATGTGTATTATAGATTATATACTTGGGAGAAAAGAAAGCAATAATATGCAAAATTTAATCCATTATGGCTTTAGTTTTTACGGCTCCCCAAAACATTATACACAGACCTTTTTGACAACACAAGCTTGGGTTTTCCTTGCAAATTCTGCATAGAGCTTTTAACTAAAAATATTCTGTTCCAGAAGAATGCAGCCTCTCTCTTCAAACTAAATATTTTGATAGGCTTGTTGCTAGTATGAATAACTCCTGCTACTTTTTGTGTATTATGCTATCAGTTGATATTTGTCCAATTTCAGTATTACTTTTACAATTACAATATATTATGAAAAACATATGAAGTCTTTTTTTTTTTTTTTAATAAACAGTCATCATGGCATTCACATGATACTACCTCTACAGAAAAAATAAATAATTTCATGCACAGTACTTTCATGACATGGGTCTTCTAACTTCATTGACTTTAGGACCCAAGGGAAGCCCAGGCACAATTGTCAATAGACCTCCTTGAAATAAAAACATCATTTTTCCTTCTGCCCATTGCAAGGAAGACTGAAACTGCCACTGATAATTAATCCACTGAGAGAAATCAATATTGCAACCGGTTGGAGATGAAACAACCCATAGCAAAATAAACTTTTGCCATGACAGTGCAGCAGTTCTTCGAAGCATAGTCTGTCTGTGGGCAGATGTGGAATAGTAATAAATGATTGCAAAAAACTACAAACCAGTTGTATCAAACAGTTGTATTTTGCGCCATAAAATGCAGTTATTGTTCTTGTATGTGCTGACTTGCTTTTCAAGACATAGTAATGGCCCTCTATTTGTACAGTCTGAAAATGTTGTGAGAAAAAGAGACAGAAGACAGGACAGCTTGCGAACAGCCAACAGTGGAAACTGACTGTAAGAAAAAATAGCAGTGTTGTATTGCATTCTGGTTATACCAGTTCTTGACTAGACTGCAACACAGGAAGTTAGATTTTGGTAGGAAGCTCTAGACTTTGAGTGAACTGGTCAACATTTACAGATTTATTCATTTCAACTCCCAGGTGAAGGCCAAAATATTTCTTGTAGGAAAGATTTTAGGTATGGATTAGAATTTCAAGGAATTGAATAGTAGCTGTTTTACTATAGACCCTTGATTGAAGACAAAACACTTAGATAAAATCAATGAAAATAATAACGAGCTCTGTGGCACTACACGTGGAAATCAAGTCTACAGCTGTTCTGGGAGTGCCATTTAGCAGGAAATACCATGGCAGTCAATGACAGAAGTCACTGATGCTGTCTCCTAGCAGCCCTCCTCCAGAAGTCCTTCAATGGGCCTCCAGAAACCTTTCAATTGGCCTTCAAAAGTGCCCAGACTTTAGTGCCAAATGGCCAACATTTGATCCTGTGGTCTCAGCTCAGGTGGTCAGTGAACACAGCATGATTCATGTTCCTTTACACAAAAGGCTGCTGCATTTTATCCCCTGTATGAACCTAACAGGTTGATTTAGCTGATGCATACCTTCCAGAAAGGCAGCCAGAGTGGGGTTGCCTGCTATTTCCTTTGACAGCTTTTATCAATGGTAAGAGATATGCACCTTATTTAAATTTATAGACATTGGTTTGGGACATTTAAGATGCTTCACAGCAGTATTTAATTTTCTTTATCAATCTCCTCCTCACCATAATATCTGGTCTACATTTTTTCCTGTAACCATTTTATCTACTTATCCCTCGGGATTGGGGTCCTTCTAACTGGATTGCAACTGAATTTTGGCTGACCTAAATAAGGCATATGCCTTCAATGACAATACCATTTTAATAGCTTATTATATTATTCTTTATATTATTCACATCTTGAAAATATAATGAAGATACACCAAATTATAACATTATAACTGATAAAGGCTAGTCTGCTTTGGTTTTCATTGAAGTTTCAGTTCCACATCAACATCTCATTCTGATATGCGCTAAAACTAACTTTTCAGTCTCCCCTCTGCCTCTAGATGCAAGATTTTTGATCTCTGGGGAGAATACAGCTGAGCTCTTCAGGCATGGAAGAGTCTACGCCAGTAGCCTCAAAGCAGTTGCTGTCAGAAGAAAAAGTTCAAGTACATCCATTACTTGGAATGTCTGAGAATGTGTGTGTGTGTGTATTTATGTGTACATGCATATTTTGGTGTATAATCCTCTGCTCTGGCATCTGATGGTACAGATTTTAAAACTGTTTTCACAAAACCTCTGTGAGTCAGGTATTATTCTATACAGTTTTTACAAGAACAAACCTGCAAATGCAGCAAAGCAGGGAAGTCACCTTCAAGGAGATAACAGGGTGCAGAGCTCTGAGTCTTGTGATTCCCACCCCCCTTCTATTAAAAGCAACATTTTAGTAATGGCAAGACAAACAGGAATGTTCCTCAAGAGAATTTTCTACCAGTGCTGTGTTGTCCTAGCGTTGTCCTAGTGTTGTGGTTTTTAGCCTCTCCAGTCCTTTGGAGAAACTGCAGTTTGGGATTAGGTTTTATAGAAGCCCACAGCACTCACGGAAACAGACTAATGATGTTTCTTATCTGCAGATAGCCTGAGTCTGGGCATAATTCATTACTTTAGCTGCAACTCCTCTGCTTGGGGAAGGCTAGTGGAAAAGATATTACCGACCTCACAGCAAACTTCTCTGTTCATTCTGAGTTTCAGAAATCAGGCTTATGATTCCTCCCCTCAGTCTCAGATAGGATCTTTCCCCAGAGGGGACACTAGAGTGAAACCAGTTCAGAATCTCCCTCTGGGAAAGGAGAGTGTGTGCTCCTTTCTGACCACAAGTTACCCTTCTCCTATCAATCCTGCTGCCCCACGCCACTCAGTCACTCTGGCCGTACCCTTTATTTACCGCTTGTCAGCTTTCCTGATTCCAGGTATCATTTCCTTGATAAATAATCATTATGCCCCTTGATTTCTGTTCTCTATCTTACAAGCACAGTATAAAAAGGCTTCTTCCTCGGGCTGCAGACACTACAGCAGCTTTCAAGTTCACTAGTCCCTCTACAAGAGAATATTTTTCTGCAGAACTGGCCCTATGGATGGGCAAACTAGGTGCTCACCTGAGGAGTCAAATTTTGGAGGAAAGGGGTGGCTCACAGAAGCTGCTGCATGCTGAGCACTTGCTGTCAGTGTTTCTTCTGTTCAAATGAATCACCATTGGGCATTGTGATTGGAGGAGGAGTAGAGACTTACAGGTTTTGAGTCTGGACTAAAACATTTTGAGCTCATCTTCCCCCTCTAGAATGCAGGAAACTTGACTTGGCCCTGAAGCCCAGCAGGTTTGGTCACATGCCGCTGAAGGAAGCACACAGTGCCGGGCACTTGCAGGCAGCCCAAGCAAAGGTTGTAGCAATACAACTATGGAACAAGTAGGAAAGGGAGAGGAATCAAGCCTCTAAACCACAGGGCAGGCCCCATTCATCTGACAGGGAAGCATGGGAAAATGTGGGATCATGCTCAGCACTGTCACTAAGAAGCTGCAGTGGGATGCCCAGGTAGGATGCTTTCTCCTCTCTGAGCACAGTGGCAGCTCGATCTGCCTTGTTTCTGACCTGAAGTACATCTGCTAACCCACCACATTCCCAACTCCATGTGTTGACCTGAGGAGGTTTGATGAGAAGGACTGATTTCAAGAATAGATGGCCTGTGTGGCTGATTTATTTCTGCTGAAGCAGACTACCAGATCCTCTGAAGCTGTCTCAATTACCTCTATGTAAAGGCTGTTATTCTTCTCCTACAAGTAGTAGTCATGTTTGAGTGGCCCGATTTGTGCAGATTTGGCCTGCCTTGTCCACTTAAAAGACTATTAATCACCACTCCAGTTTATAAATCAAGGAGGCCAAGTTGCTGAGAGCAATTGAGAGGCTGAGGCTCCGCAGAAGCACTTAGCCAATTCCCAGACCCAGGCTTAGCATTTCTTTCTCCCCGCCTTTAGTCGTCAGACAATTCATCATCCTTCTCCCATTGAGGCAGAATGAGCCTGACAGAAGAATGCCTGAAAGCTAATCAATATGATCAACTTCAGGGGGAGAGCACATCAAAAAATTTTTTTTTGGTTTCTAAGTCTTTTAAATAAACACAGCCTATTTGCTTAAAGATTTGGTAGTTTGAATTTATGGAAGACAAAACCAAAAGACAAAGTGCAAACAAAAAAAAGATGCAGCAACTGGGAAAAACATACCACAGACACTGTTTTGCAGTAGCTATCTATGAAGAATAAAATATCAGGCAAGGAATAGGACTATTACGAGTGTGGATTATCAGTTTTGGGTACTACAGTCACACAAGATCGCTTTTCTTTTACAGCAGTGTCAAGTGCAATTGGCAGGCCAGAAGTCACAAAGAGGTCTGCTCCTACTAAATAAACATCAGCCTGTTCTGTGCTTGCATGTGGACTAATGAGGTTATGATAGAAAATGGATCTGCTCTGTAATAAGGCACAGTGAGGGAACTTGAACAGGAGGTTTATTTTCCTATTCTGTGATAAGTTGCTTTTACATATTTCGAGCACAGCCTTTTTTTGGAAAGAGAGAAAACATAAATTGTTCATTGTACAGAGGAAAGCATGAGTGACAACTGTAAGTGGAATAGACAGTTTCCATTACCCCCTCACACTTGCTGAAGAATAATTTGCAAAGGCTGGGTAAATTGTGTTTTAAGAAGTGTAATGACGTGTAATAATTTCCTGTCAGCATGTCAGTTACAAGCAGAGTGAGTTTGATAATTTTGGGATAGAAGATAGAAAGAATTGAGGATAGGGGGGAGGGAAGATAGAAGAAATTGGAAGGTCTTTTAGGATCGCTGGCTTCAGAAACTAATGAAAGCATAATTGTAAAAAAAAAACAGGTGGAGTGCTAGATAAAAGCAAGAGCTGTGCAGCAACCTGCCCAGATACTAATTCCCATTTGCTTTCCCATTAATCTTGCATAAAGATTCCAGGTCACAGGTCCAGCTACAGGGAGTATTAAGCAATTTTGTATGATGGGAAATGGCTCAGAAATCAGAAAATGGATGATCAGAAAAATTTCCTTTTCTTGTCCTGCAAAAGGCATCTGTAGCATAATGCGGAAAAATGTTTCCACTCTCAGTCTCTCTAAGAAAGGGAAAAAAACCAAACAAACATGGAAAGAAAAAAAAAAAGAAAGGGTTGGGATGTATTTGACTGCCTACTTGTCTTTGAGAATGCACAGTGTGGTAGAGATCAGTAAATGCCACGGCTTATAGATCAGCCTAAGATGAATGAGCCAGTTATTTTCACACTGTTTCACTCCTTCTTCTCATTTTTATCTTAAAGACAATATTGTCTGAGATTTATTATTTATTAATTTTGTTATTTTATCATGCTGGCACTTCTGTCAGGAGCATAATATTTCCTTTAATCCAGCCATGGTTGAATTAAATTTCCACTCTCCATTATACATATATGCACCTACAGTTAGTCTGCTGACCTCATGACACTTATTACTGATTTGCATTGTTGCAAAAGTAAAGGAAATTTGACCCTCAACATGCAAATCTTATATTACCCACTCCACCTTCTTGATAGACCATGATTTCCCTTTTCAGTACAGTTTTCCAGAACCATCTCTTAAACTTAAACAGGACTGTTTCTACCATTTCTTCATTTTTGCTGGTGGATTGGGTGTAAAATAGACATTTTTCTTAGAGAAGCTACTCTAGTATTGAATATAACAATTGATAGCATTTTCCTAATAATCTATTTCTCCTCTTATTGCTGTCTTAATGGTGGTCTTTCACAACTTCCACTGCTCAATGAAATTTAAGCATTTGGAGGATAGAGTATTTTCAGCCTTAAATGTGCCTTAGAAAGAAGTCTTCCTTATATCAAATGTTGAATTCACTCTTTAAAATAGAACATTTACCTCTGGATATGCAGCAAGGTAAGCAAGTCTTTTGTTTTAATTTATGCCACTTTGTAAAACAGATACTAAAATGCTCTGGGTTTGGTAGCTTTGTTTTGGGTGGTTTGGGTTCTTCCTCCATAAAATATTACTTTGGAGGCTTTTGCATAGGTTTGAATGAAAATTTCACATCAATTTCTGGGTTTTTTTCCTTTTCTCATGTTTAGGAAGATGCAGAGGTAGTCATGTCTTGTGGGACTGAGTATGGAACCACTCAGCACATTGCTGCATGCTGACTTAGAGAAAGAACCTGATATATCTTAATTGTGTGACAGTGCATTTGTCACCGCTAATTTTGAAACTGATTGCATTGGAATAGTTAGGTTATGAATGCAAACACATGCCAGACAGCTGGAAGAGTGTGATAACTCTTGTTTGTCTTCAAGGTGTGCCACTGAAGTAGTCTCCTCAGACTGTGGCTTTCCTTTCCATTCCTTATACTCAACTAGCATCATCTTAAAAAAAACACCAAGCAACAAAACAGAGAAAGCTGTTTTAAATAAAGTTATAAAACAACATAGACACAAAATAATTACCATTGCCATTATGTTACACATCACACCAGATGAAAACATATTACAAATGTGACAGCACAAGTAATAGCTCTCAAGAGGTAGTTTCAATGAAGAACAGCTTTTACACGCGTGTTTTTCTGTGAGAGTCTTCAAGAATCATAATTTCATGTCTAATCCTACAGAATTCTATCAAAAACCATTTGGTTACTTGACCGAAGTTTCCTTCAAAATGGCGAAATGCAAAGCTATAACTACTGTTCTTAGGCATAAGTCATGGAAGTTAAACCTCCAGAAGAAGACATCATATTCTACTGAGGAACAAGTCCAAGAAACATTTTGGGATCTGGATTGAGAAGCAACCAAACATGAACTACCAGTAAAATGTAATGGTAAAGAGCATATAAACGGGGAGAGGGGTGGGGGGATGCTTGTACACCCGAACAGGGGACACCTAAAGGAGTCAGGAGTCTGTTTTACTTCTGTGAAGAGCTTCACCAAAGTGGTTCTGAATCATTGCAAATTGTCTTCATGTCCCTCCCTTTGGAAGGATGTTGAAGATAGAGTGAGGTTACAGAAAGTAACAATAGAAATGATCCATATGCTGTATAAACTGCCATGTGGTAAAACATTAAAGGAAATCAAGCGGTTTGGCTTAACAGAATAAAGACGAAAAAATAAAAGATCAAGGTGGCTTAATTATAGTTGTATAAGTACTGTGCACTGAAGTCGCTTCTCATCTACTAAAGAAAGCATAAAAAGAATCAACAGTCATAAGCTAAAGAAGAAAGATAAATTCATATTTAGTACTAAGTTATGCTTTTACAGTGACACTAACTACCAAGGGAAGCGGTGGATTCTCCACAACTTAATACATCCAAAGCATGGTCTGGAAGTCTGCCTGGAAGATATGTTTTCGTCAAACATAAATCACTGAGCTCAGGAAATAAATCTATATGATCTAATGGTTTTTTCTAGCCCTTAGATCCCATGTATTTATAAAATATGGTATAGATTAAAATTTAACTAATAGCTTTGAGACTTTCTTTGGTTTCTGTTAAATTATTGTCTGTTTTTAAATACTTAGTGGGTATCATGGCCTATCTCTGTTTTCCCTAAGAGGCTGGGGTCAATTCAGAAGTATTTCTCTTTACTTTAGAGAATAATTTTAAAGGCAGCTAAAGCCATACTATTCACAGATGGTCATACTGGACTGAAAAGCAGTCCAGAAAAAAATGTATGTTTCATATTAGGATATATCCCTAAGCTGCACAAAAAGAGAGTTTGAAGCAAGGGTATGTATTTTGAAGTTTATGTTCTTCCACAGGTTACAGAATTTATTTAAAACAAGAGCAAGAAAAGTTCCAAAGGTTATTTTTAATTCCTGCTCTTGTTTACCTAGAACTTGTTGAAAAATAGTTCTTCAAGAGTCTTTTTTTTCTTTTACAAAGAGCTATCAGTGGACCTCCCTTTAATCAATATGGAGATAAACAAACCAATATTTAAATGTCTGAAGTTTCCACTGCTGTAATATGTAATCATGAATTAAGAGGTTTGGAAAATTGTACTTTTGTGTCTCCAAAGTGGCTGTCATTTTCAATTAGGACAATAATACACATTATTAAATATTCTTAAAGGAAAACTAAGTATGAATGTGATCCCTGAAAAATCATTATTTCAGTCTAAGAGACATAAGGAATCAAAATACAAATACAAATCACAGATATATGGAGAAACTAGCAAGTTATTAGTATTTTCTGTAATTTCTCAATTTCCCTCCTTTTAATATTGGTATTGTTACTGCTGTGGTTCTCATTAAGTTTTTGACTATAATTAGAACTTTCCATGTGACAGGCATTCTTCAGATAGAAAGGAAGGTGTAGATTCTCTTTGGAAGCGCATATTAATGATCATTGTGTTCCATATTGTTTCCATTTTTAAGAATATCTAAACAATGAAACTTTAAAATGTTTTCACTTATATGTGGTGGAAGTAATCATTGTTGGCAAAAGAGAGATCAAACACGGACTAGGCTTACAAATCTTTCTTTCCCATAAAGATCAATTCTGCCACACATGGAAATAAGGAGCATGCATTCTTGACAGATATGCTGATCCTTGCCTTTGTTATGGAGTGAGCTCGGACACATGGTGTGCACTGGTCTGTGAATTGCCCTGGACTGACAGGAAACTGAGCAGATGCTCGTCAGGACTGTTACAGATACTCTCACCCTCTCTTGGTGGCTTGAGGCATGACCATATTCCAAGCCAGGATCTCTCCCACCACAAAGAGGTTTTGAGTGAGGGAGGTTAAACCCACTGAAGGAACTGCTTTGTCCCACAGGCACGGGTCAACCGGCAGTGGAGTTGGAGCTTTAGAATTCCAGACCCTCTGCTTTGAGGGTGTATACCTTCCCTCCAGCACCAGTGTAATATCTTCCACAGCTACAGCAATCTGAAAATTGTCATTCTTTTGATGCAAATCAACTTGGAAAAACAGTCTGTCAGAAATATGGAGTGGCTGAGGTCTGCTCTGTATCTCTAAAGGTACTTTGCTCCTCTACAGTCCTCAGTACTGTACTTCTCCATGTCATGTGAATCTTCCCTCACCTGACAGTATTCACATGGCCCTCACATCAATCCTACAACTGCTGAAATGGTGGCATCTTGACTACATCAGTAGCTACCCTACTGATTTGGTAACACCCATTTTGTTCAAGTCTCAGAGTCTGACGAAGGGAAGAGATCAATTTCTCCTTTCTTCAGAATACACTGTCCTCCAAAAAGTCAGAATTTCAGCTCATGCCACAAGGAACACCAAATGCTCTCTATACCCTGAATCACATAGCTATTTCAAACAGCTGAGGACCACAGCTGCTTTATAACAGGTCCAAAAACCTGTTCTTATAAGGTCCAAACTCCTGCATGGTCAAGGTGAAAGGTTAATTCAGGTGGAGAAATGAATCACACAGGACAGACCTCTGAGATAGATACACCTGACCTTTGACTGGAGGGTTAGTGAAGTCTACTGAGCCGTGACCATTCTGCATAAGGGTGATGACAAGCCATATCACGGCATCACAGTCAGAGTTGGAAGGGACATCTAGAGATGATCTCATCCCAGCCCTCTGCTAAAGCAGGTTCACCTAGAGCACAGGTTGCACAGGATCACATCCAGGCACATTTTGAATATTTCCAGAGTCTCAGCAACATTTATGGACAGCCCCACATTCTTCTGCCATGCCTTTGAGCAGCCTGATAATCTAGATAAATCTTCAGTTATACAAGAGCCAAATGTTATAAAATAAAATGCAGACAATTTTGGCCGTATTGGTCTAATAGAGGCCATGTTTCCCATGAGCAGTGCACTTCCATTCAGTATGCTTTAACTAAAAACCCCCTTGCAGTAAGCTATGGGAAAGCAGTAGAGCTAGAACCAAGCTCCACTCCCTGGAGGTGCCTATGACAGCAAGGAGTGTGACAGTGGCACTAGAACAGCATTAACTTCACACAGTATTCACTGCATCCTTGCCAGCTTCCTGAAGGAAGTCTACCCCAACACCAAAGTGTGCAGCTATGGGCAAAAGAGTAGGTTAGACTCACTGCTGGATATGTCCACACAGAAAGAGAAATTTGAAAATGCCTTTAGCCTCCTCTGCTGTGCAGTTGCTGCACACTGTGCTGTTATGTGGGATTTTCTGACTGAGTGCCAGCATGGTGTGGCAGTAGGACTGCTCTGACCATTGCAGGACATCTCAGCTGATGTGAAACCACTTGCACCCAAGTTCCCCCCTCAGATGGTTGCAAATTCAGAAGCTGCTGCTCTCATTTGTCCTTAGTATACAAGGCCAGTTCTGTTTAAGCTGCCCACAGCTGCGTTATTTCTGTTTTATAGACACTGTGTAAAGCTAAACGTTTACTCAGAATTTCAGAGACTATGCAAAAAGTATGATGAAATCCTGGGCTGCAGGCACTATGGCCATGTTACAAGTATAGAAATGGTTTCTAAATGCAGTTAAAATTATGAAAGCTCTATTATTCATGATGACACTGATTATCTGCCCCCATACCTCACTGACAAATTCAGCCACTGCTTTTAGATGAGATATCATACTTTGTCCACAGACAGCCCTAGAGGTAGGAATTAATTATTAAATACTGGTTGATGATAATTACATGATAACTTTATTGACTAAAATCGGAAAGGAATGTGTGATGTGTTCTAAATCTTCTCTATAAAATGAATCCTCTGAAAAAGAGAATGTCTATTCTGAAACAAAAAATTAGCTCTTATATAAACCATCTTTAGAAACCCCTTTGTCAAAAACACTAGCATCATGCTCTTAAAGCATAAAAGGGGAGAACACATTTTAATCCAAATGTTTTCCTTGTCAGCACTAAATGAAATCTAGATAATAAAGCAAAACAGTAATTCAAATTCAGTACTGAAGATCACATACAAACTGCGTGTCCCTGCATAAATTCATATTAAAATTAATTTTGTATATTCTTGTGTCTTTCAATACTCATCTTTTCAGAAAAGGCATCTGACTTAAGAGTCTTCAAACTGAGTGATCTTAAATGAAGCTTCCAAAAATCAGATAAACTTTACGAAAAAAAAAAAAGCTTCTTCATTATATTACATTACATTATTATTCCTTACAATTGCAGTCAGTAATAATTTCAATGCTACTGATTTGTTTTCTGTAATTTTAGAAGAAAAAGTGTTTCATGAAGTACTGCTGCTACTTTTCTGATTCTTTTTGGATATCATTGCAATAACAGAATTTCCAGCTTCAAGGGGGAATGTAAAGAGAATTTAGGTGAAAAATAACAGGTCTGATAGCTGTATGTTGTTGCGGTGTGTAATTTCCCCGCGTTGGTACGGCAAGCCGCAAGCTTCCCGGAGAGCTCTGCGGGGTTATCCCGGGGAGAGCGGCTGTCCCGCTTCCCGCAGCCCCTCCGGGCGGCCCGCGCTGTCCCGGCTCCTGTCGGCTCCACAACGCGGCGGCGATAAAGGAGGCGAGAAGGCTCCCCCTGCATGGGGACCCCAGAGGAACTTTATTCACATGATGGCATGCTGGTTCCCAAAGGCAGAGAGAGAGAACAAGGCATGGAGCCTGGGATTTTATTTGGGGACAAGGTGGGGTGGAGAGAGCACATGGACGAATGGTCTCAGGGCGCAGGGGCGGTACATGGGCGGGGTTGGGGCACCGGGACCAATAGGGAGAACCCAAGGGTGTGGCCAGGACTAGGGGCGGGGGAAGGAGGGAGCAATGTGGGAAGAGCAGGCATTTACTAAGAGGAGTGGGGAAATACAGCACTACAGTATGTTGCCTATTTCAGAATATTTTAATTTATATCCAGGGACTACTACTTGCACTTAACAGTGTTTTACATATATACAGAACTAAATAAAGAGATAGGAGATATGGCAGGAATAAAAATCCACAAATGTAAAAGACTGTTTGTGACAGAAGTATGAGAAAATAATTTTAACACACATATCAGAAATCAGACTTATAACAGAAAAACAAGGTGTCTCAGAACCCCAGCAAAATGCTGCCCTAGCATTTGAACAAAGCTTAAATCTTAAGCATCATCCAAAGTGGTAAATTCTCCCGAAGAATGGGCCATGAGACTGAAATTAGAATCACGTGGATCTAAAACTTTATGAAATTCATTGCAAGTGACAATTAAACATAGCGCTAAACAGACTAGTCTGGTGCTTTCCTAAACCTTGGCGGTCAGTGTGGCTCAGTCCCTGTTCAACTGCAGAATCCAGTCATACTCACTGCATAACTCTTACTCTGTGCCCAGATTTGAGTTGAGCAAAAGACAAGTATTTCCTTCCAAGAGGAAAGTCAGTTGGGTTGAGAGGACAATTTGCAAAAGGATACATGCCTTACAGATAGTCTTAGGGCACACAATGCCATCCATGATACCTACTGAATCAACACACACTGGTTTCAGTTGGGGGAAAACGCCTGATTCTGGTGGAAAATCAAGGACTCAGGCACACAGCATAATATGACGGTGCATCCCTCTTACATTCTGAAGGACGAGCTCCCCCAGGATGGTGACATCTATGCACGCTTGCATAGCACTGCTGCCATGGCCTGCTCAAGCACATACAGCAGAGTCAGGGATGGCAGAAATGGCAAGCAGTTGGTGGACTCAGAAGAGAGCATGTTGTCTCAAACAAGGCTGCCAACATGTTTCCCCCATGGTTTCCTAACTTGAAGCCTCTCCATGTGGTCATATGCTAAGTATGAAGTAGGGCACACCAAACAGATCTGTGGGTGAGTAGATGCAAGAGCATAGCGGGGGATAGGTACTGAGCCAGGCCATGAGAAAAACTGATACACCTTGAGGACATAACCAGTCCACCTTTATCTAGTGTCTGCCTCGCACACAATGATGCGTACAGCATCCCTGTCCAGCTGGCCTAGAAATCAGAACTTAGCCCTGACATGGGTCACATGACTGTATAGATATATCTTTGTCTTAATTTTGGATTGATAGCCCCAAGCACAAATGTAAGGAACTCAGTACCTCCTTCTCTACCTGTTCTTTAGGAGATGACAAAAAACACATGCCTTAACATGAGAGATATTGGAAGAAGGTTGTGAGGGATGCAGAATAAGGGCTGTCTATTTTTATTCTGGAAGTGGGCCATCCATCCATTTCTCCAGGATAGAAATGCTTACTACAAGTGTAATCACTGTAACTGAATCATTATGTTGTCTGGATTTTTCTTTTCTCTCCTACTGCCTTGTTCAATACTCTGCCCTTGACAGTATATCTTTCCAAAGTCTGTTTCACTGAATAGTCTTTAGACAGTTCTGGTACTTTTTAAATACCAGATTGAAAGTCAAGTCAGATAACAGATAGAAATCATATATACTGGCAAGAGAACAGAATTAGTGGAAGCTTTATAACAAAAACGGTATTTAGAAGAGAAATGATTAATCAGTATTGGTTGGAATCTCCTGTAATGATGAATAATTCAATATATAACTGGTAAGAGTATCACTAGCCTGTATCCCTATACATTTGGTTCATCTGCGAAAATCACTATGTAAATAGAAAGAGCACAGAAGCACTCCAAGGCCTCTGTAACAATGGGAAATTCTTTATTTAAATGATGGAATTAACATCAGCCTGAGGCTTTCCTGTGAATTGCTGATGCAAAGCTGCAATTTGCATATCTGTGAGTGTGTATGATATAGATTATCGCATATAAATAAAGATCTGCAGAGCTCTCTGAATTTTTCCTATACAGATCTATGAGTAAGTAATAATGTACTGCCTATTTTGGATTTCTCTCTGCATAAAGGAGCATTAACTGCTGAGCATACAAGAGTAATTTAAATTAGTGATGTGTAATATATGGGTGGGCAGCAGTCTCTCCCCAGTGGCCCTGTAGCACTTCTGTGCAGGACCAGCAACAGCCCAATCTAAACTGAGAGTTCGGCCCCAAATATCTCCCTTCCCTGATTTCCCCGATCCCTGAAATTACCTGTTAGTATCCTGTGGGGTGAGGTGGAGGACAGCTGTGCCTGTGGTGTTGCCTCCCTGAAACTCTAAGCAACAGCAAGCAGTAACCTGGCAAAGTTCAGTTGCACATGCAGCAGCAAAGGAACCATCCCAAAAAGCCTGTGAACTAACCCACAAGCAGCATCCCATCTCTCCCAGTGACAGACAACACGTCACCATCACCCTGCCTTAAGCGAGGGGAGAAGAGAGCCATCAAACCCAGGTAATTAGCTCCACCTCTGACAGGGGATCCCCCAAAGATAGGGGCTGGGGGTCCTTTTGCTCCTTTGGCATCACTGACAAATGCAACACGACAAGGCAGAGAACAGCCTCAAAGTACAGACTATATAATCCTTGACCATGCACTAGCAACTGACTTTGATCATTTGGCTGGAGAGGCAACATTACACTACTGAGGAATTAACACCAAGGTGGAAAATAGGGATATCCCAACATGTGGGAGAGAGTCTTGACCCTTAATCCACTCCCACCTAGGATTTGAACTGCTGGTAACATCTGCATCCCCCCTAGTAAGCTGTCCAGCTATCCATGTTCCCCTTTGTTTATGTGGTGCCTCACTCTGCTCATCTAATCCTGCACTGATAATAGGAGTCATTATACAAATGAGAGGATATAGCACAGATGACAGCACAATCTATCATTTCTTCCTATAACTATGATGTTGTATGACATTCATGCAGGCAGATCTGAAAAGAGAACCTTGACATATAAAGGGGCAGTACCACGTTCACTTTGCCCATCTTTGAAAATAAGTACAAGGAGTGTGACAACTGCAAAAAATTGTGCTGCATATTGGTGTCACTGCTCATAAACTTGACTTGTTTGACTTGCTCACAGACCATCCATTGGTCTATGAACTGCCACCAGTTTAAATGAAATAACTTTTTTTCCCCAGAAATTAGAATTCTAGGCTAGCTGAAGGATTTTCTATTGAAAAATTTTAACATCTGGAAGTGAAATTGGATTTCATGTTAGATTTTGAAGTGGATTTGGATTTTGCAGTTACATATTCAGGGATAATACTTTGGCTGACAAAATACAAACTTTTCAGAAAAGAATGCAGAAATACAGTGCGTTTAAGACCTCACTTCTGATACGAATGGGCTAGTTTTATGCCAGCTAGATAAGGTGTTCACTGAGAGGCAACTTACTTGAAGAAGATAACTAAAGATAAAACTGTTTTCATAAAAATCTATAGCAAGGATCCTTACAGAGGACAGTAAAAGGAGTAAAAGGCACCAGGATCACATGACATTCATACAAGAGCCTTAAAGGAACTCAGGTATTATGTGAACTACTACTGGTGACACATAGACTATAACTTCTTAAACGAATTTTGAGGAATACCCTCACTTTTATGTATGTGGTAGAGAACTGAGAAGTAGGGTGCAGTGGCAAATTGTTTAAACCTCCAATGAAACCTGCTGATAAAACTGGAGACATGTTGTCTTGGTTTGAAAGA
>VXAZ01002623.1:110136-165415 GCA_013399875.1 Gymnorhina tibicen | reverse complement strand
TGAGAGAGCTGGCAGACACCACTTTGGGACTGCCACAATGATCTTTGAAAGTTCGTAAAAATCAGGAGAGGTGCCTGAGGACTGGAAGAAAGTAAATGTCATTCCAGTCTCCAAAGCAAAGGTAAATTATGCACGACCAACCCCATTGCCTCTACAATGAAACAAGTACATGGATGGATGAGAGAAGAGCAATGGATATTATCTATCTCAACTTTAGCGAAGATTTCAACACTGTCTCCCACAACATCCTCAAAGACAAACTCAGGAAGTGTGGACTGGGTGAGTGGACAGTGAGGTGGATTGAGAACTGGCTGAGCAGCAGATCTCAGAGAGTCACAGTGAGTGGCACAGGGTCTAGTTGGGGCCCCGTCTCTAGTGGCAGCCCCCAGGATTCAATACTAGTCCAGTATTGTTTAACTTAGTCATCCATGACTGGTAAGAAGGGGCAGATACCTCCCCAGTGAGTTCAGTGATGACACAAAGCTGGGAGGAGTGGCCAATACCCCAGGGGGGCTGTGCAGACCTTCAGAAGGGCCTCAGCAGGGTGGAGAGATGGGCAGAGAGGAACCTCCTGAAATTCAACAAAGGCAAAGGGTTGTTCTTCCTGCACGTGGGGAAGAACAGCCCTGGGCACCACAACAGGCTGGGGGCTGATTACTGGGCAGCAGCTCTATGAAGGTGTCCTGGTGGACAACAAGCTGTCCATGAGCCAGCAGTGTGTCCTGGTGGCCAAGAAGGCCAATGGTATCCTGGAGTGCATTAGGAAGAGCATTGCCAGCAGGTCAAGGGAGGTGATCCCACCCCTCTACTCAGCCCTGGTGAGGCCACATCTGGAGTGCTGCATCCAGTTCTGGGCTCCACAGTACAGGGGAGACATGGAGCTCCTGGAGCAGGTCCTCAGGAGAGGAATGAAGATAATTAAGGGACAGGACCATCTCTTACAAGGAAAGGTTAGGGTAGCTGGGCCTGTTTGACCTTGAGAAGAGATGAATGACAGGAGGTCTCTCATTAATGTATTTGAAGCGAGGGTGTCAGAGGATGGAGCCAGGCTCTTCTGAGTGGTACTGAGCAATAGGTCAAGAGGCAATGGGCAGAAACTGATGTACAGGAAGTTCCACCTGAACATGAGGAAGAACTTTTCTGTGCAGGTGACTGAACACTGGAACAGATTGCCTGGAGAGGTTGCGGAGTCTCCCTCACAGGGGTATTCAAGAATGTCTGGGCACACTCCTGTGCCATGTGCTCGGGGATGACCCTGCTTGAGCAGGGACGATGGACCCGATGACCCACTGGAGGTTCCTTCCAACCTGACCCATTCTCTGATTCTGTGAACTAAAAGTATTTTAAAGGCCAGGGTTACTGAAACCCACACAGGATGTTTTACAGTTCTGACAGTTCCTTCTCCTACACAGTCAATAGGTACACTTGAAAGTCAACAAGGTACTAACACTTCACAAGTTACTACTTATTAGTTATTGTGTACTATATGTATATAACCAGTCTACTCCAAATGGGAAATAAAATGCATATCTGAACTCAGCAGCTGTAACAGGCTAAGTGTTCAGAAACTATGATTTACTACGGCTTTGCGCAAGGTCAGTAACATGCAAAGCTCTGGAAACTGAGTGCCCATACCTGTAGATTAGCTCATCTTCTCAGAATACAAAACCTTGCACATTATTCTATCAGCAAATTAAGAAAACTACAATACTTTTCCTAACTTAAGAAGTTGTTCTTCAGATTTTCATATCAACAAGCTTGAATGAGCAAAAGTTGCTAGCAGACCTGATATGACCAGAACCAGAAGACAGAACCTCAGAACAAAGCATTTAATCTTACCCTTCAGGCAGACATAGACGGAGATTCTAAAAGCAGATAAATAATTAATAAATAAATGTGCCTGTTCCTTAACAGGGACAGACATGTTCCATTCAGTATTTTAGCTTTCCCAAAATATATGTGTCTTTTCTACCCTGGTTGAATACTTCACAACTTCCTGTGCAACTTTAAATAACACATTTAAATTATTGTCTTCCTCTGCATCTGTTTCTGAAGTGGTAACTGGGGAGGAGGGTGTGACAGCGACGAATATTTTATGAGATCATGACCTTGGAAAAATTAAATTACTGTGAATTTAAAGAATGGATAATTATTTTTCTGGGACCCAAGTCAAAACATTTTTCTTTGTAAAGATTTTAATCAAAAGAAAAGACTACCTGTTAGTAAACTAGGTCCCCATTTTATTTAGAGAAATTGCATTTTGCCTATATGTTTAACTTCAGAAGTAAAGTTATTTCACCTGCACAGTTCAGTTTCTGGGAAGTCTACTGGCCAAGCAAGCCAAAATACTCTGTAAGTTAATGCAAAGAACCCCAAGTACCATTCAAAAATTGAAGAGTTCAAGCTATTTAATTCCACCCCCTCTTTCCGCACAAACGGATTTTTAAAAGTAGGGTTTGGGTTTGTTTGGTTTTTGTTGTTTGGTTTTTTTTTAAACCTTTTCAATAAAAATGAAAACTGATGGAATACACAGCATCATAAGGTGTATCTACCAAACCCACAGCAATGAGTTGGATTCTAGAACATCAACAGAATATATCTTGTATCTTCCCTAGAGTCAGTCTAGAGGTGGAACAAAATAACTGTGTTTTGATATTTCCTTCACAACTTCAGAGATGAGGTTGTTTGTATGGGTCATCAGTACACTGAGGGAGGCTCTCAGGACTGCTAACATTGTCCCTACAGGTCTTGAACACACAGAAGTGAGCTCACTCTGCCTAAACTCTGAGCTTGATGGATACATGCCAGATTAGATCCAAATACCACATACCCATGATTAGTGTTGGGACCTGCTTCCGCTACATAGAACTGCACAAGGACTGAAAAATCTCTGCAACTAGAATAAAAGTGACTGAATCCTGTCTATAAAAGTTAAAAATTGAGAAGAAATTGCAAATTGTAAGTACGCATAAAACGAGAATGCCTCAAATTTGTGTTTTGTCTTCATCATACACGACGTTAAGCCTGGCAGCCTAATTTTCTCCTCTTCTTTGTGACATGTCAGTTAAACTACTCAACCCTGTCCTTCCATCGCATGCTCTGGAGAAACAAATAGTAGCAGCAAGAAATACCACATGCAAGCAGCAGGTTATCTAAGTGGGCACGCCACAGCATATGTTTCCAGTCTCTGCCACCAGTACAGTCTTTTGCAGAACTGTTCAACGTCCCTACATCCCTAGACATGCTCTCTATACGCACCTGAGACATGACTTCCCCATTACCTCTGGGAATACGCAGCTGCCTCACCCTGCTGCAACCTTGTTTTGCATTCTCTGAGGCACTAAAAGCCTCATGTTTCTCAATTATATTACAAACACACTACTGAAGAAAAAAATATTGTCTCAAGATATGGCGTGAGAGATGGATAACCTATTTTATGCTTGCACCAGTGAAGCAGGTCCAGCATCTCATAAGTTGTCAAGGAGACATATAGATTGAGCAAATCAGTATGTCAATACTCATATATTCAGTATGCAATACTGTAGAAATCATTATAATTGATAGCTCTGTGGGCATATAGGAATAAAGCACCATTTTGTCTTACTCTCCTTCCTTTATAAAGATTGTGTTTTTACTGCAAAAAGTTCTCATAGCTATTTATCATTACCAAAGCAGTTCATTTCCATCTTTTGTTCCTCTTTAACTACTCCTAACATCCTTGACATAAAATTGTATCAGAACTTCACAGCCATGTAAGTCTTCAAGGGCTGGATGGACACTGTCCTCCTCCACATAAGCAGTCTAGAATTCTCCTTATTCAGGTCACTTTGTCTTCTCTGTCTCCCTCGGGTTCAAAGAGCAGCCAGGTGTACCATTTCCTTGCTGACCAGATACCATTTTTGCCTGATGGTAACAGAGGGTCTGTCACATCAGCAAAATACAGCATGAAATAGCAGCATGTTAACGTTTTAACCTTAATTCAGCTGCAAAAGCCATAGTGATTGATTCAGTGACCCATCTCTCCTTTCCTAATGGAAAAAAATAAAGTATCCAGCTACTACTACAATGACAGAAGTATAAGAACTTAAGTTAGTAAAGAGAACCTGCTATGATGAGTTTATTTCTGCTGTCTTCTAAGCCTTACAAAGACTGTCTAAAAGCTTTTCACTGTAGATAGCTGAATGATAGGAGATGAGTGTCCAAAGAGGTCATCACCATTTTTCAAGATCCACGGTGATTCAGACTCAGTGTTCAAGACGAGTGTTGCATTCAGTGGCGCTTCAGCTACTATGACAATCAGAACTAGAAATAGCAAACCTCTGCCTTCAGAGAAAACTTCAGCTCTCAAAAATTCGCATGATGGACTTTTGAGAACCATCTCACTATTAAAGCAGGTCAACAATCCTTCAGATGGCTTACTTTTAACTTGGAACCAAACTCTCCACTGATTCACTAAAATGCCATGTTCCCCAACCCAGGCTTCACAAAGATTCATTAACTTTAACAGTCTGAGTTTAAATGGGGAGATGGTGCATATTTTCAGTCGCTATGCCCACAGAGCTATCAATTATAATGATTTCTACAGTATTGTATACTGAGTATGAGTATTTGACATACTGATTGGCTCAGTCTGTATGTCTCCTTGACAACTTATGTGATACTGGACCTGCTTCACTGGTGCAGACATAAAATCAGTGCCACAGCTTAGCAGCTCACATTTTTAATTTATATAATGGATTCAGACCACATTTATCCAGTCATTCAGAACTCAAGAGTCCTTGTGACACAGTCAAAGCTGAGCAACCTTGTTTCTCAACAGTGGCTCATTTTTGAAAATGAAGTCTCAATAATTTCAGCAGTCTCAACATAAATATTCTCTAATTCAGTTTATGTTTATCCCACTCCTTTAAACAAACAAAGCAGACCTCATGTTCATGCCATCTACCAACTTCTGTAACAGATTAGCGTCAAATACCTAAAACAAAGTTGGACAAGTACGTCTGAATCACTTGGAAACTTTAAGATCACAGGACTGAAACTTTGTCATACCAATTATGTAAAGCTACTGGAAAGAAATCCATGCATTTTTGCAAGCAGGCAAAGCAGGCTTTTCATAGAACAAAAGAAGCCTTGTCTTCTTCTGTTATGTGACAACTCCTAATTAAAATCAATGATTTTTTATTGTTGGCCCAGATAAGCTTGTTTGCATAGCTGCAACTTCTTAAAACAGAAATCTGAATGTTATTAGGAAAAGACATCCACTGACAGTACAGCAGACCTTGAAGAAAAGTGGCATTGCTTGATTTTAATACCTGATTAACCTTGGAGGCAATTCTGCAAATGCTAAACAGAACAGAATATAGTAAAGAAAGAAATTTAGTTTTGTTTGAACATATTTATAGAATCGTACCAAGAGTACCCATAAAGGCATGCTGTGATTTTTTTCCTTGAGCTTGTGCCAGTTGATGACCAATAGAAAGCATTCAAAAAGGGATAAAAGAGATAGTGGGAAATTATTTATAACCACTCTTTGTATCAAGCACACTGTTTCATGGACAGCTGAGTAACATTACATTTCAACATTTCATGCAGAAAAAACTCGTAAAAAAATTTTTTTACCACGGTGACATTTCTCTAAAATTATTCACTTGTGATCTTGAACTTTGTAAGTATGAGTGTTAATTCTCTATATATACATAAAAACAAGAAAATATCAAACTTGAATTGAAACTGTCTTTAACTGACAGGAAAAACAAGCATTCTGAGAGGATAAAAGTGGTATCAGAAAATAATCACCAGGTGGCTATAGCAACATTTAGCAAACCCTGATGCATTTAACAGACCACTGCAGTTCTAGACAAAACAGTCGCAGCATCCTCACTAGCTCCTCCTTCTGAATTTCCTTTTCTTAATTAGTCCAGCAGTCCACACAGACACAGACTGAACCTTCACAGTGACTAGCTCCAAAAAGACCATCCTGTTTCCATGCACCCTGCTCAGAAAGGTTTGTTCAGCAGTTACTCAAACCCTGTTAACTCAAGATGAACAGCAACCGTGTTTCTGCGACAGAGCACTCCAATGCACTGGCTATATTTGGCAATATCCTTGTTCAAGTTGCCTATTTCAACCACTTAACAGGGAGAGTCTACTACAATCATGTTCTGAACAGTGCTTAATCCTTATCCGGTTTGAGTTCTTTGGAAACCTACCCTACAAGTATGTATCTGTAAAAGCAAACAAGCTTTTAGCATCTACTAAATGCCACCCCAGCTAGTTAGGACTACAATGACAATAAAAAAGAATAGCTTCAGGGATCAGAGTGAATCAAGATGAATCTTGTCTTCTCAGTGTTTGGATTACTGGGCTTGAGGCTCAGGAGAGACCTTATTGCTCTCTACAACTTCCAAAAGGAAGCTGTAATGAAGTGGGGGTTGTTCTCTTCTCCCGAGTGCTGGGTAAACAGTTGGACTCCGTGATCTTAAAGGCGTTTTCCACCTCAATGGTTCCGTGATTCCAGACATGTCATAGAAATCAATGGAATCACTGAATTGTGCATGATTCTGCCTGGACACTCAAGCCTACAAGATTTTTGCTTTGCAACTTACCCTTTAAAACAGAACCCGTCCCTTCTCTTGAGTCCTTTAAGCAGTAAGTCAGTAATAATATCTTATACTAAATCTGAATACTGAAAAAATGTACAAATGCTTCAGCATACATTTGCGTTCGTCTTTCAACGTATTTAAATATATTTAGTGCAAAAAGCTATGTGGCATTTTTCCATTTCCTAGCTACTCAGTACAAATAATCCAATGATTGTTCTATGCAGCTTAATGCTCAACACTTGTTTTTAAAGCCTATGTTCACAGATATACCATAAGACTCAGATGTCTGGGAAGTTTTGCACAGAACACCAGAAGCATTAATTAAACCCCTAATCCTTAGGAAATTAGTGTCAATCACCTGAATAAAGCTGACAGCATGTTTACTTTTACTTAAAACTGTATTTCCTTTCTGAAGGAGTAACACTGCAATGGCCAGCACAATCTATTAACTAGTTCCCTGTACTTCTCTCTTCCTTTCTTTGAAACAAAATCTTATTTTCTGGGAAAGGTCCCTGTCTGTTTCTGTTGTAACTGTATCATAACTTGTATTTTCTGTTTTCTCATCAGATATTGTTAGCCTTTTCTATAACTAAATGGAAAGTTTCAAAGTTTACTGACTCTGTTCCTGATAAGAGGTCCAGTCACCAACCAAACAGGGATGCTGAAAAGGCATAGTAAAATTAGCAGAAAAGAGCAGAAGTTATCTAAAAAGATTTCATTACTTGGAGAGCAATCCAGTCTTCACACAAACATGCTCCAAACCATCAACAGTAATATTAGCCCCATACTCTCCACCCTCTCAGCTTTGAATTCAAGTAATTTTCTAGTTCAAAACCTAAGTTTAAAAAACAAAACAAAAACCCAAAACACAAATACAAAACCAACCAGCAAAAAACCCAACACCAGAATACCCTCCAAAATTTCTTGCAGCTGAAATTTTGGCAGATGTAAAGTACGTTTTAGGATTCCTTCCTTCAAACAGATGAAATTTAAGAGTGCTTCATTTTTTAAGTTTACCATTAATCTATAGTTTGGTAAAGCAATGAAAAGTATCTAAAATATATTTCATTAAAATTATGATGCTGGGAAATAAAAATAAAATATAATTTTGGTGCCTATCCACAAGTACAAAGAGGTAGTAAGTTAGAAACCTTTCCACACAAACATAAGTATTTGGGCAATTAGCAATGTTCACTTTTATTTTGGGATACTTCACATTCATATTCTGGATTACAGNATTACAGTGAAACTAAAAATATGCCTGTTTGCAAAATTTCATTAAAGTTCTGTTTTAAATTTTTCAATTATCTAAGTCAAAATTTCATTAAAGTTCTGTTTTAAATTTTTCAATTATCTAAGTCAAAAAGCAAAAATAAGTTGATTAAAATACTTAAAATCAAATTATCCATTAGAAGAAAAATAATAAAATTAGATGTTTCTTGAGGGTTTTACTCTGTAACCTAAAATACAGCTCTCTGGCTATCATTTTTCACTATCATCAGTTCTACATCTGCATGTAGAAAGGAGCTTGCTCTGCATTTTTTGAATGCATAAAGAGATGTTCTGATATTGAGGGTCAGTATCCTGGGCACCATAGGCCCTCTTGTACTCACTGAACTCAAGTGGAAGCTTTGCATCTTAAGCAGCCAAAGGAAAAGCACCTATCGTTACATTTTGAACTATGGACACTATATATTTCATGCTGAAAGGATAATATTGAAAGAGTAGTAGAGATTGCTGAGACACAAAATTCATTAGTTTGGACTAGATGTGATCACATGAGCTCCTCCTGTTTGTGGAGGCACACCCAGAAATCATAATTTCTTTTTTCTTTAAACAGCTAAGACATCATAACCACGACCAGAAGATTACTAATATTGCACAAACTTGTGAGAGCTAGGAAGGCTTAGCTTTATAGCTGAAAACTAAAACGCAACTTTCTCTATCCATACAGCGTGATATAGTCTAATTAATCATGTATCTCCTTTTTCCATGGTATTTTTTGTTTCAGTTTGCTTACTCAGTTAGTGAAAAAATTGGCAACAGGCAACTGCAAATTTGGCTCTAATTTTCAGCAACTTGACTCAACAATTGAATTACCATTCTTGTGACATTGTTTAAGACAATATGCTCAAATGATACTTTAGCGCAGTGAGAAGGTCTTCTGTAAGCATGTAAGCAGAAACAAAATAAAAAATTTGTATAGTTTCTATTTTATCAAGATTTCAGTGCAATATAGGATGTGTAAAGTCTTATCCAGAAAGATGGCATGCACTGTAAATAAAATATTTGCACGTGCCATATGTAAGACACCATATGAAGACACAATGCTAAAACCTGAAGATGGAAAAACCTCCCAATCATTTTTACAGAATGCATTTCTGGTTTTAATCAAAATTTCAACGTGAACACCAATTTCCAAGGACATAATCTTCAAACAGCACACATACATCCAGCTAAATACTCATGCTCACCCAAGGAAGCTTGCTTGTGTCTCAGAAAAATAAAAAAGCATTAGACAAGTGTTTTAAGTTTCACATTCTTTTTTTTCCACACACCTTCTGTTTTACATGCTTTGCAGACTGATGAGTTGTGGGATAATTTCAGGTATTTAGCAGATGTTAAATGGATGTTGCTTTGAATGTGACAGAAATACTAGTAATTTTGTTGGTTTATATCACATCAAATAGCTGCACTAAAAAAAAGTGTTCATGTAGTACTATCAATACTAATACTAAAGGCATTGGGCTGAAACAGCTCAGAATTTACAGAAAGAAACAAGACTGAATTCAGTTTTAAAAAGGGGAAGCTTTCATAGTGCATCTGAATGAAACTGTAAAGTGTGAGCTTGGAATTTATCTCTAACAACATGCTGTTCCTGCTCACACCAAAATAAATATGTTAAGCTTAATGTTTGCATAGCAGGTCAATATGGCTAATTAAATACCTCGTGTTGCAGCTGAACTTGAAAAGTAAAAATATAAAAGAAGGGAACCTGAGTAGAAAATAAGCTCACAGGTAGAGACAAAGACAACAAAGGTCAGCACTTGCCAATTGCTACTGTGAAGTTTCAACAGCTACTGGGAATTCTGCATTGTTCTAATCCAAACGAAATCTGTGGAAGCCTCAAATGCCATTGTGAAGTCACTGCTGGCAAACGTTACAGACTGTATCTCAACCACTGTTGTACTTACTACTTGCATTTTAATACAAGTTTTTATCCACATTTTTTCCTATTTGACTTATTCCTACAAAGTACAAGCTAATGCAAAGATTAATAGATAAATACATCACATTTGAACATGCTGTACTTACTTTATATAAAGACGTTTAGGAGCAGACAATAAATATGTATTACTATGTCATGAATACCTTTTTTTAGTTACTAAACCAGGTCACTGAAAAGAATGCTTCCCAGGTGATGTAAGTTGGAATAGAACATGAAAGATGTTTAATGAGCAGTAAGGGAGCCCAATGCATTTTAACAGCTATTTAAAGAATTTCTATTCCAAACAAATCAACTTCTTGAATGCAGGTTCTCTTCAACTTCACAGATTTCCTTTTAATAAAGCAAGGCCAAACATAGTCACCTGCTTTAGTAAAAGAAAATGCAGGACTCCATAAAATGTGTGCTTTTTAAAATTAAAGGGGTTTTTGGTAGTTGTCTAGAACAAGAACCAGTCTTCTTAAAACAGACAGGAATCAAAAATACACTATTATTTTTCACTACATGGAGAAGATAAATCAAATCAAAATGTTAAGACCTAATCTGCAGCTTCAGTAGCAAATTCAGTTAAAGATGGAAAAAGAGAGCTCAATTCACAGAAAAACAACAGCATAAAATAAATCTATCGGGATTGGTATGCAATTATTTTCCACTTTGCTCTAGTTACCTTCGTACGGAAGGAACAAGTGCATTCTGAGTTTCTGACCTTAAGAACACTTGTCTTCAAGTTTGGATCTAATTATCCTGATCGTCAGGTGTTTTTATGTGCTGATATTTGATTACTAATCACCCTTCAAGACTTTTATCTTCCAGAATCAAAGAAGACAGCTCATCCAGAACGAGCAGGAACTAAAGAGTAGAGTACTGCTGGAAGCTTTAGTTTATTGCCCCAAATTTTTGTTACACAGATAAATAGATACTAATTCAGATGCAGCAAAACAAATGCTGAAGTCACTTGACTCTGATTTTAACTATAAGCATGGTTCTGATTTTAACCATAAGCATATCAAGTACTGCAGTCCTAGCTGTTCTGCAAGTCTCTTCTGAACTTTATTATCTCATCATCACAGAATGATAATAGAGAAGAACAGAATTATGTGACAAAGTTCAGCTCATGAAGTTCAGTTGTGTATCTGATTTCATTATCTCTCCTATTGTTACAATAATACAGCTTAGAAGTAACCCTCACATTAAAAATGACTGAAACCTTGTAAAGCTCGCTGATGTAAAGCTCACTGACGTATCACAGCAATCCACTGGGACACACAGCACAGTATATAATAATACAGCTTCAATACACAGCAGTACAGAGATAAGCAGCACTGACAAAAAAATATACTGACATGGTAAGTATATTGACTAGCACCCACTGCAATTCATGCTCAATGAGAAGACTGTCTCCTGCAAACTGTTAGGAACAATCAACACATGCAGTGTTTACACAACGATGAGTGTGCAATGGCACTAAGGTGACTGGTGTAGCTGCCTGCCTTTGATCATGTAATCTATCAAGACATCCTGCCAAGGGTGCCTTGAGAGATTACAGTAAAATAGTTCTTTCCAATGACTTACTACTTCTGCTACATTCTTTACAATAAATCTGGTTCATTAATATAATAGATGTGTATTTGGCATTTTTCCTTCCCTTTTCTTGCTTGGTGTACTGGACTGCCTCTTACTAGTCTGCAAACTGCAGTGGACATAGAGACTATTACTTTATAATAATTTCAGAGAAAGAGGCATGCTACACCTAGAAGCAGAAAATAAATTATAAAAAGACCCTAGGTGGACAAATAAAGATTATAAATGGATTGTTTTGATTTTGCACTTAAAAGCATACATTCATAGAGGTTTGGTGAAGAGTTTTGGATTTCTTTTGCATAATTTTTTGTTAATTAGGAAATCATTCTCCATTATCATCTTGCCCAAAATGTTCTCCCGAACGTTCTCTCCTCACTTAAAATCTCTGTTTGAAACCTTACATGGCATGGATATGATTGCAAATTTCACTGCTTGGTGAAAAATATACGATGTTTGACTGAAGTAAATTTTCTAAACACACCAAGAGACCATGCTGCTGGACATTAAAAAGCCAAATACATTTTTCCAAATTCACACCATTTGTGAAATGGCAAAGAAATAAAGCAGCAAGTTATTTCACTCAAACCATGCTGAAGAATGCCATTTCTGCTTGCTTATCCCAATAAAGCAGGCCTATGTTCCAGATTTACATTCACAATGTGAGGGTTATCATATCACCCTCAGCATTTCTACGTTTCAGTACAACTCTTAACATGAAACAAAGATAAGTATGTGGTGCTTCTGATATGCAAACTTCTTGGTGCTATCCAGCAACGCTTGCTTAAGCTCAGTAAAATTAATCACACTTTAATATTTAAAAAGCAATCACTCTTTGAGAAGCTGATACAGACACCTCTTATTTTTTGGTGACAGCAGGATTTGGCATGCACTTCAGTTTTGGTTTAGTAATCTCAAAAACTTTATCATATGAAATACCTTATCCACTTACACATTATTTATCATCAGTGAATGATGATGCCTTCAAAGCTAAGGACTCCTCAAGGAGGCTTTATAATCAGGAGGTTACTGTAAGCACCCTTTCTGAACAGGCAGGGCAGGGAGTTTAGAGTGTTACCAACACAATGTTTTCCCTGGAATTACAGGATCCTTCATCATAATTCTTCTATTAGAAAGACCCTGGGTACTTGGATTTACTCTTTTTCAGTGCTCTTTCATCATTCCTGACCTCTTTCTTCATCCTGTTGTCTGTCCTTACTCATCTGCTGATGTCTCCCTCCATATCTTTAACTACACGTGATACTCCCTCGCAAAATTACTTTCTTGACTCATAATAATTCTTTTTTTTCCCCTCACTCTCTCTCTTCTATAAAGCTGATGAGAAATCTTTAAGGAGGAACTGAAATTAATGGCAAACCCTGACCCAATATATCTGGAGAGCAGAAAAAGAATACTATGGAATTAAAAAAAATATTCAGAGAGCAGAGAGCCTGAGTTAAGGCTCTGGTGTGACAAAAGGGAAGGATAAAAAGCCTTTCTTGTGTCATGACACAACCTCTACTAGGTCCTTTAAATTCAGGAGAGAAATCTGGAAATATATCCATTCTATCCTGAAGGACACTGGCTCTTTTGAAGAAACAAAAGAAAGGAACTTTTTCTGTTTACTGTACAAGCAAACATCTACCTCATGCTAAAAAAATTATACAGCAAGGCATACAGTGATATAGACTCCAAGCACCAATTTATATTTCACTGCATGTAAACGTATGTTTTTTAATCAGTGTTTATTCCTAGAAATTATATATTCATCATTTTGATAGTTTATGCTGGGGACTCAAATCTGCAGTGGTGAGGTTGCTTTCTGATGACACTAAATAAGCACTTAGTAAGGTTAAACTCACTGTCGTCCAAAATACAGACTGTACATGAGGCAATTCAAGAATCTGAATTACAGAGATTATAGATGGTGCACTGGAGACTAGGCATAAACTGATTCTTAACACCCAGATTATTAACCCATGTGACTACCTATGTGCTAGACTGACCTGTAGTGACCCTAAGAAAAACAGGAAGAAAAACATGACTTTGGGGGTTGAATGCTTACTGCTAGAACCTGTGAACAGAAAATTATGGGATTTATTCCTAATAATTTATTCCTAATGTATTCATGGAAACAGGTATATAGGTTTGGTTTTTTTTAGTAGTAGAACAACCAACTGCCTTAAAAAATGCCCAGCTCTTCTCAGTTTCTTTTGGTAACATTATGCAAGGTCTTGAAAACTCCTCAAGTCAAAAAGGTGTAACACGATGCAAGAATATTTCTGTATAAATTGTGACATTTATTCTGCAGCAGTTGTCCTGCATGTATCCTTCAGGCAAGTACTTAAGCATTGATTGTGCTTCAATTTTGCTTTATGAAGGTTTACAATGTCACTTGTTGCAGTCTACAGTAAAAGTTTATAAATGTAGAAAATACAACATTTTGTCTAATCCTCTCTGTCGGTATGTATCAAATTAAAGAACACCTTTCCTTTCTGTTTAGGTGGGAAGATGGAACAGTCTTTCATTCTCATGGACTAGTTTAAAAAGTACACCATTAAACAGGGGAACCAAAGGCAGAACTACAACTTCACCGTATTTTCCTAAGTAATAGAGAGCCTTTAGTTTGTAAGAAAGACGGAACTCAGACTTACTGTGCATTTGTTCGGCTTCTCTCCTGAGTGGACTCTCATGTGAATCAGCAGTTTGTAACGGGCATTAAATGGCTTGAACCTTCGGGGGCACCCTGCCCAGAAGCAGGTGAAGTCCTCTCCCTTCCTCTGGTCTATGTGGATCTTCTCTATGTGCCGCACAAGCTCCTCTTGGTGGTCGTACAGCTTCCCGCAGTCAACCCAGCAGCAGCCATGCTTGCCATTGAAATCATCCAGCTCGCCATCTTCCTCCAGCAGGACGCCTGGGGCAGAAGGCGGCACCTGCAGCGGGTGGACGTGGCTGTCAGAAATAGGGCCTGAGAAGTCATCCAGCTGTTCATTTTTCAGGATGTCCACCGCCTGGCTGTCCATGGGTGGCACGCCCTGCTGGATCACCATGTTATTTGTGGCAGCCATCTGCAAGCTGGCTTGTTCCAGCTGCTGCATCCGCTGGTACTCACCAGCCCCGTTCTCAACATACCCTGGAAAGTTGATGTTGCCATTCGCCATGTGGAGGCCTTTCTGGGCAGCTGGAACTGAGAAATTTTGGGGTATACAGCTTCCTCTCACTCCCAAAAAATGTCCGTAGACCTCAGGCTGTGGGGAGACGTTTGCTGGCGATGCCCTGGAGCTGTTGATGTAGGCCACCAGAGAAGTTGGGGATGTACGGATGATTGTATTGAACTCGATCCCAATGCCGTCAGAGAGAGGAGACAAAGAGAGTGCTCTCTTTTTGGAGCGGGCCGATTGAGACCAGACTGAGGACTGGCAAGGACTAGAGTAAGGGGAATGCTTATTTTCCATGCCATACAAGTAAGATGGTAATGAGTTACTGGACACAGATGTTTCAGGCGAAAAATTTAGCAAGTCCCCCAGCCCACTGCCATTTTGTAAACCATGGTCAGGAGGAACAGAAGAAAGTGTCCTGTACCTGTGTGACCACTCTTGTTCAACACTCAAAGGGGAGTGACCTTCTGACAAGCTTAATGTTGTAGAGGCCAGAGACTCACATGACAAGAGTGACCTGAAATAAAGGCACAATAAAAGAAGTAGTTAGACAATTCAGAAGTAGTTCTTTTACCTTCACACACACACTTAAAATTAAGGAAAGGCTTAAGAGAAAAGTTCTCCTTAATATTAGGTACTCAAGTTTAACACACTTGGTTAATGTACCAGTAGTTATACAAAGGCAATATATATGTAAAAAGGTCACTTAGGAAACCAACTTTAAAACTTCAAGATTTTGAAGAAATGTTGCTGTAAAGATTCTTGATACATCACTGCAGAAATCAATGCACTTCTTTTCATCAGTTGCGGTGTAAATAGGCTTGGACTTCTGAAGCCAAGGCATTATGTTCCTGCCTTATATGAAACTCATATTGATTTGAGTCATCTGTTATTTTTGCTTGAAAAGAACAGGAAGAAAACTGATTCATAGAGAATAAATATTCAACCTGAATGACTTTGTCAATTGTAATGCATACAAATACTACAAATACTCCCCTACAGGAGTTTTATATATTGAGTTTATAAATATAGATAATATCTAACTTTACAAAACAAACAAAATAAATGACTAATGTAGGAGAACTGGTTGAAGGGGTTTTTTAGATTTGATTTGAAGATGTATCTGCCTCCAAGTCAGCAGTCAAAATTTTTCACGGAAGTGTAATCTTGCTGTGATCATTCATTTTTCACAGAGATATCATGAAACTTTATGCTGAAAATATTCTTTGGGTAGGTTAAAAACCCCCAACATATAGGCCCTTAAAAGTATTGTTTTCTACAGAAAGGTATTGAAAGGAAATAAAAGGACATCAGGGGCCCTGATTCATGGGTGCAAATGCTGGCTAAAGGTCAAGTGGATTTATTTCTTTGTTTCCAGTTCATACCCAGGCAGACTTGGATCTCCTGCCAGCTAGTGGTGCTATCAGTACATAAATTTCTATTTTTAAGGCGTTCTAACAATAGGAAGAATTGGGTATGTAGCTAGATAAACCTGACCAGCTCACAGAAGCCTCTACATCTTACGTTTTGAGGGTTAATTCTTGGGTTTATTATTTTCACAATACAGTTTTGAAGAAGCACAGAATTTCAATGACAGATCAAGGACAACGGGAAGCTTGGCATGGGCTGACAGAGAGGAAGTAGTTTGCAGATGCTGTAAGATAGCTGACAAGCAGGGAAAACGTAGCTTAAAAGAACAGCAAGCCGTGCTGTGGTGACCACTGGGAGAGATGGTTAAATGCTCCTTTGCGCAAGATACTTGCTTTGTAATGCATGGTTGATCTGCTGTATCAGGATAAGAAACATCCTGTTCTGATTCAGTGCCAGTGCAGGGTACTGTCATGGGCCTTATGTTACTCCATCAGGGTTTAAACGGCACTTGCAAAACAGACCAGGGACAAAAAGCACAATTAGCATGCTGACTACCACTTGTATTGAGAGAAACGAGAAAAATGAGACTGCTCTATCAGGTCAGTCTTGTGTACCATTTAGATCTAAAGGGATGACTGTTTGTGAAAATGTTTGATTTAGGCTGTTGGGCCTGCTGTCAGTGTGCTTTGTTAAAGCACAGTTCATTACAGGGCGATTACATCGTGCTAGTATGCTGTGACCCCAAGTACAGATCCACAGTCTTCAACAGAGCAAGACATGTAAGTCGGGTTTGACTTCTCCAGGTGATGCTGTATATATTCATACCTAGAAAATACAAGGAGAGGGTGGGGGTGTTTTGCTAGATTGTTTCTTTAAATTTTTATTTTCTCTTTTATGAATAAAGAAAAAAAAATTGGGCATCAATAAAAAGTCTATTTTTGTACTGACAAGAATTTTAATCAGATGCATAGTAGGACCAGTGTCATACAAAAAGCTACTAGTGCCTAACACAAAGGGACATATCCATCAGTGAATCTGAAGAAAAACTGCCTTTTAAAAGTCTCATAATAGGACAAAAATAAAAAGCTGGCCCAGAATTTCAAGTATACAATAAGTAAGAGCCAGATATTCTGAAGAAGCTTGGTTCCCACTTCAGCATCTAAATTCAAAAATAATAAAGATTTCAGCTCCCAAAAAAATGAAGATTTATTTAAAATTCAGCCCACACTGTGACTAAGTAAGTAGTTTTCTAGTGGGGGGAAAACATATACACCTAATATGAAAATGAAGGACCAGATCTATCAGAGCGCCAGATTCTCAGATGGTATTAATTGGCACATCTTCTTACTATAAGCGAAACTGCCTTGAATTTGGACCAGATCTTTCATTACCATTTTCCAGAGATTACTTGCAATTACACTGTATTCCCCCTCTGTGTACAGAGGCCACAGGGTATGTCAGAGTATAATCCAGAATCTTTAAACATGGAAGAGTGAAATCTATGTTTTTCTCTCTTTTCATGGTCTTCTATTTACTAGCCAAGAACCCCTTGCTCTTTCCTAGGTCCTTTTCTGACTTGCGTCAAAGCAAATGGCAGTATGACATCTGGTTTCAAGCAACACGACTGAATATTCCCAAGAAAGTTTTGCAGAAACTCAAAAAAGACAGGGAAGGTTTTATCCCCCATGATCTGATGCTATCTGTAGAAAAAGACCTCTCATTTTGCCAACTGTTTTCTTTCTTCTAAGTAAAAATCAAGAAAATTCACTTTGGCCTTGGTAAATTCAGCAAATAATGTGGTTTGGATTGAACTGCCAGAATACAGTTCGTAGTGCCTGAGAGATCAAATCCAGAGAAGGCACTCTGCCCAGGAAGAATCAGTCATCTTCATTTAGGCAAAAGCAGTTTATAGCTGAAGAAATTTAATCAAAAAACACTCAACAACAAATAACCACCACCCCAAAAAACACAAACAAACAAACAAAACCGCAAACTGTTTTGACAACCTGTGAGTTAAAATCTGAGTTTAAACTTGTTTTGTCCTATAAAACAGACAGTTTGAGGTCAAGATTGCTGAAATGGACATTCTTTGTGTGACAAACTTATTTTATAACACCTTCATTGATAAATCATTAAAAGATACTCTAGGGACACCAGAGCCTTGGTTCTGCCAGAGTTTCAACTTCCGTTTGCCCTTAGTAAATGTTTCTTTGAAATAAAACCAAAACTGTATAACTCAGTACTGACATAGTACATCCAACCACACATTCAGTGTTTGGAACCATACAGGCATACCTAAAACTTAAGTAAGTAACATTTATATAATTATATTTTTCTAGTATCAGTTTTATTCACTCTGAAAGGCATGTCTTTGGATTTGTCATCTGTCCTCATCTTAGCACTGAATGGTTTTTGCTGACATGTTTACATAGGAAGCATAATTAATTTTGTAAATTTTCACAGGGGACTCAGTCTTCACAACTGAAGTGACAGAAATGTTAAAAATTATCCTAAGAGTAAAGCAAGGTTTTCTTCCAGCTGCGTAATACCCATTTTAATTATTTCAAGAATGTTCCTTGGCTTGTAATAAAGCAACATAGTAAAATTTAAACTGCTTTGAGAATAAAGACTCTTGTGGTCTTTTTTAAATAAGAAACTGCACTTCAACTCAGTAGGCAATGGGGAATGTAGATTCCAAAACAATACACTAGAATGTTTTCTCACTGTATGTTTAACATCCAGGGATGTGCCTAATGTATTTGTAGAGTGGTTGTCAAATACCTATTTTCCTCTAACTCGTGTTTGTTGACAATACTCATAGGCATAATCTCAAAACTTATTTAAGCATTTAAAATGAATTAATAAATACTTATCTGTAGGATAATGATACAAAAAGGCAACATTTACAGGAAGAGATCATAGTTTTCTTTACCTACTCAACAGAACTAGGAAAATTAACACATTTTCAGAGACAATTGATCTGATTAACTTAATTATGTAAACAAACCATTTGAAAGCAAAGGTATTTCATGAGGAGAGAGGAACATGTGCAGAGCACTTACATTTTTTTTATCTGTCCTTAGTGTTATGTGACAGGCACCAACATTGCACTCTTAGCACTACACAGATGTAACATGTGGACTATTTCTGCTTTCATCCTCCATAACATTTCCCATACCTAGTACAAAAATTTAGTTCATGACTATAAAACAGCCTTTATCTAATAAAAAAGTCCTATCATACACAGATTTTGTGTGGCCAAATTTCACCCATTATTTGAATGATCCAAACAGTATGATTATAGCTGATCTGAATTAAATTGCATGGCATTAAATTTCCCGTGGCATAACAGAGAATGATTTTCTGATTTTAATGATCAGAAATGTCACATTTTAATCAAAGAAGAATTAAACCCCCTCCTTTTAAAGTACTGAATATAAAAAGGCAATTGAGGACCTTGTATCTGACGGAGAAGCACTCAGGCTGGAAGCATCCATAGACCTCTGTAAGCTAGGGCTGATCTGGTTGCATGCTGTTGAAAGCTGAGTTGCCAAAGGTGAAAGAGATCCCAGCTGTTGAACTGTCATGGGATTGCTGGTGACTATTGCATTGTTGCCGCTGCCTTTTCCAATGGGCTTGTGCTTGCGTCCATAACCAAGACCTCCTAAAATAAACAAAGCAGGTTAGTATTTATCGCTCATGAAGCCGTGATGAGGCACAGAACTCACATCACTTTGCAAAGTCCAGAAAGTAATGGGAATCCTCAGATGAGAGCAAAACAGGGGACCTACACAAGAATTTCTCAAAGTTCTTTGTAAAACATAAAAAGCAATAATTCTACAGGGGAATTAATAGGTTATGCATGTGTAAAACATGTGCTGACATACATAAAATAAAGACCAGGCATGATGAAAAAACATCAGAAAAAACACCAGGTAAAAGAGCAGCCCTCAGCTGAGGGATAGCTCTCTATGAAGAAGACAGGAAGAGAGAACCCAAGGCGGCTGCCAGAACACCACCACACCCAAACCCCACAGCTCCATCATTCCTACCACCAGCCATGCAAAAAGCAAGGAGACCACCAATACGCACGCAGACTGCAGTGCTGGCTGCACAGTTTCACCAGCAGGAGAGAGTTACAGCTGGAACCCAGAATTCCTCAGAGGTCTGGGTAGAGGAACCTGAGCTGAATCAAAATGAGAAGCATTCTGGACTTTCTTTAAAGGCCACAGTCTGCTCTTCATCACTGCTGCCACGACTCAAACTGATGGCTATTACACAGTAGCACCACAGGTAACTGGCCACTGGGACATACCGTCAAAATGCCCAGTGTACTTTGTGTTGTGATTTAGGTCACAGATGGTGGTTTAATGGGTGGCCTCCATTAAAACACACTGAGATTAGAAAGTAAAAATGCAGGTCATAATATGGAAGTTGCTGGACATCTAGCAAATTCTCATCACAGCTGGAAATTAATAATTAGACAATTCACATTTCTAGCTGCTGCCCTGTGTTCAGAATACTCCACAAAGCAGGATAGCAACATCAGGACAAAGAGAGAAAAGTGTTTCAATGTAAACCATTTTCCTAGATTAAATCTACTTTTGACATGGTTGTACAACTCATACAAGTTTTTCTCCAGCCTCTTCAAATGGGTTGTGGACTGCAGGAAGAAGTACATTAAGGCATTTATGGCCCTCCCAGTCAAAGGAAGAAAATCCAAATCCTTCAATCCCCTCCAGATCAAATAGTTCCAAGAACAAACATATAAAGAGAATTCCTTATTCTGCACTCAGCTCCACTGTGGACACCAGAACAAAGCATTAAGCTCTTGTAGGATTACTGTCTGTTCCCACTACAGATATTTAATTAAATCAAAAGAAAAAGAGAAGGCATTTTAATTTCTTTCCTGTGAAGCAGGAACATTCATATTTTGAACTCACTAAAGCTGTCAGTGTGCTACTCAGCAGTTGATTTTATAATGTTACAGAGAATTAAACTGGAACCAGTAGCAAATATAGGGATTTTAATTACATTAAAAAATGTAAGTTGCCTCTGATAATAACATGAACACCACTCCCCTTAGCAAACAGCTGGATGGGGTGAAATAAAAAATTTAAAAGCCCCATTCACACTATAAAAAATACATAATATGCCTTATTTGTGTGTGTATCATAAATGTTCAATTAGCTGTTTTTTAGGAAAGTGCCTTTAGTATGTAGGACCAAAGACATTCTGCACCAAATGATATAGAAGAGAAGAACGCTGTAACAATGTAGGAAATCCATCTGGTTTTGACACTGAAATACAGTTGTGATGCTTGCAAAGTGTGTATACATATAAAAAAATACTTAATAAGATAAAAACCTACTATTTAGCATTGAGAAAATGTACCAAATATATACTAATCCTTTCCTGGATGACACCACTAACACCCTCCACTTAAAAGCCACTTTTAACAAATTTCAGTAGTAACAATAATATCTACTTTATCATATCAGGAAATCAAGGACTGTGCTTTGTCAAATTTCCATTAGGGAAAGGCCATATGTCATCTCAAATAACAGTCTGCAATGATACAGTAAAATTGCTATTTATTCATTATTAAACCTGAGCTGCTTGGAACTTACATGTCAGAAAAAAACAAGTCCTAGCAGCAAAACCAGAAAAGGGAGTACTGTTAAATACAGAATGTTGCATTCTCAGTGCATCCCGGTTTCCCTTTCAGTTACAGGGTCTGCTATTATTATCTCTGTATAAAGAGTACCTCAGGCATGCCAACAGCAGGCAAGACAATTTGTTGTGTTATGGTAAGGATGATGGCCAAAAATGACCTGGTTGCTAGCCATTGAAAGGAAAACATGAGAAATTAAGACTGTATTACTGGAATGATAAACAAAAGTAATGCAAGACTCTAGCCTTCATGAACATTTGCCTGGACATCTCTCTGACGTGAAAACAGAAGCAAAACCTTTTGTTCTTTTTACCACTGACAAACATTTGCTGTTATGAGGAAAAATAACAATTCTTCCACTTAAAAGAAGGCAGGGGAGATTATCATGGAAGAATAAATCATCAGCTCCCACCACTTAAACAGACTGTGAAGTTAAAAGACTGCTGCCATGAAAAGCAAAGTCGTAACATTTAATCAACTGCTTCATATAGGCATAAATGTGTCAAAAGACCATCATTAATACCTTGTCTGTGCCCTGCAGGTCACTGAACAGTATCAATTTGATCTGAATCAGGCAGCAGCATACAATCCCATATAAACTGAACTAAGTCTGAGCACAAGATGGGAAGCTTATGCTGACTTCAAGCTCACCACAAAAGTACAGACCACATCTGATCCAGCATAAAGTGAAACGGGTGCAACATGGACATCTGACCTGTCATGAGCCTGCTGCTAAAAGGCAAGCTGCCAGAATGTGTGTTCAAAAGCTCTGGAAAAATGTGAACTGTCAGATTGACAATGTCCAACATCAGCATTTGACATCACATAACCACTGTGCCAGAGGAGCCCTCAGTCCGGGTTTCCTGTATCGCTGTCCCACAGCCTGAAAATTTCAGGACAGTGAAAGGACAACCAGAAAATCCTTAATGCCTTGAATCCACATTAGATGAGATAAATGGAAAACTCTGTGGAATATATCAGTGGGTTTTAAATTACACAGGAGATTCTAAGAAAAATATGTGAAGGCAGGATTTTAAATAAGCAAGAGAAGTAATTTCTTTTCTTTTATACTAGGATATAAATCAGGAGACAGTTCAATAAAGGCAGCAGTAACTGAGGATATGGTATCAGTCCTGCAGTAGCTCACAGTAAGAGTTACAGCTGACTAGAGCAGGTCCTTTATTCCAAATAAACATATAAACACATAAATCAAAGCTGCTCCTTATCAGTAAATAACAGTAATAGTTAACAAGTAAAAACAGTAAAAATATTTTATGGAAATATTTTAATCCATTCACTTCCTCAATAATTATCCTGCCTATTTTGCCTGTTTATTCTCTATAGTTGGTTAATAGCTAAGCTTCACTCAGCCTTGAAATGCAAAATTATTTCACTGCAATTTTCTGAAGAACATTCAAAGAATGCAAAAAAATACAACTACATTAGATACACAGTATTTTAGATGAGATTTTCTTAATGTATATAATTCTCTTACTTTTTGGAGGCAGAGTCCAATACAAAATTAGTTTCATTTAAAAACCATTTTCTTTTATCAGATATTGATTGAAAACTAACCAATTGCTTTGTCTACTTCTCCATGTCAAGAGCAGTAATTTGTTAATTCTGCCAAGTAACTCGGGTTAAAAAATGAAACTACTTCACCAAACCTTTGAAATTGTAAACTATGCTTCCCATATATAAATCACAGTCAACAAAAACATACAAAAGCAAAACCAGTCTTAATTGTTAGGTGTTCTGCATATGTAACACTTCATACATACCTAGTACATAACACCAGATCAAATTCAAACATCCCTTTGATTAATAAATTCTGTGGTTACTGAACTAATCACTGTGAAACAAAGGTACTAAAGTGATCTCAAAACCTATCCCTTGTTACTGCTAGAATAGCAGCTAGAAATAAAAGAATTGCAACAAAGGAGCAAAAGTTAATTTCCCTAGGGGATTTTCTGTGTCCACATATACAGAAAATGTACACATTAAGAGCTTTGGAAGTGGTTGGTTTTAATGTTTCCCTTGTATTGGGCTTCCAGTCATTTGTGTGGACTCTCTATTCACCGAAATGGGGAGAAAAGGGCACAAGCAAAAAAGTATATTGTAAGACAATAAATACTGAAGAGGACAGAGACCAAAGGAATAAGGCAGATTGTGTGAAGGTATTCTTTGTACAAATTAATAGTAACCAAGGCTTTTTGAAAACACATTTGGCCTTTTTTCACAACATATTTAATCTTCTGGATGTCGCAGCCCCCAGCTACCACATACACCTTTTCTCTGTGTGTCACCATATCTGCAGGGTTATTGACACCCTTTTGGGAGGGGTGGGCTTCATAGTAGCTGGTAACTGAACAAACTCAAATGTTTGCATAGAAGACTTGGTTCCTGATGGTAATATCTCAGTGCCTCTCACCTTGAGCCTTCTGAAGTTTTCAGACTTCCCCTGCAGCAATTTTAGTTGTATTATTAATGACTACTAGAGAGCTAGCACTTGTCCCTTTGTCCTTAAACTAAACAGCCACATCTCTGCATTGTTTCCACAGACACCTAAGAGGCACTATTGCACAACAACTATGTAGACAGAGACACAAGCTGCAGAGCAGTGGATATCAGACCCCTCTGAACCTTCTTTAAGTGTGTTAAACCAGAGCTTCAAAGGGGGACAAATATATACAAAAAAAGACAGGATAGGGGGAATATTGTCATTTGCCTCCAATGACCATATGATCAGACAAAATCTTTGCCAATTTGGAAATTTGGGCTTCTTCAAACTGGTATCATACCCTGAATCCAAATCTTTTTGGAAGACCTTGAGGTTTCTAGGTGAACTATACAAAAATTCAGTCACAAGTACATTAGGCATGAGCTTTTTTCATGGCATTCAAGCTGGAGTTTTTCAGAGTACAAGTAAATTATTAAACTATGACTCAAAAAGTTGCTGAATTACCATTTGTGTTGCAAGTCTTACAAAATACTGTAGTTTCTCAACTACACTACACCACACAGACACTACATGCTACTGAAACAGTGATTCTTAGCATTTACTATCTTTAAAAACAAAACAAAAAAAAAGTAAGGATTTGTACTTAGAGAGAAAATTCTGAAATTAAGATCCTAAAAGCTCACTGTTTTTAATATCATGGTTTTGATCATCGCTTGCAGTTTTTTTAACACAATTAGCAATGACTTTTTAGTAACGAATTTTCTTCAAATCCTCTGGCAGTGTCCACTCTGAACACCAAGTTATACAGAACATTAATCTGACTAGTATTGTATATACCCATGTTCTTAACTGTTTACAGAGACTTAATCTTTACAATCAATAAAAATAATCTCAAGAAAATATACTAAACAATTATATGATGGCATAGTATTAAGAGAAAGTACTGTGTATGCACTTTAAAGATCCTTCATACTTTGAATCTTGTAAAGGCAGTTTTTTCACTATCAGAGTGAACTTGGTAAATTAATTTGCACTAATTTCCAATGCTCTTTGCAATCATTGTATGAAGTAATCAAGCACGTACTTTCAGCAACTCTACTGTGAGACAAAAGAGACTGACAAAGCACAATGAAAAACAATGTCTCCCTTCAACTGGAACCAAGGTAAAAAATTATCCAGAACCGACCAGTGAATACAATACCTCACAGGTGATTAACTTAGCTGGTTTAGAGCAGACAGCAATGAGATCACCTACTTCTATGGAACACTTTAACTACTAAATTTAAACAAATGAAAACAGTGGTCTTGTAACGACTAAACTAAGCATATATTATGAAGGAGGCAGGTTCAGGAAACTTCCAGGAAAGAACAGAGATGGTAAAACAAAGATTTTCAATTAGATCTACAGACATCTGTAATATCTCTTACTAATTTTGAATCCAGTTTATTTATATCAGGAAGACTCATCACTTCTTAAAAAGTTATTTTGAAAGCTACTTTGTTTTCTTATTTTGCATAAAACATAAAAAGTTATCAGTTAACTAGAGCACACACAAGTTAATGTTTAACTGAACTAAAATATAAATGTTTTAGCTGCAATGGGTAACTCCCTATTTGTTATCAGTAACATTAGATAACTTCTGCTTTTGTCCTTATTAGGATAATATGGTATGTGCTCTTCTATTGCAGAAAACTTACAGCTTTACACCTTTGGTTTGTGCTACTACTTCTCCACAGTATTAGTAACCAGTTTCTATTTACAAAACTTAGCCTGACTATTTCGTTTGTATTTCTGAAATATTAATACATTGTGCAAGCCTCATAATCAAATAAGTGGGATAAAGCAAGAGAAACTCCACTAGCAGTGCAATATATTAATCAAATGGTGAATAATATCAGGTGAAAAAAAACCAACAAGTTTCATATTTTAAGTTTCATTATTGGCCAACTTCTTAAAATACCACTATAATACAGACAGAGAGAAAAATATTATTATAATGGAAATTTACAGATATTTGAAAGAACAGAATATAATTGTATTGGAATTAGAGATAATACCTTCCAGCTCCAGTGCCACTGGGCAATTACTGCCTGAATCTGACCAAAATAAACACAGAGCATTTATCAGTATGTGTGTGAGAGCACAGACTACAATTTCACTTACATGTGGCATTACTTGGGAAGCAGATAAAAAAATAATATTGGTAAAACTTCCTCATATATTATGAATTACAGGACTCAAATGAAATCAGTAGGGAAACACTTCGCCCAGTGTTTAAACAGTGCTGCAGTCATCTGCAAAACAAGTGAATTGATTCCAGCAATTTTGTTGGAATACTTCTTTGTTGATACCATCTGATTGCAATGCAGCCAACTATGGAGGGACAATAAGAAAACATTCTAGAAAAATTAATTCTCTGTACTACGTAACACTTCATCTGCCACAACAACTTCTAGCACTGTTCGACCTTCACTACACATCTGTGCTTTTCTTCATGTTAGAAATACATTCTTGGAATATTTTCCATTAATTCCTGATTTTCTTTTTCCTCAGTTTTAATTAAAACATGCTCAGATAAATTGTGTTATCTGAATGTTCTTAGTGTTTTTGAAAATACCACATAGGAGCTTTGCTATCTCTAACTCTGGGCACATGTAGATCCATTACTCTAAAGAACATATCATTCCACATATCAAAGCAAATCAGCACAGCAGTGTACCTTCCGTTCAGACAGTAATTTCTGATTTCTTGCTGTGTTTACTGGACTGCTATCTATCTTCCTTGTGGCACACCTTATACATGCTTCTCCTTTCAGCCTGCCTGCATGGGCAGTGATGGGAAGAAGAAGACCCCTTCCTACCTCCAGGCCCCAAGCAAAGGGAAGATCTTCTGTCTCCTTTACCCACTTAGAAACGGGGAAGCAACAGAGTAAGGGGACAGATTCTCAGCAGATTAAGGCTGCCTTAACTCCAGTGCGCTATGACAACATCCTCCAAGTAAAACCTGTCGCTGTCTGTGCAGGAGTCCTGAGCAGAGGAGAGAGCAGCAAGAAGATTGCTTTCTACCTCCAGCATGGGGCAGGTCTCAGTCTTTGCAGTGTAATACATCACTGCCAAACTGTGCTGCACATCATGATCCAGCAATAGCATGAGTTCAGCAAAAAAAGGACACAATAAAGGTGGTGTTTAAAGTTTAATCCCATGTGAGGCTCCTTTTCTAAACCTTTACAGATATTATAAAGGTATTTGACTGCTGTTTCTCAGAAAAGCATCTTTCCTCCTTTAAGAGACCAAAATGTACAAGGAGCAGAAAAAAAAAAAAAAGGATAAATGCCAACCTCTTGAATAGCGATACCCATTTAAAATAGGTGACAAATGTTAACATGGAAAGAACTTCATAAACTGCAGTATGGAAGCAGGAATCTAATCAACTTGCAGTCACATTCAGTACGTTTTTGTTTCCCAGATAAAGTCAATTGTGCAAGGACACTACGACAATTTTTCAAACAGTGTTGTCCCTGAGATTCTGAGCAGTACATTTTTTTCTTTCCTCACACTAAAAACAAGATACTGTTTAAGGCTGTTTCTCCTAAAAGATAAGAATGTTATTCTAGTTGTCAGTTTAACCAGGCAGAAATAACAAGCATACAGCCCACATAACATACATATTCTAAGAGGCTTTATACTCAGTTAATTAGTTTAACTATTGCTTTCATGGTTCATTTAAAACTTTCATGCTTCATTACATACCAATATATTTCATTACCTCAGAAAAACTTCTCAGTAAAAATACAGTTGTCTTTTCAAGTGATAATCTTGTTAACTAATATATACATTTCAAGCATGTCTATCAGACACCAGCAAAGTCTGAATTGCTAGAGTAGCATTATCTCTAACCATTATGCAAATTTCTTTCCACACACAATGGAAAGATTTTTTTTTTGCTGAAACAAAAGTACTTTGTCAAGAAAAAGAAAATTATTTTGACACATGTTATTTTCATCATTCAAAAAGTGCCCACATTGATCTTTCACTGTTCGACCTTCACAACAATCTGCTCAAACATACCCTGGATTCAGTAATCGTAAATATATTGCCAAAAGTCCTTAATTCATAAAGTCGGAAAATCATATCCTTAAGGAAGCATAAAAATGAATGAAAGCAATAGTTACAAGTATGTAGAAGCCAAAAGCCAAGTGCAACTTATAAAACAAACTCATGTGGTTAAGAGAACATCTGTCCTACCAGAAAGGTTTACTTACTTATGCACCGTATGAATTTTCTCAATTCAGGATATGGGAATACATCAGAGCTATTTGGAAGAACATTTTCTAGACTGAGAAATTAGTCCTTACAAGTCAACCTGCATGATTACCACAAATTCTCTGGAAATTTCTACTACTATCTTCACATAGAATCATTCTATAAAATGTATGATCAGTAAGCAATAATAGAATGATTGTGGTTCTTATTATTCAAACTGACTTTTAGAGGAGGACACTATCAGCACCGTCATGGTCCAAACAAAACTTTCTACTTATCTTGCCACCTTAGTTCTTCATGTCAATGAGAGGCAAACCCTGGGAAAATTATACAAACAGCCAGAAGTATTTAAAATCTGTATTGGCACTACATGCTTCCACTCCTCTCAAAGCTTTAGACATTTTTCTTTTGGTTTTATTCTTTATTCCTTATTCTTTTCATGAGCCCAAGGCATACTAATTAATCAGAGTTTCCCAGGTCTTTTGTTGTTGTTACCAAAAAGAAAAAACCAAGAAGAAAGCTTGTTTCATCTTTTTAAAGTGAGTCCATCAACCTTCCACAAAGCCAGGCTAATAAGAGGGAGGATTAAGGCCAACTGAATGGCTTAGGCCCCTAAATACCAATCCTGCTTCTGCCCTTAGCTGTCATCCTTGCCAAAATTGATTTACAGAGAATGACGTCTTAACCACAGCTATTACTTTGCGAAGAGGAGGCTGCCGTGTTGGCAGGGTTTGGCAGCCAAAGTTGGCTACTGACTAAGGTCTGAGGTAAAGACACAGGAAACCACAGTGGTATCCCAATGCAATGGTGTCTGTGAGGGCCACCTGAACAGCGGAAAGAAGTGCTCACAGGCAAAGGCATAAAAAAGGCAAGTGTTTGCGTGCTCTGCTGAGCTGAGTACCTCTGTTAAAGGGTGGAAACCCACACAAATGTCCTGATGGACACTGAAATCTTTTTAAGAAGCTGGTCAACCCAACTGTGCATCTCTCCTCCGTACCTCTATAAAAATCGAGTGGTACCCATCTTTATATTAGTTTGAGAGAGAGAATGTGCTAAATAGGTAAGAGTAGAATATTCAAAATGGATCATGTGACTTTTGAGGACATCATCCTAGTGAATTTCAGTGAAGTTGAATTCACAAGTATATAAGTAATTTTTTACAAACAGAACAGCCTTATGAGCTGCTTAGGTAATTTTTCAAACTTCTGTCATATGCAAGTGTTCATGTATTCTTCATACAATTTAGTGTGTTTGTACTAAAATACAAAGGTATTTTAGTATTCTGGTGTGATTTTCATTAATTGCAGGGATTTGATTCCCTGCAACTAAGGGACTGCAATTCCCTGAAGTTAATGTGAATGGGATATAAATCTCTCACAGTCAGCTGTCACTGTATTCCAATAACACTGAAATCCACACTCTATTCTACAGTTTATGAAGTTTTATGTTAGAAAACGTGTTTGAAGTACTTACAATGCATATTGCATGCTAAAAATTCAAAGCAAAGCCCATTTCACTTCCAAAAGGCTACAGAAGACTAAACCAGACCAACAAAGAAGACTTAAAGTCCTTATAATTGAAGAAAAGACAATAACCAAAACAATTGTTACAGTGCTTTTCCTTTTATATGACTAGCTTCTCTTCCTCAAGCACATTCAAGAATCAAGTCTGCATGGGCAGTCTGAGTGAAGAAAGAGTATGTATTTGCAGTCTGGTTTTGAGAGAGTTTTCAGTGAGTGCCCAGATGTTGTCAGTTGCTGGCTGATAGATGCCCACCCAGCTGGTCTCTCCCCCTGCACCCACAATAGGAGAGACAGCACAGGAGAAGAAAAGATGGAAAAAGCTCCTTGGGTCAAGATAAGGACAGTTTAATAAAAAAGGCAAAAACTTCATGCAGAAGCAAAGCAAAATAAGAAAAGTATTCACTATTTTCCAGGCAGGCAGGTGTCCAGCCGCTTCCTCAGTCCATGTAGCAGTTGCTCAGTAAGATAAATGCCGTCATCAGAAATGCCCCTACATCCTTCTCCTTTCCCTCAGCTTTCATGACTGAGCACATCATACAATATGGAACATCCCTTTGGTCAGCTGGGGTTAGCTGTCTGGGCTGTGTTCCCTCCCAGACTCTTGCACACCCCCATCCTAGTGGCCATTTATTTGGTAGGGTGATGGAGAGAAAACCTTGAAACTGTACAAGCACTGCTTACCAAGAACCAAAACACTAGCATGTTATCACTGGTTTGTTATCAAGACTGACTGGTCAAAAATGCAAACCCCAGCATCGTATGGGCTGCTATGAAAAAAGTTAACTGCATCCAGACAGATGCAGTATACTTCATGTGGAAAAACCCAAATAAATGTTAGGAGACTCCTCTGGAAAAGAAAAATACATGGGGAAGCAGCTCAGTGGGTTAAGGAGGAGAAGCACTTCCCAGTGAATGTGCGGACTTCAAGCATCCCTGCAGAATTCAAATTTACTTCTAAAAGCATTAGCATTTTGAAAAGAGAAATGTTTTCCCATTGTGATATTAGTTTAAAATATGTGAGAAAAAGGAAAATTAAACATTGAATAGGTATTAAACACTCAGCTTTCTACTGAAATAAAGTAGCTGTAGGATTTCACAAGGCTTACACTTTCAGCAAAGAAAGTAATTTGTTTTAAAACCAGGGATGTCTTACTGGTTTCAGAAAACATCAAGAATTTTGAATATGAATACTTCCATTTTATTCACTCTGAATAATTAAAAGCCAATTTCTGTTTTCGTCACATAAAGGTTGTTGCTCTTTTAATTAGGACGTGTTCTTTCAAAAGGATGTTTTGGCCTGAGAAACCCGAGGAATGAGGAATCCTTAAGGCTCAGCCAAAGATATGTCTATAGATGTACTTTGCCCCTATATATGTATGCATTAGGTGGTGAAACATGCTTATGTGATTAAAAACAATATGATTTTGTTTCATGTGCATTCTTAGTAGTACCCAGCTGTAATACCTACTGAGAAACAATGACATCATTGCTGTAGCAGGTATTTGTTATGTGAGGCTGATTGTGTTGTATTTCTGCTCATGGAATAAGATTTTTAAAAGAAATGACAGTTCTTAAAATTAACAACTCATAAACAGGTATCTGTAAAGTCTGAGGTTTTCATGACTACATTTTGATCTCCTCCCCGTTTTCTACTCCTCTAATCCTGTTATGGTCATGACAAATTTTTTAAGTAGACTGCCACCTTGTCTTTCAAAAGGCTGCAGCTAAGGGACAGGAAAAAGCCATCAATATGTCAAAGGTTATCCACGGGCTAAAGAAGGGTGCTTCACTGAACATACCATGCAATCTCGTTCCCAGTTTTATTCAACTTGTTTACCAACAACCTGGACAAAGGGATCGAATGCACCCTCAGCAAGTTTGCTGATGATATGAAACCCAGGGAAATGGCTGATACATCTGAAGGCTGTGCTGCCATCCTGTGGGACCTTGATAGGCTGAGAATTGGGCATGGACAATCAAGTTCAACAAAGGCAAGTGTAGGGTTCTGCACCTGGGGAATAACCCCCAGTACCAGTAACAGGCTGGAGGCTGACCTGCTGGGAAGCAGCTCTGCAGAGATGGACCAGGGTATCTGAGTGGCAGTCACAAGCTGCCATGAACCAGCAGTACCCTTGCGGCCAGGAGGTGCATTAGGAAGAGCATTGCCAGCAGGTGCCATCATGGGGAGGTGATCCTGTCTCTCTACTCAGCCTTAGTGAGGCCACATCTGGAGTGCTGTGCCCAGTTCTGGGCTCTTTAGGACAAGAGAAACATGGAGCTGGTCAGTACAAGAGAGACAGAAGAGGGTCCAGCAGAGGCCACAAAGATGATGAGGGGATTGGAGCATCTCTCTTATGAGGAGAGACTGCAGGAGCTGGGCCTGTTTAGTCTGACAGAGGGGATCTCATCAATACATATAAATATCTCAAAGGCAGGTGCCAAGAGGATGGTGTCAGACTCTTTTCAGTGGTGCACACGACAGGATGAGGAGCAATGGCCATCAACTAATACACAAGAAGTGTTTAGTTAGTTTTGAGATGTTCCACCTCAAAATGAGGGTGGCCGAGCACTGGAACAGGCTGCCCAGAGAGGTTGTGGAGTTTCCCGCTGTGGAGATATTAAAAACTCACCTGGACGTGTTTCTGTGTAACTTGCTGTGAGTGACCCTGCCTCGGCAGGGGGGTTGGACTAAATTATCTCCCAAGATCCCTTCCAAGCCAAAAAATTCTGTGATTCTGTGTTCTTTGTGATATTAGTTTGAAAAAGTACAATGTGGTTGGCCAAAGAGATAAACAACCCAACAACCTGACCATGTGCAGTGATGTAAATCCTTGGGAAACAGGCTATCTCACCTCAGTAAAGGTGTGTAAATTCTTATTTTATGGGACTGGATCACAGCTGTGATCAGAATAAACCTATACATTTCAACTAAATCATATAAATCTCAATAGCCATGCCCAAGCTCTTGATTTTAAAGAAACAATAAAAGTCGCTTTTTTGGTAGCATTTTTGTTAGGATCATAACTTAGCCCCTGGTTTCTAGTTTACAAGTCTTTAAAAATAATTTCTTTCTCCATGAATTTTTAAAAGAAAGAAATCTTGGTCAAGTTATAACATGCTAGGTAGTCACAAAGGAAAAAATGAGATTATTATCATAATGTTCAATGTTCAAACCCCTTGCAAAAGATTCCAGTATCTCATTTAAGAGACTCATTTTAGAGATCCGTGGGTAAAGAACTATTCAAATCATTCAGTTTGACCATTAATGAACTTATAGGTTAGTATATGGTGAAGGAATTCACAAGAGCAATCATGTGGAAAGAAACTGCTCACGACTACTATTTGTTCTTGTTTTGCAGCACACTTTTTTTTTAGTCCAATCAATGTGGATTCCTTCTTTCTGGTTGAACATACTACAGAGCTTTTTAAGTCTCCTCAGAGACTGAGGAATTCACAACCTTTTTTGAACCAGAATCCCCAAAACTGAATATAGAAAGAAATGCAAAATAAAGGTCACCAAAAAAATCATTGTTATTGTTTGCACTGAATCAGTGTCCTGACGTTTGCTATATGACTGCACAAAAGTAGGCTAATTGCTGGAGCTCTTGAAAGAGCATTTTTATTAGTCAAGAATAGGGATGTATTTTTCTTGTATTCTTGAATACTCCCAAGTCTACTTATAAATCAACACCTCCCAATAAAAGACAAATTTACTTTTATAAAAATCAACTGGGAGGAAAAAAGTTAAAGATCACACTAAATATATTCTTCCCTGCATTAAAACTCTAGGTTGTAAACATATCTTTTGCTAAAAATACATAGTTTTACATGGGTTTTTTCCCCTTGATGTTTTTACTGAGTTACTTATTACACATGAGTGATAGAAGGCACTGCATGCCTCAAATGGTATTAGTGACTTGACATTCATCAACATTTTTTAACCACAGAGCCATCTGTAAATGTACTCATGTGCATTTTCTCTTCACAGTCAAGCCAAGACAGACTGGCAGGGGCACTGAGAAGACCCTGCTTGCCCTCCATCCTCAACACCAAGGACACTGAGCTCATGTTTATCAGCTGGCAATATAAGAATACCAAGATCAGGGTGTTTCAGCTACCCTCTGCAGTGCAAGAATCCAACTAGACATTACCATGATGTCTACAACAGAAGGGAACTTGCTCAGTCCAGTTCCCAACCTACAGCTGCTCGTCACACCTGCACCACACTCAGTCCTCACCTTTACTTCTGTAAACGTAAAGTGAGATTTTCAAAAAGTGCCAGCAAACCTACACCACATTAAGATCTCAGGATCAGACAAAGTGTAACCATTTCTGAAGGCTTAAAAACAAGCAGTACCAGGCTAACACAGCTATTCTCCTCGCAGGGACCAGCAACAGGACAATGCACACCCCAAGGCTGACCCTACAGTGTTAGTCTAGAAAAAGGCAGACAATAGTGAAGCAAGAGTAAAGAAAAGAAAGTAAATCAGAACTGCATCTGCCTAGTAAAACCTGTGAATTCTGAGGCACAACACTTCCCAGGTCTCTCCTTCAGGAAGAACAGCTTTGCAAAACTTCTCAAGTAACCTGAATGTCATTTACACAGATTTGGTCCTCAGTGTTCCACTTGGCTTGTAGCAGGGCAATTAGCAGCATAGTCCCTTTGTCCAGCTGGCAGAATTATACTATGCTTAAGTAAACATGGGCCACATACACTTTGTTCTCCCTCTTCCTCCCACAGGTATCCCTTCACACACTTTCAGCTCTGACACACAATTTCAATTAGTATCGGTTTTACCAAAAGTCAAAGACAAAGTACTGAAAGCTGCATCAACAAAACGTATTACCTTCTTGTGCAAGAAGACTTCAGTCATTCACTTGGCAGACATTTCACACTGCAGCTATACCTGCTCTGTATGTATGCCTTTCTCTAGCTGTGTATAAAGTATGTATTTTTAACACTAGGACATTGTTGCTTATCATGAGTCCTGTCACAGAAGCTCTTCATCACTCTATAAAGAAATTGGAGACTGAGAGGGGATATGAACACTGCTTCAAGAAGTCTAGAAATAGAAGGTAGCAATGATGGGGAAGTAACTAGAGCACAACGATGGTGGAAGATAGACTGGCAACAAAACCACAATCAGAGAGCTGAAAAGCAAAAGTTACACTTTTTATGGCTCTCCACCTTATTTGATTTCATTGCCTCTGTTAAAGGACCACTTGCCCAAAGGTGCTTCTGACATGCACTATCATTTGGGAAAATGACAAGTACTACCCTGAGTCTTTACTGAGTTATCATGCCTGTCACAAGCACTAATTTAGAGTTTATACTACTCACGATTGCCAGGAATTCACCTTCCACATTCAATTACAGGCTTAATGCAAAGTCAAGTTGTAAAATTTTGAATTTTACAGGACTCAGCAGCATGTTGAAAATGTTTATGACCATTCATAGACTGGGTCCATTTCAGACAAGAAGACACACACTAGGAATTGCTAGTGAGAAGGCAGCAAAACTGTAATTAAGAGAAAGAAATTGTAGTTTTCCACAAAAGGTAGCAGATATGATTATAATGCAGATATTTCCTTTCACATGCAGTAGGCTGGGGTTTTTTTCATATAAGGGGGAAAATATGGCATCATGTCCTACTGCAATATAAAAAAGGCAGCTGATGTGGTTTTTTGCTTCAGTGGTGAGAGCATTATCACAAACACGGAGAAGTAATCAGTGGCCACTATTTTTCTGGCCACAAGTTAGACAGCTACACTGTTCGATTCACTTTTACATAGTAATAAAGGACATTTGCATCTTGAATTTTGAATTTGTGCTGCATTAATAATTAGCATGTAAATTTAGGATATGTACATATACTACTATGTAAACAGATAATAAGCAGAAATACTGTATATAGTTAGAATATTCACCAGGAAAATGGATGAGAATAGACTCTAAGAAGCAAACCCTAACCCTTACACTGCATAAGCAGCAGCAATTGACTAATTTGAATGAAGTCATCTGAACTTCAGACTGCATCCTTCACAACCAAGTATAAATGACTGAAAATACTGATGCTCAGTGTTTTCTTTCAATAATTCAAAACATTTTAAAAAATGCTTGCAGCCAGAAAATCAGATGCTTTGTTATTTCTTTAACAGCTTGTTTTTCCTTTTCTAGAACAATTCAAGGCTTTTGGAAAGTTTACAAAAGACAGCTTGACAAAAGAAGTCCTATATACCCTTTCAAAGATACTATTAATCTGTAAGTGATTTATCTTTGGCCGTTTGTAATCCAAACTCAGTTGGCTTTCTTTTAACACTGTTTTACCACATTAATTTCAACAAAACCTGTTCTATGTGGAATTCCATATTACAGGATTTAATTAAAATTAAATAAATAAACCAGTTTAAATGTATAGACTCTTATATAGTTTTCTTCTCTACATTCAACACTTCTGCAGAAACAGCCAGTATAAGCATAGTTTTCTATTAGATTCTATAGAACTCCAGCATTTTCTAATAAAACTTCTAGCACTCCTCCACAAATGACAAAAATAAACAGCTCCAGCAACCTTTCATTCAAAGTTTCAAATTCACCTTTCGACAAGGAGAAGTTGTTACAATCTGAAAGAAATTGTCTTTCCTCCTGCACAGAGCTACCACCTCTCTCAATGGAAGAGGTTCATTTAGAATCTCTAGATTAAAAAATAAACTAATGATGGAGACAGGGAACATTCATGCAGTATTAGCTGATAACAAAAACGTAAAAATGCCTGTTTTCATGGCCAGCAGAGGACACAGCTGTGTAGAAAGAACCTCCCAGATTGTACTTTCAGAACTCTCTGAGAGAGCAGTGGGACTTATCTTCCCACTCACAAGGCCCCGTGGATAGCCATATTTTCTCCTCAGTACATTTTGCTAGTACCATAGCCATCGATGTTTGCGACAGTCTTCTACCCAATGCACACAAAGAAAGATCCTTCTCCTTTTACTAGGAGGAAGATCTGTACACTGTTTTAGGTTTGAAGGGCTTCAGCCATTTGTCTTTCAAAGTAAATATAAAAAAAATATATTTTTCTCCTTAAAAATGATCATGCACAGTGGTAAGAAAATCCACAAGTCTAAATAAGTCCTTTGAATATTAAGACCAAAGCTATAAAAACAGATTTACAAACCCCATAGAAGAACTGAAGCCAATCACAAGCTAAACCTGAATCAAGAGTAGTGTTGGTAAGTAATTATATCTGTATTTGAATTACACTTTCTAACTCCAGTCCTGGCTGCCCTATGTATACTGGCATTTTCATCTCCTGTGGTCCAGATGATGATCCTTTACTTCCATTAGCCCTTAACTTTATACAGTGTAATATTTAGGAGTCAAAAAGTTTTCAGCATCTGTTTCCTATATCAGACAGTATTTACATCTGTCAAAGGCAAAATTAAATCAATATCTCTTTAGACTTATTTTTCATATTAGACTCTTCACTGGACTTGGGGGGGTTGTTTTTTTCCCACACAAGTGAAAGAGAGAATTCACACAAGCTGCAAGTTTCAGTTTCTCCATGTGTACTTGCTCTTTGTAGCTCATTTTCCTTTCCCATCACTGCTGTTGACATACCTGGAAGAAGCTGAGCTGTAGGAAGGTAAGAACAGTGCCAAGAAGATACAAATGAGAAGACACAGTTATCTGAGATACAGGATGAAGCTCCAAGGCATACACCGCACAAGCATGCTAGTTTCTAGACATGCTGGTTGACAGAGGAGTCGTAAAGGGAAAAGAGACAGAATTGTGATGCTGGGGTCACCAGGACTTACCCACATCCCAACTGATAGGTACCAGTGGCCTTTGGTAACCACACAGAAGACTCTGTGGAAAAGGCATGGGTGAATATTTTTCCAGTAGCTAACTAGACACGTGGTTGGACTCATTTATTTCCCAAGTATTTCCTTAGGCAGACTCAAAGCTGCTGCACATTTCAAATACCCAGTAAGTTTAACATCCTAGTGAGATATCAACCCTACCTAATTTCTGCACAGGACTGTCATGAGGCCAATGAAAGTTATAAAGCATTCAGCAGTTTCCATATTTAGCAAGAAAATTATTTTTATTTTGTGAGAAAGGAATTCAAAGCAGACACAGGAAAAAAAAATTAATTAATGGGTTTGGTCTTATACAAGTTTCTAGGCAAAGTTAGCAATTTGACTATTAGTTACACAAAGCCATTTTGTGAAACAAATTATTTCAACACCCATTCAAGTTAAGAGCAATAGACTGACCAAAAACTGACAGTTTTACTGGGATTTGAACACTGCCCAGCTTTTTGTGATTACAAACGAATGAATGGATGTGAAAACATAAATCTACATAAAATTAATTTCCACATTTCTTTTCTCTCTCCATTAATTTTTAAAATCCATTCAATGAACCAAAAAAAAAAAATTCATTATGACTTCTCTACTCCTTCTTCCATCTTGACAGCAAAACAAGTGCAGTTAAATAACAATTCTCTGCAACCAACCAAGATGGCAGAAACAATATTCCTATCACATGAACCCAGTAATTTCAGAGACAAATACTCAACAGCAGAAATTTCCCTGTTCTCTTATGAACATACATGATGCATTCAAAAATGAATGGCTTTTCACATGTAACTAAGACGTGTAACCACATTTCACACCAAAAAAGGGAAGTAGTTGAGAAAGTACACACAAGATGGGAAAGATACGGACACAATAAGAAGTCAATAAAGAAAGCCACTTCTGGTGGTGCAGCAAATCTAGCAAGAATCCCAGTATAGTTTAAGCAGGTGAAACCCACCAGCCTTGCACCTCTCTGGACAAAGAGTCAGGGAGCAGCATTAACAATCGCACTGCTCATGGGTTGGCCAGGGAGGGCACACCATGACCAACTCATCTTCCATCAGGCCTTGAGGTCCCAAGATGAACAGCATTTCTCTTATATTACTAAAATTTTTTTAAACATTTCCTCCTATTTGAAAGTCAACTATTTTTATAGCTACTTGCTTATGCAAATAAATATCCAAGCAGTCATGTCTTAGTGCCAAAAGCATCAAAACATTCACAAGAAACAGTGAATTGTGAATGTATTAGAAAATATATTTCACTAATTAATTGACATCAATGCTGGGTCAGTAGTTTTTTTATGAACAACATTTATTTGTGAATATTGACTGACAGGCCAATTATAGTTTGGTTAGCTGGAACTTGACAGCCAACTGCAGATTTATTAACAAATGTTCAAACAGTAGTATACAACAAATGCAAGTTCAATTCAGGTCAAATATGCTACAACTGAACTCTGAAATAAGCCATTAAAAATGTCTCAGTAGGAGAGAACAAGCATGTTAAAGTGTATGTTATACAATTAAGAACTACATTTAGCTGCCAAAGTAGTATGTCAGCAATGATGATGACTGCCTGTCATTAAATACTGGTATTTGAATAAAGCATGAATTATGAATTTATTCTGGGTTTTCTCAAGTGCCAGTTTAGTAAGAGTATCTATTTTCTTTTTAACTTTCTAAGTAAAAATTACTAAACTGCATAGAAAGATTTCTTTTTCCTTCTTTAAACTTTGTGCTCAAAACATGTACTTAGGATATTTCCAAAGCGTTCATAGTAAAACTCTTGGTAACCTCAAGGCCTTTACACTGGCCAAATCTTACTCAAGTCTCAGAAACAGACAGACAGACTGTATTGCTTAACTGTAAAGTAAAGGTAACTTTTTTGTGCAAAAGGCAGAATATAACACTAGCTGAAAGTACTCAAGTAACATTTAAAAAAAGAGGCAAAATAATGAAAAGAGACATTCAGGTGAAATAAAGAGAAACACTTTTCATCAAAACCGCAAGATTTGAGGATACTGAAAAGCAGACAGAGAACTTTTTGATTTCTGTACCTCCATCTTCAGTCCAGGCAGTACTAAATACCACCTTAACAGAAAAACCTGTACAATTTCATATGTTCACATGAAATCATCCCTCTTGGTGTTCATAACCAACAAACCCTGAATAAATTATAATATTAATAAAACATAATCCAGCCAAAAAATTGCCTCTCTGAAGGGAATTCAAAATCTTTTTGGAATCTTTTCTTGGATTTCACATGATAATATTTCTTCTTTCTTGAAGAAACAAACATTCCCAACATGCTTTCAAGGTCTTCTATCACACAGCTCCTGAAAATGCAAAGAAGCTGGGACAGCTTGACCCAAGCAGTATGTTCCTGATTGCACGGGCTCCTTTGAAAAGGGGCAGCATCAAGGTCGCCCCTGGAGAAGAGAGGAGCTGCCGGGCAGCTTTTGGCAGCTGCTGGGCTAGTGGAGGGAGAGAGGGCTGGAGAGACTACAGGGTACAACACAGTGCCAGAATGAAGCAGAAGCACAGCTGTAGGTGGACAGAAAGTCACATCTCAGGGGAAACAGGCACAAAGACTTTGCAAAGAATGGGAAAGACCATGCCTCACTGCATGGCAGTGCCCGCGCTGGCTGCCTGCACTGGTTGCCAGCAAGGACTCTATATATAAAGACTGTAGGGCATTTATGAATAAACATTTTGATTTCTCTTTTTACTGCTTTTACTCTTCTCTTTTTTATGTTAGCTCTAGTTAACATCTAGCTCTAGTCTCTTCTCTAGTTATCTATCCTATTTTTCATAACAGGTTAATTTAGAGAACTTACATAAAGCTTGGCATACCTGTTTTATAAAGGCCAACCAGCATTCTCCATCAGCATTAACAGCTGTTTCCTCCACTTGCAACTGGAGAACTGGATCAGACATTGCATGGAGATTCCATTTCCAAAACCTTCTTAGTACTTACTATTCAGTACAGCTAAACCACTTAATGACCACAGACACAGAAAACAAATCTGCCAAATTTAATGACTTAAGGTTTTAGTATTATCTTTGATCAATAGGAAAAGGAGAGAATATTTTGGGGCAAAAGGGACTTTGAAGCTTGCTATTTCCAGTTGGCATTTGCCATTTTCAATTTGCAAGCTCTTAATACTTGTCAGTGTTTTTTTAGCCACATTGCAAATTTTAATCTGCTGGTGCTTTTTAATCTACTAATTTTAATCTACTGTTAAATATTTTAGTAATTAATTCTTCAAATGTCAATTCTGTAAATGATTTTTACTGAATACAAGGTAGGAATCATCCAAAAATATCTGTACAAGAAGAAAGACCCGGATTCTCCCACAGATGATACCAGTTCCATGAAACTTCAGGGAAAGAGCACTATTCCACAGCTCTGCTGGAGACCCAAATATGGCTTCTTTAGTAGGAGATTTTAATCTGATAGAGCTTATTTCCCTGCAGATGAGATACCGACCAGATAGCAGTGGCCAAGCACATTCTCTCTTTTTTATTTTCTTTTTGTTTGTTTGATTGATTTTAGGGGAAAAAAGGGGCAGACACTGCAAGGAAGTAAAAATGAGGAAGTATGTGATTACCAGGTACTGCGTCCATTCACAATTGTTTAAATGTATTTTCTTCTTCCTATTCATTTCCAGTAAAATTTACTAAATTTTAAGGCTTAATTTCATTAAAAAATAAATAGTACCAAGGTAGAGTCAGACAAACAACTTTTTCTGAACACAAAGGAATGCCTTCTAAAAGAAAATAACATTTTACCCTATCAAGCTGCCTTCAAAGCCACAGGAAGTTCTGCAGAACAATTCTGACAATGCAGATAAATTACATCAATGGGCAAAGAAATCCCTTACTAGAGCCCAAATATTAATTTCTGGGTACACCACTGATTTCAACAGGAATTTGGCTGGAGAAAGACTTGTTATCACTTCAGGGGACTAAATTTTTAGGCTTTTGAACGCATTTGCAAGGGGAAAGTGGAGTTGGAAAGCCAGAAGCTTCCTCACGTTTGCACACAGCTACCACGGGTCAGCCAGGACACCAGTACTTCTCACCGGCTGAAGTTCAACCACGCCAAGCACCAACAGGAGACTCGTGCCCTGGAGATGTTCCTTGGACAGTATGGGCCTGCCATGTGAACACCTGCAGGGAAACCTCTCATGTCAAAATTCTTTCCAGCGATTTTGCAAGGGGAATGTTATGCTTTGTTGTAATATTGAAAGCAGGGGAAGGCATGTCTCTTCTACCGACCCCTCAGCTTGGTACTGTCCTCAGCCAAAAATGTGAGACTCACTGTTAAACAGAAAAACCTGAGGAGGTGGTGGTCTCTGCTCATTAAAGCATAATAATCCACTATAGACAGGCTCTCCTCTCATTAACATTTGAAACCTCTAACAAAGTGTTGTGGTTTAACTCCAGCCAGCAACTGAACTCCCACATAGCCTCCACACTATTAATGTGTCAAACAGTTAGACTAAATAGGGATAGACTTCTCTGAAAAGCCCAGGAAAAACCACTTAAACCATTGATTTTATCAACCACATAGTATCTGTAGAACTGACTACATGAAACCTCAACAAAATGATATTTTTATCTCAAGTTCCATGTTATGTATTTAGAGCTGCAATGGGAGAATATTGCCTGAACATGTAGTTTGTTTGCCTGCGGTTTTTTTTCACAAGGGCCTATGGATTCAGCTGTATCCTGTGTCACAAGACTGAGGGAAAGGGCTCACAGAAGGAAAAAGCTCACTCCCTACTCCTGCCCCAGGCCCTCCTATATTTCATGTGAGATGTCTTCTTTACATCCCCTTCTGGGGGAACCTTTGGTCCCCCACATTCTGGGGAGACTATGGAGCTGATTTCCAACTTCTGAAAAAATTCAACAGTTAATCAGCTTCAGCAGCACATGTAGCCCTCTGAAACCTAAATCATTCTAAATCTCTGTAGAACCAATGTCTAAGAAAAAACTGAAGGCCATGCTTACCAGAAGCAGAATTTGACAAACATCGGCACAAAATGGCAGTATGAGACTTAGGCCCATAAATATGATAGTTAAATGCATACCTTCATCTCTGTATTCCCTGCCTAGTGCCCCTTCTACTGCACTCAACGCATATTGAGCTGATATCTCAAGTCTGCTGAAAAAGTGGTGTACACTCTTACCACTAGCAGTGAAAGACATGCTCCACTAGTTGAAGTATAAGGTAAAATGCCTGCAAACACCTCAGTGGCCTGAGACGAAATTTAGCCTGGAAGGTGTAAGAGGAACAGAAACATAGACAAAGGGACATGTGCAAGCTGTTTATAACCCAGTTAGGTACATGTTAAGACAGTCAGTTGTCCAAGCAAAGCCAAAGTTCAAACATGGAAGCATGGTCCTTTAAAAAAGTCATATTTTTTGCCCCAGCTTCCTTGAACTCTGAGAGAGCACTAATTACAAAATTCAGCTTTGGAAAGACTACACATAAGTAAAATAGAAAAGAAAAAGATCTCATTGGTGCAGACAATTTCTGATTTCTCCAGACCATTACCACTTTTATTCACAGATGGCTTGTAGAATCATAGAATCACAGCATGTTTCAAGTTGGAATGGACCTATAAGTTGGAATGGACCTGTAAGAATTATCAACTTCAACTCCCTGCTCCTTGCAGGAGTATTCCATGCATTAACAGCTGTGCGAGAACCCTGAAAGTAAATGAAAGATCATTTTGCATTTCATGTACAGAATAGATGTCAGAAGAGCAGTTTCTCTTCTCATTGTTTTCTCTGAGTGGGGGGTATGAGAGAACAGCTAAACCAAAGCAAACAGTGGGTTTGCTTCCTGTTCAGCACCATCTAACAGGTCTGCAGCAGCAGCAGGGACCAAATAAAGAAGCACATTACCACGGTGGAGATCACGTTACAGCACTGCTAGGAAAGGAAATAAAGTTCTGGAAGAACACAACAGAAATATGCCAAAATGCCAAATCCAACTGCAAAATTTAGTATTTGCACCCTTCTATGCTGAAGTGTGTACAGGACAGCTTTTTGGTAGCCTGCTCCTCTATGAAAAGGCACAGACAACCTATTCTCTTTCTATAGGTGTACATGCAGGTCTAAAATTAATTTTGTGTTTGACATCAATAAATTGTGCTTTATGTGGAGATCTTAAATCACTTTATGAATGTAAAAATAACTTTTCAAAAATTTGCCAAAAAAAAGAATAGAGGCACAGCAAATTTATGTGACTTACCCATATTCATACCAAAATAGTGAAATCTTAATTCACCCAGAGGAGCAGGTGGCCTCAATACAATTTTCAAGAATTTTCAGGTACAAAACTTGCAGAACTTTCATACTTCAACCAGATTTTTATTAAAATTTCCCCTATAAAAAGGTGGCTGAAACATACACATCTCTGCATGGAAACAGATTTTGTTAGTGCCATCTCCTGGTGATAAAACAAAACTGAAAAATCATAACTAGAGTTGAAGATTCCCAGAGTAAAGTGAAACTATCATAGTTTGATCTGGTTTGGTTTTCTTGTTTTTAATGGCTTGACCTGAGGCATTAAATTTTCCTCTCTGCAAACTTGGAGGATACAAAAGTCATTAGCCAATTTTAGGATGACATTAATAAGCATCAGTGACAATGGAGGAAAACCACAAGCTGTCATCACAGTGAAAACAGGTGTCATAAAGCTATTGGTAAGTACACCCCATTCCCTTCATTGGGTTTGCCCCAGTCAGAAAGAATAATATTTGGTCTAGGAAAATTAAAGAAATACGAGCCTTACTTAAACCAACACCTTTGCTATACTGCATTTTGGATGGCTGCCATTAATTTTAAATCTCACTGTCCAGGTCCACAAAGTGGAGGGTAAAGGGTATAAGACTCAGTATGAGACAAGTTAAAATACACTCTTAACACAGAATGGGTAACTGTTGGCAATATGCCTAATACTCTTGAGTGGTTTTACAGTTCTTGTGTAAAGTAGCTCCTTTTTGGCATTAAGCCTAAGACTCTTCAGGGCATTTTTCTAAGTTGCCTGGGGCCTTTATAGCACATAGTTCAACATGCATTTTGGCATCACCAGCTTTTTTTATTTTCTTCAACATTTTGTTCTTAAACATAATTCTGAATCTTTAAGATAAAGATTATAAAATTACAGAGTCAATATAAATCATTGCCTTCTGTCCATCATTTCTGTTTAAGAGTTGCCTGAACATCATTTATGTTCAGGAGTTGAACCATGCCTGAAACATGAAAGATAGGGGAAAAAAGAAATAAGCCTGAAATAAGCACTTCAAAGGAGTGTCTTGCAACAGGAACCTACGCACTACCTTTTATATAAAAGTTAAGTAAACTTCTTGCACATTCTAGGAGAGGCATACCAACAGCAACAGTGAACCTGCTCAAGCCCCACCAAGACTGCTGGTCATCCAGCCCCTAAAAGTAACTGCAGATTTAAACTCGAGGAGTCTCATGGTCACAGCTGTGCCATTTGGGAAAGTCCTCGACAAGAGAAAAGAATCCACCAAGGCCCATCCTTGTTACATTCAGAATGGATTTCCCCAAACAACTGCCAGAGCTGCAAGTAATTATTTCCTTGCCTTGATGGATTCTGTGTTGTTTATTCAAGCATATCAAGGCCACCAAAAGGTATGCAAAGCTGAAAAATGTGTCACGCTGGATAAAACTAAGATCACTATCACTTACTTTGTTATGTTTAAACATCATCAATAACCAGGTTTTAAAGTTGCCTGGTTATTGATGATAGAAAACAACTGAAAAAAGAAAGTGAGTCTTGAGTAAAGCTTTCTGCACAAGGAACTGCACAGAATACTGATGAATGTCTTTTTTTTCAGACTGCGCCAACTGACACATAAAAAACAAAAGTACTAGAGAGCAAAATAAGTATGTTAAAGAGATTTCAAGTGTGGCTCAAGCTGCTTACTGATTAACACTTCAGCATATAACACTCCTCACAGACCTGTGTGGTTATTGTTCAAAAGTGAAACAAGGCTCTTTTGGCAACTTGAGAGAAATTATCCTCCCTGACCAAGTTCACAATTCTCACACAGCTTAGCAGCACTGGAGCTGTTTCTTCTTCCATAGTCTCTGGGGGTAAAATCAAATCAAATACCAAGATGTAATGTCTGTCACCTATTTCCAGGATAAGGAAGAGCCCTAATGATCTCTAACAGAAAACAAGCTCATCTTACGCATGAACAAATGAGCTAATTGACTCATTTTAACAGAAAAAAAATTACAGTCACATTTGCAAGAAAACAGAAGATAAAATACACAATTGTCTTTCATGTCAAGGAACAAGCAACACTGCAGGAACCTCAGAAATGGAAGATGACAGCTGTCTTTTCAATGCCTGGAGAAGGACAACAAAGAGGGTCCATGACTATCTGCACAAGTTTCTGTATTTCTTATTGCAGTGCCCCATCTGGGGGGCAGATGTCCAGACTTGCTTCCTCAAGTTCCATTTCAAGTATATTTATGACAAGTTTTCACAACTATAACGCAGTCCTCATCACACAACCACATGCTGACTGCACTGGTTCTACTAGAGTAGTCAAGGTAGAACAAAAGGCCAGACTGATTTCAAGGCTTGAATTCCCCCCACACGCAGTGTCACCTGCAGCCAGGGAGAATGGGGAACGTATTGGGATGGGTAAGGCACTCATGACTGTGAGCCACTCACAATTACTGAAAATCCTGGCAGACACACCAGCTCAAACCGCAATCACAGTAAGACCAAACACCAGGCTGACAGGCACCCTCTCCCCTCCCCCTGTCCGTGGTGGACCTCTCCGCTAGGTTACGAGCGCAGCGGCTGGAGGTGCTGCAGCTGCACTGATGTGACTACCAGCATGTCAGCACGGCATTTTGCTCACAGTAAAAATTCTCCATCAGCCAAGCAGCCAGGCTGCTTTAACACTACAATATATCATATAACTGCTCTTAAACTTTGAATGAATTGTCATAGGCATGTTAAGTATGACCTCTGTGATTCAGATCAAGGATCCAACTCCTCCAGCAGGATCCTCCCTCCCGTAGTGTTCACCAATAATGCTGAGGGAAAAATAAAAAGTGAGCTCCCCAATTATTCCCACAGCTACCTCCTGCAATTACCTATAGGTAAACATAGGGATATGTTTATCTTTAATACTTCTCAATGAACTTCAAAAACATCTTTTCATTGACTGAGTATGACAAACAAGTAGAAGTGTTGAACATACTAACACTTTCAGAAAGTATGTGTTGTTTTCAGAAAGATTTGAGATTTTTATTACAACGCAAGACATGAGAACACTCAAGACATGCCTGAAAGTGGTCCAGCTCACACTCACAAGTCCACTGTCTGCACATAGGAATGAATGAGACAAGCAGAAAGAACAGCTACTGGACTTTCTAGAAAACAAAATTACTATTCAGATGTGCATAAAGAGCAGATATGCTGGTACTAAATCCTCGAATATGTTAACTTTTGGGCATCACTACACTAGATCACAGCTCCAATTTTAACTGTTTCAAATTTACCCACCTTAAAATAAATGACTTTCTTAATAGAACATTCAGTAAAAAGCTGGCTTTTAAAAATTATATTATTTTTCATAACAAAACTTCTGCCAAAAGAACTGCATTGATGACAGATGTTGAAGACCAGTGCTGGTATCTGAAGTCCTCAGTATCTTAGAAATCCACGCTGTTTATACATTATCTTCCCTAATGCCCTTGAGCTGAATTTTCTACTTGCTATCCCACAAAAGAGTGGACTGTATTACATACGTGCAAGCTAATCAGGCTGAGAAGGTCAGGCAGAAATGACAGCATCTAGGAACAGAGCAATCAGGCACAGAAGATAAAAATCCCAGTTCAAAATCCACAAACCAGGGACACCAAACTGGCTGATGTTCTCTCCACCTTCCCATGCTGCTCTGCCACACATACTGTAGGTGGATTAGCTATTATGTAGGGCTACTTTAAAGATCCTAGTACAGATTCTCAGTTTTTAGACATATAATTTTGAAGACGGCAAGAATCAGGCTCTACCTGTAGTGAAAGAGAGACAGAAAAGTTCCTCCAAAACTATCATGAGGAGAGTCCACCCCTTTTCACTGTATATGCTGTGGATTACACCCACCATCTCCAGCACCGAGAGCACCAGATCGGTGATCTCAGAGGTCACGCAATGAATATGTATATGCATTACCACTGGTCTGACTCAGCAGAGCACTCAACGTGCAGTTAACTTTCAACTAGCTCTGGAATGATACTGGTTTCAAGTTTGCAAGCCTTGCGGAAGAGGGATGGACTTCCTAAGTTTTCAAAGGGAAGTAGTGAAGAAAAACAGCAAACGGAGAGAAGCAACACATTTGGAATAAAATGGGAAATCTCTCTCCTTTTCTCCACTTTCACTTGGATAGCAACCCAAGCCTTTTTTAAAATTTATTTCATTTATTTAATTTTGAACCATTTAATTCTTTCCTATACATTAAATTCTCATGTTCATGTACATTAAATTTTGAAAATATGATAAAAAACTCCTCCAAAGGAACACCCTCATCTCCAGCTTGACCAGAGTCAAGAAGTATTGCAAACTTAAATGTTCCATTTTGACTTTTAAGACCCAAGAGCAGATTGTCAAGTACCTTCTCATCTGATGCACAAGCACTTATTCACAGAGAACCAGACTCCAAATTTTGTGAGAGTTATGCATCATTAATTTCTACAGAATAAACAGTGATTTCAATAAATGAATTGCAAATCTCAATCAAATGGTCAAGACAAAGCATTCTACAGCATGTCCAGCCTAGACACCTTAAAAAAGCATGACTATTGCTGCTTTCATCAGTAAGCAGCTGTTAGTCACCAGTGGAAAAGTGTGTTCATGCATCCAAGGAGTATTCCTGATAGCACTGACAAAATTCTGGTGCCATAGAACATAAAATTACTCTCTGGATTTGTTGAGTCAAAAGGTAAGGTTAGGTTAGCAAAGCAAAGTCAAGCTACACTGTTTATAAAGAATCTTAGGACAACTCAGTGATTCTGAGCAACTGCTGTGTAATACAAAGTCCCTGAGCATAATCAAATTATGAATTTCTTTCATGGAAAATATCAAGACATCTTGTTGCAGTGTCTCTTCCTTTGTAGGAGAAGAGTGGTAAAGAAGTGATTGGCTTCCACCTACTTAAATCAATACCATCTGGATATGCGCTATTGGAAAAAAATTACTGTTGCTGATGGCAGTAGAAAAATGAATATTACCTTCACCTCTGCATGGGGGGAAAGTATTTGAAAATTCTTGCTGTTTTAGCTTTAAAAACTGTGGGGCTGGCAGTTCTGGGGGCTGTGGGACTTGTAATAAAGGGTTCTCATTTGTAACCCCAAGTTTCTTGTACTTTAGGGCAAGGGAGTGAATAGGACTCTCAGTGATGCTGCTCTGAGGATCTAGCCCTCCTTCAACTGCAGGCTGGCAGACAAGTTTCTAGTAGCTGGGATTGGAGTGCAGCTATTTGAAGATGGGCAGGGTGTTCTTGCATGAAATCTGATAGGTGAGGTCTGCTGTCCATGGATGATCCTAGGTCCATGAGGAACACCTGCTGTCTGATGGCTGATACTGTATGACCTCCCATTCCTTTTTAAGAAGTTAATGTAATCAAAGTGTGTTTTTACAAACCCACAGCTACGACTGATATCAATCCAAAGTCAGTAAGAAATCCACTGTGCATTACGCTTGTTTGAAAAAATACACAAATAGAAATAAATTATATTGTAGTACATAATAGATGAAAGAGGACTGCACGTGACTGCTCACTTTGTGACTTTACTGGTTACAAGAAACAAAGTACAAGCTCTATATGGTCTCTCAGGAAAAAAAAGCAAAGCCAAGCAATGACTTGAGCTCTAACATGAAGAAAAACCTTTTTCCTTTCTCCGCTCTTCAAAAAGCTGAAGTTTCAATAAGGTCAACTGCCTTCACATTATCTAAATCAGCCATGACATTAAGGGAATGCTGACCAAGTACAGTAAGGCAGCCAGGATTGAAAGGACCCTCTGATGGGGAGTTGTCATTAGGATGAACTCAGCTACTGCCCTTTTTTCTGCCATCTCCTCAGTCTATGCTGAAAAGCACATGCAGTAGGGAAGCATCACGCAGATACTGAGAAAACAGGAAAAATTGCAGTTCACGTTCTAAAGGATATGCATACAACAACATGAAGAGAAAACAGCAAAACCACAGAAAAGACTCTGTGGTCCCTCAAACTCTGTGGCACTTCGCAGAGAAGTACTGGAAGAAAGCACAGAACAGAAGCATTCAGAAACACAACTGCAATCACTTCAAAACCGGATACTTATTGTAAGCCCACAGATATGCCATAATTGAAATGTAATCACATAGCAGTAAATCCTCAAGGACATCTTTCCAATTATACCAATAATTTTTGAACTCTGACTTTTAGACACTTATGTTTTCCTATCATTTAAATCTTACAAGACAAGACTGGTAAGGGGTTTGAGAGATCATCTCAGCCACAACCTACCCCAAGGCAGAATCAACTAGATCTAAACATTTCCTGACATAAAAAAGATTTTTAGGCAAAAGCTGCACTTGTCAGTGTAACTCACTGGACTAAGATACACAGATAGAGTTTAACTTCAGCCCTAATTCAGCTGAGCAGCTCAGGCCCAATTTTCATCACTAGGTTCATCTGTTTAACATTAAGCACATGTTTAAGCAGTTTGTTCAGTCATAGACTCAGTGCCTAATTAACTTGTTCAGACAAACAAATTAAGTTGACAGAAACAAAACTGAAATATGGCTTCAATCATGGTTTTCATTCATATATACATTAAGGTTTTAATTAAGTGTTATGGTCTTGTTGCAGCAAAATGCTGAACAGTAACTTTATCTTCAGCACAAAATTTTCAACACTGAAGCCAGTAAGATTCCAACCAGTATATTCATAACTGACTTCATGAAACCTTCATACTTAAACCTTTGCCTACTGTGTTTCTGCAAGGTCTCCATTTTCTCCATCTGTGAACTGTCAAAAAACACAAAGCATCACTGTTTATTTCACAAAAATGCATTCACAGCACACTTCTAGACTGAAAGTCATCTAAATTTCTACAGAGACATCTATGCATAGTTATTCACACACACTTTCCAGTTAAAATTCACTAAAAATGAAAGGCCTACGCATGTTATCTTCAAAGGCAAGAGCAAAACTCCTAACTAAGAGAAATATGCCTTAACCACACTTAAATGGTCATAAAAGTCTTATTCTATTTTTTTATTGTTACATTTTTATGCTGTGGGAATAAAAATTGTAAAGTACACCAATAAAAATCAGTATTATTTATTTTCATGCCTGGGTGAAGCATAAATCACTCTCTCCAATTCAACCAAGGACAGGGAGATCTGAATGTTTTTAAATTCTCAGAGCTTATTTTAAAAGCAGAAAGTTCCTTGCCTTAACACAGGTGACTAAGTCTTCAGAAAAGGACATAGAGGAAAAAATGTATGTTTTGCTGGAAAGGGTTTATACCATGTCACTATCAACGGGCTACAAATAAAAATCATTCTTCCCTGTAATTTTTGTCTGCAATTTTAACTACATTAGAAAAGTACAAATATAATCAAGAAAAGATTATAACATGATGAACGCATTAGCTTTACTCAACAAAAGCACCTTTAGTTTAATCAACAGAATTTTTCTACACAGGTTACACAGACCTACAAGCCCCATAAAACTGAGGTCAATATACAACTTGTGTTGTCAATATGCTGGTGTCCCTTGCTATTCTTCTCTAGTAATATTACATCTTACAAGGAATGACAGTGTTCCATACTATCGTCTTTTCTCATTAGCTACTGCTGCGGTTTTTAAACTTGAAGAAAGACCTCTAGACTCGTAATTTCTTTCCTCATGTTAGCGAACTGTTTTTTGAACCAATTGACCTGCAAGCAGAAACAAACCAAACTTTTTTATGAGAGAAGAAACATGTTAAGTCATTCTACATTTTCTTCCTCTAGTCTCCTTTCTGATTCTGTTTATGAAAATGTGTAACATTACATCGACATGCAAGTGAGTATTTTCTTTCTTTAAAATATTAAATACCTTGTTGAGTGTAAGTCTTCTCATTTTAAAAATTACTACTTTGTGGTATTTTAGTGTCAATTTCCAACAGGAAATCAGGACCTTCTCATATTAGGCCAAACTGAATCAGACCAAACCATCAGGTTATCTAGAGGTGCATTAAAGCATATATACCTAATTAAATGCCAATTGGACATGAATTATGTTCTAAAAGTCTAACTAACTTTTGCATCAGATCCATAAATAGCTACCCATAATAGTAAAACCCCATACATTTCTAATCAAAGTGATCTTGGAAATTGTGGGAATACAGCATCAAATCCAATGGCTTATCTAGAAATAAGCTTTCTTAGCAGGGTTGAAGCTTAATGTTCTGAGTTAAAACACACAAAAATCCCACAAACAAACAAACAAACAAACAAAAAAAAAACAAAACCCCAGAAATAATAATATCCTGAAACTGAATGGCTGTACTGACAAATTCTTTTGTTCTACCAGAGGAACAGAAGCACTTTCCATCTTTTAATGCAATATTTCTGTCCATCAGTAAGATACTGTAGCGATTTTCTTGTGTTCCCACAGATGTCAAAAGAACACTTATGTCCACTGCTTTTAAAGTCTCTTTTTCTAGGCTGACATTACCCAAAGCTCTATGACTCTGCATCAATAACATTATAAGAACATAAGTGCTCAAAATACATAGCAATTCATAAATTCACTTTCATTACAACAAAATTTAAATTCAAGCTAACTGAAGCCTTGGAAAATCCAAACACTAATCCTTCAGAAAGCAAACAAAAGAATAATTCTAAGTCTGTAGCACAGTATGCTATACAGTCTACTTTTACAGTGCAGTCTTGAAAAGTCATCAGAGCTGGCTGAGTGCTTCATCCACAAAAGAAGAGGTAAAATACTTTTCAATTTCAACAAAAGCTAAATTACTCCACTGTAGAGATCAGTTTAAGGAATTGAAGTAAATCCAGCTCAGGAAATGCTTTCACAAAAGTAGTTATCAAACACTGGCACTTTGCACATAGGGTAGCAAGCACTCTCCCAAAGGAGAAGACTGAAAGACAAGGCACTGAACTGTACCTCCTTCTATTCTTCCACTGGAGACATCTCACCTCTACAGCAGCTACCAGACACCACAGAAAGCAAACACGCACCATAACCCCCTCCTTTGGGACTCTGTGTTCCAAGACTGTGAGTGCCTTCCCTCATCCCAAACATGATGATGGACAGCCAAGCCTGTCACCATGTTCCCCTCCACAATTTCCTGGGCATAATTCCAGGAAAAAATTTACTTCCTACCAGGGCTGAGCAACCACATGGCCACCCAAAGGGTCTACCTACCCTTTAAGCTCTATTCTCCCCCGTCAGCCCTTCCATCTTTGCGTGGCCATGGTATTTGGAGCATCACCTCTCAGTGGCACCATAGTGAAATACGCAAGAAGTATTGACATCACACCCTTGATGAGCCACTCTGGGTGGACAGGACTGTGATGGAGAGGGGGAAGAAACAGGCACCAAAAGCTGTAGGGATGCTTCACCTCAGCCTCACTGACTCCTGAGGTTTTTGTGTCTCACAACTGCTTGTGAGAAAGACACACGCTAATGTAAGTGTAAGCCACCATGCATTTTCGAAATAGAGCACACGTGCATAGGAAGTATTACAGTTTTTGTACAGTTATCTGGCTTTAGTTCACAGACCAGAGCATGGTAATAAATTCTCCTTGAAAAGGAAAACCACATAGAGATTTAACTAGGAAAGAAATAATAACTGAGAGCTTGAAATTAGGCTTGGAACAATAGATACATTAAGAATCCCAACTGCAATAAAGGAAGACAATGTGCATTCAAAACTGAGGCTAGAAAATAAGCTTTTCTCTCAATTTATATAGGATTTCTTCCCCACCCTCCAAGTCTGCCAGCATCTCAGAACTCATGCACTACTGAGAATAATAAATACATCATTTTAGCATCCACTGTTTTGGTCATTTGTATCCATGTCTTGACAGTTGTATTCTTGAACTACCACAGGGGGCTTCATTCCAAACTGCAACTCTGATAATATCACATTTTTCTAAGGCCCAGGTCGTCAGCCAAGGAAAACTAGAAAAAGGTCACACAATCTGAAAGTTTTTAGTTCTCGAGTATCACCAGAATGCCCTCTTGATACAGCATGAACAAGAAAGACAAATGATAGCTAAAGGAGATCTTCCACAGCGCTTGAGGCAACCAGCCCCCAAACATGATTTAGTTTCTCAGAGCTAGTATAATGAAGTCTACTAATTACTTATTACTTGCATCACTATAATTCCTAGGAAGATTAGTCACAGAAAGGAATGCCTTTGTGCGACGGACTGTACAAACACAGAGCAGAGCACAGACATTGATATTGCTGCAACTGCCATCAAAAGGGCAGCCATTATCAGTGGACAGGATGATGTATATCCCAGTGTAGTTACCATTTTTGCCATTCTGCCCGAGAAACTTTCTCAAGTTTAATATGTTAATTAAGATCTCCTAAGCTTCTTCTCTGTTAGGACCTTAAGTATCAGAACTGTGCTAATGCAAGTGGTTGCTCCAAAAGAACAGCATGAGCTTTCCAGGAGCAAAGTTATTCTCATTAGGGCTAGCTACAAACTTCAGACAAGATAATTGAAAAACCCAAAAAATACAAATCTGGCAGCACTGAGTAGCAGAGTCTGAGACAGGCTTTCTGACATGCCATCAGTGGCCACAGCATCCTCACCTAGCAAACAAAGGTTCCTACAAACCCTGATTCGTGCACCTTTTACTCTCAATGCCACCTTGTTCACTTTGCCTGTACTGGCTTTGGACTTTCCAGGAGTGCACGCACAATTGCTAATGCTGCAGTGTCAGCAGTGGTGAGATCTTCAGTCCCTGCGGGTCAGAGGAAACCACCAACAATATCCCCATGTGAGCCGATGGCAAGGCAGCGGTAGAGACATGGGGCCATGGACACGTGCCCTGTCCTGGTGCCCCCGCTATGACCACCACTCGTGGGGCAGTGCAGGAGGCCACCATACGCTGCCCGGCTGATGGCCCGGGGGACAGCTACCGCCACCCTTATCACAACCACGGCTCACCCCACAGATCTCGCAGCCAAAGCATAAGCAGCTTCAACCGGGGCCAAAAGCGAACAAGAGAGGAGGGCACAGCTAAAAGCCATTAATTTCGAGTCTTTCAAGTTTAAGAGGCTGGAGTTGCTAGCAACATACAGGCTGGCAGATGAACAGAGCTGTCACCTCACCAAGCACGACGTCTGGTCTCTTGCGCGCGCGGACAGTCCTTGGATGAGAGGAAGCCCCGGGCGGGACACTGCCCGGCATCAGAGCCTCGAGCCTCCGTGCGGCAGCCCCGCGGGATGCACATCACTCCGGCCGGCACCCCCGGCCGCTCCCG